>JBBDGP010001143.1:222500-598754 GCA_037952835.1 Lithobates septentrionalis | reverse complement strand
GATGCCTAGTAACCAATCACCTGCTTCTTAGCACAGAAGGTCCTTTGTCCGACCTGTCATGTTTCCCGTCCTGTGTGATGGAGGGAGCAGAGGCCAGGGGGAGTGCTGCAATTTTAAAGGGGCAGTCCGCGGGCCGGATAAAAAATGCTGGAGGGCCGGATTCGGCCCGCAGTTTGAGGACCCCTGGTTTAAAATCATTTACACTTACATCAGAATCTTTAAAATGTGCAAAAATTGCCGCCTTCGCAACCAAACAGCCTTCACAGATTATCCTTAGCTTGACATGTTTCGCCCCTCCCACTGGGCGTCATCAGAAGTTTCTGATGACGCCCAGTGGGAGGGGAGAAACATGTCAAGCTAAGGATAATCTGTGAAGGCTGTTTGGATGAACTTTGTTTGCACCTTATTTTGTCATTTTTTTGAATTTTTGCACTTCATTGAATGCACTTTTTTTGCACTATATTGGCACTTTGTTACACATGTTGTCATATGACCCATATTTGATGCGAGTGTATGCACATTTATGATTGAGAGAGGCAGCGGTGAGTATATATTTTCTGTCATTTTTTGGGGTACTCACCTCGCACTACAGCGGCAGCCCTATTACATATGTACATGTGAGTGTGTAAACGCACACTTATATGTACACTTTGTATTTATTCTACAATTTGCAATTTTAATTTTTCTCCACGGCGCGGGTCCATCTTTATCACTTTTATTAGGGGTAATGTCAGCTCTAGATGTATAGAGGCTCTCATAGAATCTAGCAAATTGAGCATTGATATCAGCAGGGTCATCATACATCCCCCCATTGTCATCCCTAATGCGTGCAATGTAAGGTGTAGACGAGCGCTCCTTAGCCAACCATGCCAACAATCTACCCGTCCTTTCCCCCTGTTAAAAAATTCTTTGTGACTGGGAAAGCAATTGTTTCTTGGTAGTCTTCACTCTGACGGGAAATTTCGCTGTGGAGAGACTGCATGGCTTCATATGTCAAAGTGTCCTTAGTGGTCACATACCTGTCCTCCAACAATACAACCTTCCTTTCCGCCTCCTCCAATGCCAGGTTTGTATCTTTCCTGACCCTCCTAATGGCAGTTTTGTACTGCCCTCTACTGTATGCCTTAAAAAGGCATCCCAAAGCATTGGGAGGGGGGGGCAGTACCAGTATTGTGTACCCAGTAGACTCCCAGCTCTCCTTCAACCGGGGGGGGGGGGGGGGGGTAACCCGCTCGTCAGCTACCCATAGGCCGGATAACCGCCATAGCACAGATCCAACTGGGAGGTCTGTTTGTACTTTCAGTAGAAGGGGTGCGTGATCTGAGATGCCACGAGGCAGGATCTCCATCCCCGAGAGCAGGGAGTCAGTGGTATAAATCAGGTCAATTCTGGAAAAGGAAGCAAATGTAGCCGAGTGACACGTAAATTGTTTCTTTTCTGGATGCCTCAGTCTCCATATATCAGGGAACCCATCATTTTTCGCCAATTGCGATGGGGGGGGGGGGGGGGGAGACACCCAGGGATCCAGCATTAAGTCTGTCAAGGGTAGGGTTGGGGGTCATGTTAAAGTCCCCGGCTAGTATTACACCCGCCAAAGGATACCGTGCTAGCAGCGGGGTAAGTTTCTGGAGAATGTCCAAGGTGGCTGGGGGAGGGGGTTATATAGTCCCACAATCAGGAATTCTAGCTTATCACACATATCCAGAAGGGAGATATGTGGCCCTTCATGCTCAAGGTTGAGGTCTAGTAGGGTAAACTAAAGAGACTTGTGGACCAGGACACTGACACCTCTAGAGAATGAGGAATGAGTAGAATTGTAATAAGCCCCTACCCAGGGTTTCCGGAGGGCCAACGTCCTGCTCCCCACCAAATGTGTCTCCTGCAGTATACATATATGGGGAGAATATTTTTTCAGATAATTAAAACACCAGTGACCGTTTGATCTTGGAGTTCAGACCTCGAACATTCCAAGACAATATGGTTAAGGGAGTCATCCTGTTATCACTAAATATCTTAGGGGGCAACCGAGCAGCATGAGCATCAAAGAGGTTATTAACATGCACAGATATGACAGCACAATATTCACTTGTATGAGAACCTCACCAGAGGGATCCCCTGAAGCCGCAGACATTCCTGGGGAAAAAACTATATGTATAAAATATCACAGAAAAAAAAAAAAACAGTAGTTAAACAAACCCCGGAGGGAGCAAAAACCAGTACTCCCGTAACTGTCCCCACCCCGCACCACCCCCCAAACTTCGATGTGCTTCATTCCCAAAAACAATCATGGCAACTTCCATTGGGGGAAATGAAACAGAGGGACACCTGAGTGTCACAGTACATACAATGAGTCCTCCAGTATTTTCAAGCGGATAAACAGTCCCTGCAGATTATGTGGGCACAAGGCTTAAAGAAGAACTTGTTGCAAACTTTGTCAAAGACCAACAGTTATCCAACTCCACTTTAAGGCAGCGTACAGTGCAGCGTCAGGGGTGGTAGTCAGGTGCACAGGCCTAGCAGACATGCCACATTGCGGGCTGTAGCAGCATGTCATATCCAGATACAATCTCCTGCATCAATGTCTGTAAAGGAGAACAGCAGCCTGTGCACATGTAAGTCACGCATACCAGGGAGGTCAGTTAGCCATAAAAGTGGAAAGAATAAATCAAACATACCAGTGATCGCAAGTTGGTTGTTATCTTCTAGGCAGAGTCTCCAGCCAGTGCGATGAGTCTTCAGGGGTGGTGAAAAATCTAATGGTTTCACCATCCTGGACTTGCAGGGAATAGCATACTGTATTTGAGATTCTTGTTGCGCGGGTTGAGCTTCACGTGGTCGAAGGAGCGGCGCATTTTCTGGGTGTCTACTGAGTAATCAGGAAATATCATCAGTTTGGCTCCTTCATGTCTCAGTTGTTCTGTCTTTCTTGCTTCACGCAGGACTAGGTCCAGGTCCTTAAAGTTAAGCAGCTTCAGGATAAAAGTGCATGGAGGAGCTCCCAGGGGCCCCTGGGTAGCAGGCATTTTATGTGACCTCTCCACCACAAAAAAAATTGGAGAATGCCGCGTGCGGGAGAAAGAGTTCTCAGCAGGTGTTCTGTAAACGCCGTGGGGTCCTTGCCTTCCACCCCCTCAGGCAGACCTACTATACTGAGATTGCTCCGTCTATTACAGTTTTCGGCATCCTCCGCGTGTGTCTCCAGTGTTTTAATCTTAGTGTGCGGAGTAAGACTATAATGCTCCTGCAGCATGTCCTCTGCATCTCCCACATGGCGCTCAGCTTCTGTAAGGCGGGAGCAAAAGCTGTCCATATCCCCGCGGATTAAGCTAATGTCCAGCTGCATGTGTTCAATCTTGCCCATGGAGGGTCGATTGGCAGGTGTTAATTGCTTGCATAAGGGCATCAAAATTGGACTGTTCCCTGTCTGCTGGATTAGGGACATTACTCTGACAGACGCCATATTGGTTGCTTTGGCGGAGCGAGGGGACCGTGCAGCGGGACCAGGAGCTACCTTATGGGACTTACGGGTGGACTTTCCCCTTGGTCATGCCACTCACCACCACTCACTCGTCCGTTTTTGGCAGGTTAGAATCGTCAGGCTGCAGGGTAGCAGGTTTGCAGGGTGGAGGCCAAGCGGAGCTCTCTCGCTGCACGTTTGCGCCGGTGGCCATCTTGCGCCACCTCCTTCTCCGAAACTATGTCCTCATGCTGTAAAGCTGAGCGCAGATTGCGAGCCACCGGAGGTGCATCGACCAGGGTCGACGGAATCCTAAACCCCTCTAAAAACCCCATGCTCAACAACCTGGCCGCTCCCCTATCCGGGTACCCATCGAGAAACGGCTGCATCTTTTCCACTTTCACCAACGTCGTCCCTCTTACTAACAGACTCCCCGGCATGGCCCTTTCCTTGTTTAAAGCAGCATCAAAATGGCTGCCCACCTCCGCATTCGTGTTTGTACTTACAGGACCCCCAAACTTGCAGTAGCCCTCGTTATATTGCCAGCACACCCCCTTTTTTCTTGTGGCCGATTGTCCGGGGGTTGGATGAGCCACCGGCCACCCCTGGAAAAAACTGACTTGTTGTCCTCACCGATCATTAGTCGCATCCACAGACTAATATCTTTGTGATCCCATCGTAGTGACGGCCGTATCGCCCTCCTCTGCCTGAACTGTTCATCATAGCGCAACCACGCCGTTCCCCCATGGCGTCCAGGTAGCAGAACAGCACTGAACAATGTTCAGGGTTCTTCTTACCAATCACACTAGCCAGTATGGCGAAAGCCTGGAGCCAATTCTGGAAAGTCCGCGGAATAAGCCTATATCTCCTCATCCTCTCTTTCTTATGATCCTCCGGCTTTACCCCATTTAAATTAAACTTCTCCAGCGGCAGAAGTGTGAATATCTCCACGTACTCACCTTTCCATATCTTCTCCCTCACCTCCGGCTGCAGGTGCGCCCCAAAAGGCCCCTCGAAACACACATAAGCCTCACATTTTGCAGCGTCTGCCAACCTGACCACATCCTGTTTAGCTGCCTCCCCTGCTGTCCTCCGTTGCCGTCTTGGGAGACTCCTCCTGTCCTACCACCGCCGATACACCCACCGCAGGCGTTGCCGCGGGAGGCGTGGGCTGTATTGACTGGCTGACACAGGATGACATCACTCACGTGCACAGAGAGGAGTGCAATCATCTCGGCACACTGGTAGTGTGCCTGAACGTAAACTACATTCTGCAGGGGATTCCGAACATACATGTTAGCATGTGGGCACTAATAGCCCTACAGGTTGGATGAGGGAACTGCATACTGACTTTGTATTACCATTCGGTGACAACACCTCTCAACATTTCTCAGTGCATCTTATATATACATACATATACACATTATATATATATATATATATATATATATATATATATATATATATATATATATATATATATATATATATATATATATATATATATATATATATATATATATATATATATGAATTAGATTCTCATGTTCTGTGTTTCAATTGTCCACTACCTATCACTAATTCCCTATATTGATATGGTAACTTTTTTACTATTATACTTTATTATTAATTTTTTTTTTTTTTTATGAATTTAAGATCTATACCTCTGACCTTTAACGCAATTTCCATTGTAAAATTTATTTTACGTCTCAGGTCTATAGTGTATGATATATTCTGTCCTGATTTATATCCCACCTAGAAAACCTAGACGTGGACTAGTATGGAACTTGGAATAATCAACTATCCACCACAGGACATCCCCTCCTACTAGCCACTCCTTTCCATGTACACATGTCGGCCTACCGGCCCATACAGACTGTGCTCCTGTTCTCCTGGCTCTGATGAAGAGGTTACCCTCGAAACGCGTCAGCCCTTTTTAAATACCTGCCTCAACATGGGCATACCCCAATTTTAACTTTTTAGTGCCTATTTTGTTACCTGTTTTTATGCTATGTAGTATTTGTATGATTCAATATTTATATGTTTGTATTCCCTATACATGATTAAACCATACATGTTTTGATGTAAGCGTCTGATCACGTGCCTTCCATCCACCTCCTACCATACGGTAACACCTGTCCTCAATTCTCCGGTGCTCTTTCGATGGTAGTGGGAGATTAGACAGGCATCTGCTTCCCCCTCCCCCCTGAAAGGTGCCAAATGTGACACCGGAGGGGAGGGAGGAACCAGATCAGCAGAAGTTCTATTTCTGGGTGGAACTCCGCTTTAAAAAAAAACAAAAAAAAAAAAAACAAAACACACACACACACACACCACACAGGAGCTTGACAAACTTCTCCCCTGCTCCTACTTGTTTTTGGACAGGGGTTATACTATTTTCCTGGGCCCCATCAGGTCACCAGAGGGGCCCAGGTACGTACAGAGGAGGGACTATTTCTTAATTTTTGGAGGTGCATGTACATCATGCTGCTCCTCTACTCATTTAGTGCCGGCTGGCGGAGTGATACTATGATTCTCTGACCAGCACCAACCTCCAGTCCTCAGGTGCCAAGATGCGAGGAGGTTGACAGGGAACAGGAAGGACAGAGTGGCTGCAATAGACAAAGTGAGTGAATAATAGAGCATAGAATCCTCACTGTGTCCTTTTATACAGTCAGGTCCATAAATATTGGGAGACAATTCTAATCTTTTTGGCTCTATATACCAGCACAATGGATTTGAAATGAAACGAATAAGATGTGCTTTAACTGCAGACTTTCAGCATTAATTTGAGGGTATTTACATCCAAATCAGGTGAACGGTGTAGGAATTACAACAGTTTGTATATGTGCCTCCCACTTTTTAAGGGACCAAAAGTAATGGGACAATTGGCTGCTCAGCTGTTCCATGGCCAGGTGTGTGTTATTCCCTCATTATCCCATTTACAAGGAGCAGATAAAAGGTTCAGAGTTCATTTCAAGTGTGCCATTTGCATTTGGAATCTGTTGCTGTCAACTCTCAATATGAGATCCAAAGAGCTGTCACCATCAGTGAAGCAAGCCATCATTAGGCTGAAAAAACAAAAACAAACAAATCAGAGCGATAGCAAAAACATTAGGTGTGGACATTAGTACTGACCCCCTCCCCTTCCACTTGTGCTATTAGAGAGGTGGAGGTCAGAAATGTGCTGGGGGGGGGGGGGGGGGGCACTTTTTACCTTTTTCATGATCACTGTCCCCCTCCTCAGTCCATCTATATACATATAATAATATAAGCTTAACAACAGACCTCAGATCAGAGAACAGCACAGGAGGGGACTGGAGAACAGCACAGGGGGGTCTGGAGAACAGCACAGGGGGGTCTGGAGAACAGCAGGGGTGGGGGACTGAAGAAGAGCACAGGTGGGACCAGAGGACAGCAGGGGGTTGGAGAGAGCAGAGAAGTTGCTGGGGAAGATAAGAGGGGCCAGGAGAGCGTTGAGGGACCTGTGGGCAGCAGAAGTAAACTGTATAGGAGGGGCGGCATATAGAGGAACTGATGCCCTCCATGTTCTTCTTGCAGGCACTGAATGCCCGCTTTTCCTCCTTTACCACCTGCAGGCATTCAGTGGCTGCAAGAAGAACATGGAGGGCATCAGTTCTTCTATATGCCGCCCCTCCTATACAGGTTTAGAGGGAAGCTGCATGGGCCCCCTGGAGTATGAGGCTGGGTTGCAATCGCGACCCCTGTAGTTACACCTTTGCAGTGGAGAAAAAAAAAATTCCGGCAATTTGAAGAAGCAAAGACTGGAATGCTGGCAGGTAGGGATGAGCCGAACACCCCCCGCTTCGGTTCGCACCAGAACCTGCGAACGGACCGAAAATTCGCACGAACGTTAGAACCCCATTGACGTCTATGGGACTTGAACGTTCGAAATCAAAAGTGCTCATTTTAAAGGCTAATTTGCATGGTATTGTCCTAAAAAGGGTTTGGGGACCCGGGTCCTACCCCAGGGGACATGTATCAATGCAAAAAAAACTTTTAAAAACAGCCGTTTTTTCGGGAGCAGTGATTTTAATGATGCTTAAAGTAAAAAAAAAAAAAAAGTGAAATATTCCTTTAAATATCGTACCTGGGGGGTGTCTATAGTATGCCTGTAAAGTGACGCGTGTTTCCCGTGTTTAGAACAGTCCCTGCACCAAATGTCATTTTTAAAGGAAAAAATCTCATTTAAAACTGCTTGCATTTCGGGTCCTGGCAATATGGATGAAAATCAGTGAGACAAACGGCATGGGTACCCCCCAGTCCATTACCAGGCCCTTTGGGTCTTGTATGGATATTAAGGGGAACCCCGCACCCAAATTAAAATAAGGAAAGGTGTGGGGCCACCAGGCCCTATATACTCTGAACAGCAGTATACAGGCGGTGCAAACAAGACAGGGACTGTAGGTTTGTTGTTAAGTAGAATCTGTTTGTAATTTTGAACGGGTACATTTTTAACGTGTTTAGCTCCAGCCAAAAAATCTTTAAGCTTTTTGGAAAACATAGGGAAGGGTTATCACCCCTGTGACATTTGTTTTGCTGTCTTTCCTCCTCTTCAGAAGATTTTACCTCACTTTTGTCCCAATGACAAATGTTTTTTTTAAATTTGGGTTTTTTTTGTGGAACAAGGATTGGAAAGCATCATTGGAAAGGAGAAATGTTTTTCCCATATTAACTCTTACAGGAGAAAATTTCCCTTCCTAGGGGTAGATTTCATCTCACTTCCTGTTGTCTCCTTCCGTTTGCAAGTAGGAGTCGTTTGTAAGTTAGATGTTTGAAAGTAGGGGCCTGCCCTATATACTCAGCAGAAATTTGGGCCTTAGGTGTTGTTGTGGCCACAACACTAAGCCCTCACAGGGCCCTGCTGTGAAATATTAGATCAAGAATTGTAATTACATGCCGCTGTTGAACAGGGGCAGAAAAACTGGGCCTTTGGTGGTGGTGGTGCTGGTGCCACAACACTGTAAGTCCTCACTCGCTGTTGGTGGGTGCAGAAATGGACCCTGCTGTGAAATATTAGATCAAGAATTGTAATTACATGCCCCTGTTGAACAGGAGCTGAAAAATTAGGCCTTAGGCACTGGTGCCACAACACTGCAACCCCTCACAGACACTCTAGTTGGAACGCAGGAACAAGCCCTGCTGCAAAGTATTGCATCAAAAATTGTAATTACATGCCCCTGTTAAACAGGGGCTGAAAAATTGTGTCTTAGGAACTGGTGGTGGCGCCCAGAACCAAAAATGTTCTTACAAGCTATCAGCGTGATCATTGAGGAGGAAGAGGATAATTACTCAGGGATAGTCACTCAGCATCAGCATAGGCAGTCTTTGAAGGGATCTGAGATTTCAAAAAAAATTATTCGGTTACATCAGCATCGGGTGCTTGGTAGCTGGTGGTGATCCAAGACTGATTCATTTTTATGAAGGTCAGTCGATCGACCGAGTCAGTGGACAGACGCACCCTGTGATCGGTTACCACGCCTCCAGCAGCACTGAATGTGCGTTCCGAAGAACGCTGGATGCAGGACAGGCCAGTAGCTCAATTGCATACTGTGCAAGCTCTGGCCAGTGATCCATCCTCAAGACCCAGTAACCCAGAGGATTTTCGGTGGGAAAGGTGTCCAAATCTGATCTTGCCCCTAGGTATTCCTGCACCATGTAAAACAGACGCTGGCGATGGTTGCTGGAACCGATCATACCTTGGGGCTGCAGACCAAAAAATTGTCTGAACGCATCGGTCAGACGGCCACCTTTTCCACCGCTCCTTCTTTGACTGACCGAAGCCTCAGCAACATGTTGTCCAGAAACAGGAGTTTGTAACCTCCCAGTCTCTGGGAACACTGTGCACAGACCTTTCTGCAAGGCCTCCCAAAGATGTTTTCATCCTCTGCTCCCTCTGCGATGGCAAGATGAGGTCCGCAACCTTACCCTTGTAACGTGGATCAAGGAGGGTTGCCAGCCAGTATTGGTCCTTCTCCTTGATACCACGAATACGAGGATCCTTACGCAGGCTTTGCAGGATCAGGGAGGCCATGCAGCGTAGGTTTGCTGAGGCATTCAGTCCGGAGTCCTCTGGGTCACTAAGGACGACATGGTCCGCAGCCACCTCCTCACAGCCACGTACAAGTCCATGTGTTTCTTGGGACTGATCCCTTAAAGACTGCTGCTGATGCTGAGTGCCAGGCTCCACCTCCATACTGACACAATCTTCGTCCTCCTCGTCCTCTTCCTGTGTGATCGGCGGGCACGCAGGAACACTGTCTGGATAAAGGGGGCCTTGAGAGCTAAGGAAGTCCTCCTCTTCCTGCCTCTGTTCTGCCTCAAGTGCCCTGTCCATTATTCCACGCAGCGTGTGCTCCAACAGGTGGACAAGGGGGACAGTGTCACTGATGCATGCACTGTCACTGCTCACCATCCTCGTGGCCTCCTCAAATGGTGACAGGACAGTGCATGCATCCCTGATCATGGCCCACTGGCGTGGGGAAAAAAAAACAAGCTCCCCTGACCCTGTCCTGGTGCCATAGTCGCACAGGTACTCATTGATGGCCCTCTGCTGCGTGTGCAGCCGCTGCAGAATGGCCAACGTTGAGTTCCACCTGGTGGGCATGTCACAGATTAGGCGGTTCTTGGGCAGGTTAAACTCCTTTTGGAGGTCCGTCAGCCGAGCACTGGCATTATATGACCGGCGGAAATGCACACAGACTTTCCTGGCCTGCCTCAGGACATCCTGTAAGCCCGGGTACCTGCCCAAGAACCGCTGCACCACCAAGTTAAGGACGTGAGCCAAACAGGGCACGTGGGTCATTTGTCCCTGTCGGAGGGCAGAGAGGAGGTTGGTGCCATTGTCGCAAACCACCATTCCTGCCTTAAGTTGGCGTGGCGTCAACCACCTCTGAACCTGCCCCTGCAGAGCTGACAGAACCTCTGCCCCAGTGTGGCTCCTGTCCCCCAAGCACACCAGCTCAAGCACCGCATGGCATCTTTTGGCCTGCATACTTGCGTAGCCCCTTGAACGACTACGGAGCACCGCTGGTTCCGAGGACAAAGCACAGGAAGAGGCCATGGAGGAAGAAGAGGAGGGGGTGGAGGAGAGGTGTGTCACAATCACTAGCATTTTGGAGGCGTGGTGGCGGAACAACCTCCAACACTACTGCACCTTGTCCTGCATCCTTCCCAGCTGCCAGCAGAGTCACCCAATGCGCCGTGAAACTTAGGTAACGTCCCTGTCCATGCCTGCTGGACCATGAGTCAGCGGTAATATGCACCTTACCGCTGACTGCCCTGTCCAGCGAGGCCAAGACATTGCCTTCCACATGCCGGTAGAGAGCCGGAATCGCCTTCCGTGAGAAAAAGTGGCGTTTGCCAAGCTAGCATTCAACCGCTGGGCATGTGGATGGCTGAGAGCAAACTTCTTTCGGCGGTGCAGCAGCTGGGGCAGGGAAATATGCCTGGTACAATCTGACGTCGGTGTACCAAAAGCAGATTGCCCACAAGTACTTGGCTGTGACACACCTAATTCTACACCTTCATTCCTCTCAGTGCAGGTCTCAGAGGACTGAAGGTATAGTGGGGTTGGAAATCTCAGCTGATGAGGAGCAAGGAGAGGTCCTCTTTGTTCTTTGGTGTGGGTCTTTTAGATACGCTTGCCAACGAACTGCATGGCAGGTCAACATATGTCTGGTCAAGCATGTGGTACCCAAGCGGGAGATGTTTTGGCCACACGAGATACGCTTGAGACATATGTTGCAAATAGCAGTGGTGCGATCTGATGCACTCGTCTCAAAAAAGGCCCACACCAAAAAACTTTTTGAATAACGCGCAGAGACTGCAGCGCCCTGCACATGTGGAGCTTTGGGGTGTGATGCAGTCAATGAGCTGCCCTTAGGCTGGCCCCTGGAGGGCATCCTGCCTCGTTGGTGATGTGCCGCCTCCTCCTCCCTCCTATCAGGCACCCACGTTGAGTCAGTGACCTCATCATCCCCTCCCTCCTCATCACTGGAGCAAACCTGGCAGTATGCTGCAGCGGGGGGAGCATGACTGCCAGATTGCTGTCCTTCTTGGGCACCCCCTCTGTCCGTGCTCATGTTACTGCCTGCATCAAGCTCAGTATCATCATCAGAGCCTTCCAAACGCTGGGCATCCTCCTGGAGCATGTACCCAACACTGTGGTCAAACAGTTCGAGGGACTCCTCAGGAGGATATGGTGGGGCTAGGGAAGGAGTCACTGATGACATTGAGCCGAGGGAAGAGGCCGCTGCTTTGCCAGACAAAGTACCCTGGGCATGGGTGAGAGAGGATGAGGAGGATGAGGACGGCTTGGTCATCCACTCGACCAAGTCTTCCGCATGTTGCGGCTCAACACGGCCAGCTGCCGAAAAAAAAGGCCAAGCGTGTCCCACGGCCACGTGCTGATGAGGATGCACCGTCTCCACGACCAGCACTAGACACAGAGCCTGCTTGCCCTCTCTTATTGGCTTGTGACTGTCTGCCTCTCCTTCTTGGCCTTCCAGACATACTAGTGGCCTGTAGCTGCACTAAGCTGGGAGATATATCTATCTATCTATCTATCTATCTATATATACTGCAGCTAGCAAAATCAACTGCCTGCCTGTAGTATGAGAACACCACCAACCTTCTACAGGTAGCCTTAGCTGAACACTGTGAGCAGGACGCACCCCACTAGCTTGTAGGTTTAGCAGAACACTGTGAGCAGGACGCACTGCACTAACTTTAAATAGTCTAGCTGCCTGACTGTGGTGCTAATAGGATCAAAAGAACACCAGTAATTTTCTTCAGGTAGCTGTAAATACTGTTACAAGACAAGCCTGCCTGTCAGTAGGAAGAGAACAGGAACGGATCTAGCTAAACTGAATACAGTGTAAATATATACACTACCGTTCAAAAGTTTGGGGTCACCCAAACAATTTTGTGTTTTCCATGAAAAGTCACACTTATTCACCACCATACGTTGTGAAATTAATAGAAAATAGAGTCAAGACATTGACAAGGTTAGAAATAATGATTTGTATTTGAAATAACATTGTTTTTACATCAAACTTTGCTTTCATCAAAGAATCCTCCTTTTGCAGCAATTACAGCATTGCACACCTTTGGCATTCTAGCTGTTAATTTATTGAGGTAAGCTGGAGAAATTGCACCCCACGCTTCTAGAAGCAGCTCCCACAAGTTGGATTGGTTGGATGGGCACTTCTGGCGTACCATACGGTCAAGCTGCTCCCACAACAGCTCAATGGGGTTCAGATCTGGTGACTGTGCTGGCCACTCCATTACCGATAGAATACCAGCTGCCTGCTTCTGCTGTAAATAGTTCTTGCACAATTTGGAGGTGTGTTTAGGGTCATTGTCCTGTTGTAGGATGAAATTGGCTCCAATCAAGCGCTGTCCACTGGGTATGGCATGGCGTTGCAAAATGGAGTGATAGCCTTCCTTATTCAGAATCCCTTTTACCCTGTACAAAGCTCCCACCTTACCAGCACCAAAGCAACCCCAGACCATCACATTACCTCCACCATGCTTAACAGATGGCGTCAGGCATTCTTCCAGCATCTTTTCATTTGTTCTGCGTCTCACAAACATTCTTCTTTGTGATCCAAACACCTCAAACTTGGATTCATCCGTCCACAACACTTTTTTCCAGTCTTCCTCTGTCCAATGTCTGTGTTCTTTTGCCCATCTTAATCTTTTTCTTTTATTGGCCAGTCTCAGATATGGCTTTTTCTTTGCCACTCTGCCCTGAAGCCCAAAATCCCGCAGCTGCCTCTTCACTGTAGATGTTGACACTGGTGTTTTGCGGGTACTATTTAATGAAGATGCCAGTTGGGGACCTGTGAGGCGTCTGTTTCTCAAACTAGAGACTCTAATGTGCTTATCTTCTTGCTTAGTTGTGCAACGCGGCCTCCCACTTCTTTTTCTACTCTGGTTAGAGCCTGTTTGTGCTGTCCTCTGAAGGGAGTAGTACACACCGTTGTAGGAAATCTTCAATTTCTTTGCAATTTCTCGCATGGAATAGCCTTCATTTCTAAGAACAAGAATAGACTGTCGAGTTTCAGATGAAAGTTCTCTTTTTCTGGCCATTTTGAGCATTTAATTGACCCCACAAATGTGATGCTCCAGAAACTCAATCTGCTCACAGGAAGGTCAGTTTTGTAGCTTCTGGAAGGAGCTAGACTGTTTTTAGATGTGTGAACATGATTGCACAAGGGTTTGCTAATCATCAATTAGCCTTCTGAGCCAATGAGCAAACACATTGTACCATTAGAACACTGGAGTGATAGTTGCTGGAAATGGGCCTCTATACACCTATGTAGATATTGCACCAAAAACTAGACATTTGCAGTTAGAATAGTCATTTACCACATTAGCAATGTATAGAGTATATTTGTTTAAAGTTAGGACTAGTTTAAAGTTAGATTCATTTAAAAGTACAGTGCTTTTCCTTCAAAAATAAGGACATTTCAATGTGACCCCAAACTTTTGAACGGTAGTGTATATATATATATATATATATATATATATATATATATATATATATATATATATATATATTATATATATACATACACACACACACACATACATATATATATATACACACATACACACACACACACACTACACTGTAAGTGCAGCTGACTGACTGTCCTGCCTAATCTATCTAACTCAAATGTCACTGTCTGTCTCTCTCTGTCTATGAACGCCGGAACACACACTAGACAGGGCCGCCGTGCAGGCGGCCTTATATAGTGTGGGGCGTGTACTAAATCCCCTGAGCCATAATTGGCCAAAGCCTCCTTGGCTTTGGCCAATTACGGCTCTCTGTTCAGGCGGCGCTGTGATTGGCCAAGCATGCGGGTCATAGTGCATGCTTGGCCAATCATCAGCCAGCAATGCACTGCGATGCCGCAGTGAATTATGGGCCGTGACGCGCCACACGAATTTGGCGCAAACGGCCCATATCGTTCGCAATTTGGCAAACGACCGAACAGCCGATGTTCGAGTCGAACATGGGTTCGACTCGAACACGAAGCTCATCCCTACTGGCAGGATTCTGAGGCTGTGATAGTTGCAGATGAGAGATGGGCCACTGCTGAGAGGATTGCTTAGCATACAGAGGACTAGTAGGTGAAAAAGTGGCAGAACATGAAAGGCTGAGGATAAGACCCCTTTCACACTGCCGACGCCCGGGCGTCAGCGGTAAAGCAGCGCTATTTTTAGCACCGCTTTACCGTAGTTTTAGCGGCACTATTCGGCCACTAGCGGGGCTGTTTTAACCCCCGCTAGTGGCCGAAAAGGGGTTAGATCTGCCTGCAAAACGCCGCCAGTGCAGCATTTTGCTGGCAGTATCGCAGCGCTGCCCCATTGATTTCAATGGGGAGCAGTGGTGGAGAAGCGGTGAGTTCATCGCTCCTTCACCACTCCAAAGAAGGTGCTGGCAGGACTTTTTCTGACGCCCTGCCAGAGCACCGCTCCAGTGTGAAAGCCCTCGGGCAGCAGCTGTTTTGGGGCATTTTGCAGGCGCTATTTTTAATGCTATAGCGCTTGCAAAAAGCTCCAGTGTGAAAGGGGTCTGAAGGAGGGGGGGGGGGCTGCTGCAGGTGTAGTGAGAACCACACAAGTAGTGGGAGAGAAGAGACAGTGAGCAGCTGGACAGAAGGGCCTGGTGTGAGGAGTTATGTGTGCAGTGATGAGGGAAACATCTTCAGCTCTGAGGGGTTCATGCTGGGACCTGTAGTACTTCACTTTTGGGGGGGGGGGGGGGGTCATTTCCCCCCAAAAGTGAAGGATTTCAAGTCCCAGCATGAACCCTGCCCTGATATCTAAGGATGTGTCCTTCTTCCATCCAGGGTGTAATGTCATCTGTCAGTGTCCTCTCCTGCCTACCCTTATCTGCCTGCCATCCTCTCTGCACAGTGCACTGAGAGGCTTGCTTGCTCCAGGCTGACACACTCTGTTTCTGTGAAGTGCTGACAGTTCAGCACAGAACTCTGGCTGCTGGGGGAGAGCTGACAGGATTTTAACCCCGATGGATCTGTCATGTTGGTGAGCGTTTAGCAGTTTACTTGCCTTTCTATCATCTCTCCTTTCGTTTGTGCCCTGCAGTCTTAGAAGTTTCTTCTGCATGCCGCTGCCTGGCTGGACTCGAGAACATGCAGGGAGGAGGTGGGTGGAGCTAAACAGTAGGCGCGGAGGAGGAAGTTAAATCTCCTCCGCTGTGATTGGTCTCTGCCCCTCTCCTGCTCATGACGTCACTGGTTGCTACACGCCAAGCGGGTGGTAGGTAGCAACCAGTTTGGGCACCGAGCCAGCGGCGGTGAGGAATTAAGTAAAAAGGGTTAGATCCGCCTCTGCCAGCAAGGGGTCCACCACAGGCTGAATCAGTGAGGGACAGAGACAATGCAAAGGCTATTTTAGGGGGCATTAGATCGACCCAGGGCAATTCTGGGACACTGTATTGTCCCGGAATGAGGGTACCCGGGACCGACCTGCTAATTGCGGGATTGTCCCGGGCAATCCGGGACATGTGGGCACCCTAAACTCAACCCACCACTTCCATTTGTGTCTTTCTTTGTCCCCCTGTCACTCTGCTATGGGTTTTGAGACCTTCCCGACTCAGCATTACTGTTCTGAGACTGTAGGGGGCCTATTTCTATGGTGTTTATAACGGGACCCCTCATCTTATTTCTGGTACCTGACTCAGCAGTCACTAATTGTTTACCAGATTTACCTATACTTTTGGACACCACATCATGTACCATTAACGCATTACTTGGTTCATCATTGACAGACATATTCAAATCAACATTAGACCTCTCAATGTTGCACATGTCACCAATGCCTTTTTTTCCAGCATTTGCTAGGGCAGAGTCTGCAGAGGGCACACATACCGGAGGGCCGCCATCACCCACGGGAACCTCACAAGACGTCACCTCCTCTGGGTTCAGCCACTCTGCAGGCAGCCATCCTACCACTTGACCTGTTCTGATGCCATCTGTATTTTTATCCACCTGAACAGGCAAGCTCTCGTATGATCCACATACAATGTTTACTGCAATCCTTATCCGTTCCCCTGTCTCGGGGACCTTATTAGGTTTGTCACCTAAACCACAAACTTTGGACTGGGGACCCCAGTCCCTTTAACCAGCTTTGTTTGAGCCCCAGTCAGGATCTCTGCTGCTTTCGGGTCCACACTTGGCCCTTCCATCTCATGCGGTTTTTCCACTGGTGCAGTATACGCACCTTTCACGGACAACTGACCAGCACCACCCTGGACCATAGCAGCAGAAATGCTTCCCATCTGGCTGTTAGGAGGTGTAACCATTATTTCTTCTAGATGTAATCCAGCAGCATACTCAGTAGCAACTTTTAACAAAAGTAACAAATTCAGGAATAAACCATTCCGGTCATGTTCTTCTTTGTTCTGTACAGCCTGCCATTCAGTGCTCCCCCTAGTGGTACTCCGCAGTACCAGACCATCTGACTGTGGAGGAGACACACTAGTATAGATTGGCTGTACATACCAAAGTTACATAGTAGGCGAGGTTGAAAAAAGACACAAGTCCAACCTATGTGTGATTATGTGTCAGTATTACATTGAATATCCCTGTATGTTGCGCTCATTTAGGTGCTTATCTAATAGTTTCTTGAAACCATCGTTGCTCCCCGCTGAGACTATCGCCTGTGGAAGGGAATTCCACATCCTTGCCGCTCTTACAGTAAAGAACCCTCTACGTAGTTTAAGGTTAAACCTCTTTTCTTCTAATTTTAATGAGTGGCCACGAGTCTTGTTAAACTCTTATTTCTATTTCTAAGTTTTATTTCTATTGTAGGGTCACCAGTACGGTATTTGCAGTGGCGGAAGTATAGGGGTCGCTGAGGTCGCCATGGCAACTGGGCACCATGCTGCAGGGGGCCCTCAAGGGCCCCCCTGTTTATCTTGATAGGAGGAGCGGCTGAGATCGATCTCCCCCGATCGTCGGCCGAACTGTAATCGGCACTGTGCAGGGAGCTTGTCACACTGCTCTAAAGTGAAAGCACAGTGTGTGCTGTGCTCTTTGTCTCCCCCTACAGTGCAGTACCCGGCAGGAAGAGGTAAGGTAAAGCACTGCCGTTTTTTAAAAGGCTTTCTGTATGTGTGTGTTCTTATGTGTGTTTATATGTGTGTTCATGTATGTGTTTGCATGTGTTTATGTGTGTATTTATGTATATGTGTTGTGTGTGTATATACAGTATATATATGTGTGTGTGTGTGTGTGTGTGTGTTTAGATGCAGTGGTGGCCCATGCATTAAGGGCGCACGGGCGCCGCCCCCTCTCTCCAACCACCCCTCTATCACCAATAGATTCATGCATTAGATGAATCTATCTATAGCCGCCGCTGCCACCCCCTATTCAGGCACCCAGCCCCTTTTTGGGCGCAGGGAACCTGAATTACAGCGGCGGGGGGTGTTTTTGAAGCACCGGATTAGAGCCATAGGCTCTAATAGGCATCAAAAAAGGTGACCTCGCAGGCCACTCAGCTGTGTTAGAAAAGCGAATGACTATTCGCTTTCCTAACACTAAACTGCCTCTCCACCAATCAGGTGCTCGGGTCTGTTACCCGTCACCTGATTGGCTGAAACGACAGGCGCCGCTATTGGACGCCTATCAGGAGGAGAGGACAGGAGATGTGGACAGCAGGAGACGCATGGAGGACCCCACTCGTCGCAGTCACCCGCTGCCCCACCAAGACAGGGTAAGTGCCGATGAGCGGTCGGGGGTCACACTGGGTGCATTCAAGGGCACACTGGCAGCGTTTAATGGGCACACTGGCAGCGTTTGATGGGCACACTGGCAGCGTTTGATGGCACACTGGCAGCATTTAAGTGGCACAGTAGCTGCATTTGATGGGCACAGTGGCTGCATTTGATGATTTTTTTTCAAAAAATGTTTGCGCCCCCCAAAAAAATTGAACACCAGCCGCCACTGTTTAGATGTATGTATGCACGTTTAATCCTGACACCCTATATGTGTACAATCAGGACTGATTTTTTTTTCTTGCTCGTTCAAAGTACCAGCAACAAAATGCTGTTCCTCAGAAAAGCGATCCATGCTCAGATCACTTTTCAGTGGCATTTGACAGCCGGTAAAGAGGCAATACGTTGCCTCCTTACCACCTGTTTTAACCCCTTAAAGTGATTGTAAAGGTTTTTTTTTTTTTTTTAAATAACAAACATGTCATACCTTCATTGTGCAGTTAGTTTTGCACAGAGTGGCCCCGAACACCGACTTCTGGGGTCCCTCGGCAGCTCCTCTTATCAGACATCCCCCCAGGAAAAGCGCTGTCCAGGGGTCAGGTGGGTCCTTCATGATTTCTTGCATCGGGGCCCTGAAGGTTTTAGTTACGCCACTGGGTATTTGTATATTGAAATCATATCCCCTCTCAAGCGTCTCTTCTCCAGAGAGAATAAGTTCAGTGCTCGCAACCTTTCCTCATAACTAGGGATGAGCTGAACACCCCCCTGTTCGGTTCGCACCAGAACATGCGAACAGGAAAAAAGTTTGTTCGAACACGCAAACACCATTAAAGTCTATGGGACACGAACATGAATAATCAAAAGTGCTAATTTTAAAGGCTTATATGCAAGTTATTGTCATAAAAAGTGTTTGGGGACCTGGGTCCTGCCCCAGGGGACATGGATCAATGCAAAAAAAAAGTTTTAAAAAAACGGCCATTTTTTCAGGAGCAGTGATTTTAATAATGCTTAAAGTCAAACAATAAAAGTGTAATATCCCTTTAAATTTTGTAGCTGGGGGGTGTCTATAGTATGCCTGTAAAGGGGCGCATGTTTCCTGTGTTTAGAACAGTCTGACAGCAAAATGACATTTCGAAGGAAAAAACCCATTTAAAACTACTCGCGGCTATTGCATTGCCGGTCCGAGAATACACATAGAAGTTCATTGATAAAAACGCCATGGGAATTCCCCACAGGGGAAAGCCGAACCAAAATTAAAAAAAAAAAAAAAAAAAGGCGTGGGGTCCCCCCAAAAATCCATACCAGACCCTTATCCGAGCACGCAACCTGGCAGGCCACAGGAAAAGAGGGGGGACGAGAGTGCGCCCCCCCTCCTGAACCGTACCAGGCCACATGCCCTCAACATTGGGAGGGTGCTTTGGGGTAGCCCCCCAAAACACCTTGTCCCCATGTTGATGAGGACAAGAGCCTCATCCCCACAACCCTGGCCGGTGGTTGTGGGGGTCTGCGGGCAGGGGGCTTATTGGAATCTGGAAGCCCCCTTTAACAAGGGGACCCCCAGATCCCGGCCATCCCCCTGTGTGAAATGGTAAGGGGGTACTTACCCCTACCATTTCACTAAAAAACGGTCAAAAATGACAAGAGACAGTTTTTGACAATTCCTTTATTTAAATGCTTCTTTCTTCGAGAGAGAGAGAGAGAGAGAGAGAGAGAGAGAGAGAGAGAGAGAGAGAGAGAGAGAGAGAGAGAGAGAGAGAGAGAGAGAGAGAGAGAGAGAGAGAGAGAGAGAGAGAGAGAGAGAGAGAGAGAGAGAGAGAGAGAGAGAGAGAGAGAGAGAGAGAGAGAGAGAGAGAGAGAGAGAGAGAGAGAGAGAGAGAGAGAGAGAGAGAGAGAGAGAGAGAGAGAGAGAGAGAGAGAGAGAGAGAAAGACTGTCTCTTGTCATTTTTTTGACAGTTTTTTAGTGAAATGGTAGGGGTAAGTACCCCCTTACCATTTCACACAGGGGGGGGGGGGGGTCGGGATCTGGGGGTCTCCTTGTTAAAGGAGGCTTCCAGATTCCGATAAGCCCCCCGCAGACAGCCACAACCACCGGCCAGGGTTGTGGGGATGAGGCCCTTGTCCTCATCAACATGGGGACAAGGTGTTTTGGGGGGCTACCCCAAAGCACCCTCCCAATGTTGAGGGCATGTGGCCTGGTACGGTTCAGGAGGGGGGGGCCCGCACTCTTGTCCCACCCTCTTTTCCTGCGGCCTGCCAGGTTGCGTGCTCGGATAAGGGTCTGGTATGGATTTTTGGGGGACCCCACGCCGTTTTTTTTTTAAATTTTGGCCGGGGTTCCCCTTAATATCCATACCAGACCTGAAGGGCCTGGTATGGAATTTAGGGGGACCCCACATCATTTTTTTTTTAAATTTTGGTTCGGGGTTCCCCTGTGGGGAATTCCCATGCCGTTTTTATGAATGAACTTCTATGTGTATTGTCGGACCGGCAATGCAATAGCCGCAAGTAGTTTTAAAATAGGTTTTTTCCTTCGAAATGTCATTTTGCTGTCAGACTGTTCTAAAGACAGGAAACATGCGCCCCTTTACAGGCATACTATAGACACCCCCCAGCTACGAAATTTAAAGGGATATTACACTTTTATTGTTTGACTTTAAGAATTATTAAAATCACTGCTCCTGAAAAAACGGCCGTTTTTAAAACTTTTTTTGCATTAATCCATGTCCCCTGGGGCAGGACCCAGGTCTCCAAACACTTTTTATGACAATAACTTGCATATAAGCCTTTAAAATTAGCACTTTTGATTTCTCCCATAGACTTTTAAAGGGTGTTCCGCGGCATTCGAATTTGCCGCGAATACCCCAAATTGTTCGCTGTTCGGCGAACTTGCGAACAGCCAATGTTCAAGTCCTCCTCCCAGCTGGAGGTAAACACAGCCTGGTGCTCCACCAGAGCGCTGCCAGGTGCTGGACTCATACCCAACTTCGCAGGCTCAGCATCAGTGAACCGCTCCAGAACATTACCAGTGATGTCACTTTGACACTATGTCAACCTCAGTTTTGTGGGTCACGGACAATGTCTCTGCTGTGTGCTCACCATTATTTGGTTCATCCTGCTCACAAGGGTTAACCCCTGCAGCAGCCACCACACCCTCAGGTACAAGCTGTTCTGCAGTCCCTCCTGCTGGCACAGCAGAAACTTTGTCCACCTTATTTTTGTGCATAAAAGCCTCATCTATCAGGGAGATAAGATTTTTACCCCAACTATCCCAATCTATTGTATGTGCGCTCCCTTCAGCGGTACTCCTCAGCACCAATCCATCTGCCCAAGGAGACACATAAGAACAGACTGGCTTAGCTGCAGACTCATTACACCAGTCATTGTAAATCGTGCCAGACTGTAGTAACACAGGTTTTAACACAGCAGGTTGCAATACACCATATTCACCACCTTGCTCAGCTGGCGCTTCATAATCACCACACACACACACACACACACACACCTTTGCATTTTTCACAGGTTGTGTTAACCCACCATTTACCTGCACATTTTTAGTACTAGCAGCTTGTACTAACACATTACCATTACACGTTACAGTTCCACTCTGACCCACCAGAGTGACATTGCAGGTGTCCAGGGCAATCTCCGACTCTAATACATGAAGTTCCCTGGAGATTTCTGGGCACAACTGTGCTGTCTTACCACCAGTTGCTACAGGCAACTGCCCATTTGTGATAACTTTTGGAGTTTTCCCAACAGCAGCAAACTTTTCACTAACAGTAACACTTATAGCATTTTTAGCTCTTGCAGACTGTCCTAGCCCACTGCCAACTTGAGACTGACAGTCATTAGACACAACACTTTTAGTCATCAACACAGGTTCTGTTTGGACATTAACCCCTGCATTCCCACTGGGTAGGGAAAAGTCACTCAAGCACACATTCAATGGCCCCACTAACTGGGGTCACTCTCACATCATCATGGACAGTCTCGTAACCAGTCCTTTTATACATGAAATCAGCAGATCCAGCAATCATTTCATTAAAGACAGTCTTACCCACCGCAGTAGTTGGGGTAACCATCTTCATTTGAGTATGTCATCTCATGAACCAGTCCTCTGCTGCACTTTTACTGGCCAACTCCCCCTGGTGGCCACGGTATGAAACTACAGCAGGCATCTCCCACTGTTTAGCACCCCCTGCCGGAACAACAGGAAACTCCTTGTTGCTAGATAGTGGTGACTGCAAACATATTTACACAGGAATCTGGGCCTGCAGGCAAAAACTTTTGCTCAGCAACCTCATCTCCAGCCGTATTCCATAACCTAGGGCAAGAAAATATGCCATGCCCCAGCTGGCTACATTCCAGGCATGGTACTGGACGATTTTTTTTCCAAAGCGCTTCTCTCCTGGTGATTCCCAGCTGGCTAGAACGCACAGGCCTCTTTGTGGGGACGCTGAGCCAAATCTCCACTGCAGCTCCTCCTTTCAGGCACAACTTTCACTCCTGTCACCATGGGAGACCGCACTCTCCCAGTAGAACTTTGCTGGCTCTCTCCAACATGCTGTATCAGCTCCTGCTTAAGCCACTTACCACGATCCTTATTAGACATATCCCATGGTACACAGACAGCCTGACTGGCTTCCTCTGCGTTGCTATGGGCAACCACTCTCGGTCTCAGCCTTTGATCAGCCTCTCTTCTGGCACATAACACAGGCTTCCCTCAGCTGGCCCCTGTCTCAAGCTGTGTCACTTTCACACTTTTCGCAACAGCTGCTGGTTTAACTGCAGCAGCGTTGCCAGGGGCAACAAAACCCATCTCCCAGGTATGGACATCTGACAGCTCTCTCTTTGTATAGAAGGTTGGCTTGCATTCCACTTAGCTTGGTCCATTCCTGCCAGGTGCCGCTTGCACCAATCCACTGCAGATTCAAACGCTGGTGGACTCTCCATACCAGCAGTCACCTGTGCACTCATTGCACCAGTGTTGCTAGGGACAACCCCAGCCCTTTTGCTCCTTGGTAAACTCTGATCAGGCATGTATGGGGCTCGTTTGGGCGGTAACAACCCCTCCAGCCACAGAGATCTGTCTCTCATTTCTGAAAACCTTGCTTCTTTTAGGAGCTTTGATCGCCCCATACTTAGTCACTCCAGAACAACTTTGCACAATCCAGAAAAAATTAAGCACTGTCTCTTTAAAGCAAGTTGCTTTTCTCAGCTGCACACACAAATTGTGCTGTCTCATGCACACAAACACAGTTCATAAAACAGATTAACTTACTTTTTTAAGGGATCTCCAGTTCTGCCCGCATTCGAGCACCACTTGTGAAATTGTGGGATGTCTAGCTCGGTGGTAGATGCCTTTTCAGTAAGTTCACAGCGAACAGGAACTTTAGTTTAAAGTGGTGTTCCGCCCGAAATTATACTTTTTAAATAAAAATACCCCTATAATACACAAGCTTAATGTATTCTAGTAAAGTTAGTCTGTAAACTAAGGTCTGTTTTGTTAGTTTATAGCAGTAGTTTGTCATTTTATAAACTTACAGCAGGCCGTGGCCATCTTAAGTGTGGGCATCTGAAGCCAGACTGTATTTCTTCCTGGATCTCATCCTTGCAGATCTCGCACATGCTCAGTGCAGCACAAGCAGTGTAATAGGTTTCAGGCCAGGTTTCCATAGCAATGGCAGTTTCAGAGGAAGTTGCCGCCCCTTCCCAGAAGGCATTGCAAACAGGAAATGATGCGATGGGCCGCGGCCAGGGAGGAGGAAGTGAAAAATGAATACAGCAGATATACAGTAGGTGCTGAGAAAAAAATAAAAAAATATCCAATTTGTTTACAGTGCACAGTTTAGTGAGGGATGCTGAAGAGTTGTAAAAGTGGGTGGAACTCCACTTTAAGGGCGTGGTAGCCCACTTTTATTAAAAGGAACAAAATAAAGGAAAGTTCATACATGCACTTGGATGCCCACACAGGGGTTCTTCTCCCAAAAACAATAACAAATGAAAAATGCCAAGCCACCCGGCTCTCTTCAGCAGTACTGCCACTTAGCTTTAGCCTGCTTGGCCATAAAACAGGGTTCCTGTGCAACTACTGTACCTCTTTTCAGCTTCCTTGCTGTTAAGGCCTTCCACTTCAGGCTCTCATCTGTCTCCTTAGATGCACACAGCGTCTATCTAGAAAGCAGCCCCTCACTGCTCTGATCCTCAGACTTGGGTCTCTGGCTTTGACTAGTGCACACCTACACTCTCTGGATGGAGCCCAGAACCCTATTCCTGACTCTGCTATAAGCCCAGGACCCACCTGCTCAATCAACCAGCTAGACTCCTGGCTGTTTCCAATACCCGGTCCCAGGATTGGAGATTCCGTCCCACCCATAACGCTATGGAATCTCCGGGCTCCAGGTCCCCAACTGGATTTTACAAACTTTGGAAGAAACTGATAAACAGATTCCTCCACATTAAATACCCCTGGAGCCCCTCAACCTGCCTATTTGAGAACCCTGGGCGACAATTACTAGGACAGGGAACTGTACTGTCACAATATATATATATATACATCCACTGTATCCAGTTTAGCTATATCTGACGTTAGGCCGTTCCTGGTGTACTGTTTCTAATATACTTCAGGCGGTGTACACAGTATACAGTGCTGTGCACCCATAGTGCAGTTGCTCATACTTTTCTGCTGGTCAAAACAGTACACCCATAGTTGTTATTACACTTCTGTTGGTGTACACATGACCAGTGCAAATAAGATGCACACCTTTTACTCATATGGCTGCCGCCATCCATCATACCCCAACTTTAAGTCCCCGTTATCCTTAACTATATTGACAACACAACACCTTGTTGGAGTAAAACTGGCCATAGCAGCCTTTTATTAACCAATATAAAACTATATAAATATATATATATATATATATATATATATATATATTAGGGTTGTCCCGATACCGATACTAGTATCGGTATCGGCACCGATACCAAGCATTTGCCCAAGTACTTGTACTCGGGCAAATGCTCCCGATGCTTCCGCCGATACCTTGACTGTCAGCGGTGATGGACGTGTGGGGGAGTTACAAGCTTCTCCCCCCGCGGCTTTCAGCTGCTTAGTGACATACAGCGGTGATCGGTGCTTGTAATTCCCCCACACGCGATCACCGCTGACTGTCACCTCCTCCTCCTTAGTCCTCCTCCGTTCCTCTGTCCCCCTCCGCTGTCCTGCTCCATTGCTGTGTCCCCATCCGTTCCTCTGTCCCCCCCGCTGTCCTCCTTCTTTGCTCTGTCCCCCTCCGCTGTCCTCCTCCGTTCCTCTGTCCCCCCGCTGTCCTCCTTCTTTGCTCTGTCCCCCTCCGCTGTCCCCATGCGTTCCTCTGTCCCCCTCCGCTGTCCCCATGCGTTCCTCTGTCCCCCTCCGCTGTGCCCATCTGTTCCGGCTTTCCGTTGTCCCCCTCTCTCTTCGTCTGTCCCCTCCGTTCTGCTGTCTCTCTCCGCTGTGTGTATGGAGAGAGTCAGCTGACTCTTTCCATTCACATAACTGAAACATTGTAATCTCCTGTGATTACAATGTGTCAGTTTATGAATGGAGAGGAGCCGCTGACTTCTCTCCATTCATTCTCAGTGCAGCTGACGCTGCAGAGAAAGGGACTGGGGAATCTCTATCCTCAGTCTATTTCTCTGTCTCAAGGGGGAGATATCAGAGGTCTGTTAAGACCCCTGATATCTCACCAAAGCCCCCCAACAGGGCTGATTAAAAAAAAAAAAAACACACACATAGTGCAATAAAGAACAAAAAAAAAAAATTGTAAAAAATAATAAATGTAAATGAAAAAAACCAAAACAAAAACACACACAGACACCGTTCACTATACCCTCACCACCCCCCCCCCCCCCCACCCCCTCAAAAAAAAAAAAAAAAACTGTCACGTGACATTAAAAAAAAGTATCGGTAATCGGTATCGGCGAGTACTTGAAAAAAAGTATCGGTACTTGTACTCGGTCCTAAAAAAGTGGTATCGGGACAACCCTAATATATATATATATAAATCTGTAACATTTTAAAACGTACCAATATCAACTGTCAGTTTCTCCTCCTGGTGGTCAATGACGTCACTTCCCAACGTAAATTCTGTTCCACATCTACACTGCGGGCCTTCTATCATAAAAGGCCTACGGCCGTGATAACATCAGCCCAAAGACAACTCGTTGCCCGCAGTGTCACCATTACCATCTTCAGCTAATCAGTGTTAACTGTACACACCAATAGGGGCCCATAACCGTTGAGTCCCCCCACACTTCCATTACCTGGGTTAGTTACCACCATCAAAGACCACCACCACCGCCATCCGTCTGCTGCCACGACGTAATCCTTCATACCACCTGTAAATAAACATTAACCAATATACACAAAACACATAATCGGGGGGGGGGGGGGGGGGTGGGTGGGAAACTTCCTCCTCACTGTAATTCTCCCCGCAATGATGCCCAGGAGACCCCTCCTGACCCTTAAATAACCTAAACCCCTCCCTTCAAACCTTAACTTTTACCCAATCCCCTACTAATAAATCTAAAACAACTTTTATTTTAACCCCTGCTGTACCCTTATCTCCCTGTCATGCCGGCCCTCTGCTAGTTCCATTCTATTCCACCTGCTCCAGGCCTCCCTTGACCAGTGCAAATAAGATGCACACCTTTTACTCTTATATGGCTGCTGCCATCCATCATACCCCAACTTTAAGTCCCCGTTATCCTTAACTATATTGACGACACAACACCTTGTTGGAGTAAAACTGGCCATAGCAGCCTTTTATTAACCAATATAAAACTATATAAATATATATATATATATATATATATATATATATATATATATATATATATATATATATATATATATAAATCTGTAACATTTTAAAATGTACCAATATCAACTGTCAGTTTCTCCTCCTGGTGGTCAATGACGTCACTTCCCAACGTAAATTCTGTTCCACATCTACACTGCGGGCCTTCTATCATAAAAGGCCTACGGCCGTGATAACATCAGCCCAAAGACAACTCGTTACCCGCAGTGTCACCATTACCATCTTCAGCTAATCAGTGTTAACTGTACACACCAATAGGGGCCCATAACCGTTGAGTCCCCCCACACTTCCATCTCCTGGGTTAGTTACCACCATCAAAGACCACCACCACCGCCAACGCTAACAAGGGTGACCCCCCTTACCCTTGGGAGCTCCTCCACACACGCAGTGCCCTCTGAATCCCTTCCTCCAAACCCATGGACCAAAGGTCAATACCGACTTCCGACAGGTGCACTCCGTCCCTTCTCAAATATAGCCCCACATCCTTCTCCAACTCCCTGTGGCGAACTACCAAACCCCCATTTTGAATGACAAACTGGCCCACCCTTTTGTTCACTTTAATCCTGGTTTTGTTTAACCAGTCCACCGACCTGGCCAACCTCCAATTCATCCTGGCCACAATATCGGACCAAACAATCACCATCTCAGGGAAGGAAGTTCTCAGACGTAAGAAATCAATCTTGACGTCCTTTATGAGCTCCCGGCTGGGACGCCCACCCAGGTCGTTGCCTCCAACATGAAGCACCAACACGTTGGGTGGTCTGTCCAGGCGTGCAAAATGCTGTACTTCGGGCAACACCCTAGCCCATTGCATCCCTGGCCTGCTTACCCAACGTACACAAGCATCCTCCCTGGGAATCCCCAACTGTCTCCCCTTAGGTCTCATATCTGCCCGTTTTGCCCCCCAAAACACATAGGAGTGGCCCAATATCCATACGAGACCCCTCTTGATTCCACCTAAAAGAAAGGAGAAAACCACAGATAACCAAAGTCAAATAACACACACCATAATCAATCCCCTGTCCCAAACAAAACCTCGACCTCCCCCAAAACATCAATGATCCGCACTTCTATTCCACCACCAAGTGTGGCCGCACATATGTACTAAATCTCCTAGACTCCCAACGGCCAATGCGCTTAACAGCCGCTTCGTCCAACCCACATCGAGCCGCCTCTGTGGCCGCTCCAATGCGGAAGGAGTGCGAAGCATACTGCGTAGAATCCAAACCCCCCGCTTTCAAGCATTTTCTGAAAACTGCCACAAACTGAAATTTCGTTAAAGGAGACCCGTCATAGTGGATCAACAAAGTCCCCTCCCTCATGACGGCATCCCAAAAATTCCCTCATGACGCTCACCGGGCATACCGAAGAATCCTGCATCCGATATAGTTGCACCTTAACCCCTTTTCCAATCTGATCCGTTTTTGACCGTCTCAACCATACCTCCAAGCTAAATCCCGTGACCTTCACATCCAGTACCCCCAAGCCCCCCGAAACCTTCCTAGAAGGGCTAACCAGTTCACTTATCCGAAAGGCACCAAAAAAAGGCCAGCGAAAAAGCTGCCCGGAATAGCAACGCCTCGTAAGCCGACGCGCATACTGTGCCCAAATGATCAGATAGAACTCGCAGGTTGCTAAAAGTCAATGGCCTCCTAGTATCCTTACGTTTCTGCGACCGCCGATAGCCCTTCATCGCTTGTCTTACCCAAAATTCTTTTGTAAAATCTGTCCCCCCTTGCAACTTGATTAAGAATGCCAAACCGGCTAGCTTGCGGTCCATCATCGAAACCGACACCCCTTGCTCCAGATTCCTAGAGACAAAGTAGACCACCAGCAGCCTCACGTCTTCACATTCAGGGTCCACTCCCACTTGCTTGACAAGCTCAAACCATTCGGCCCACACTTTTTCATAAGCCCCCCAGGTGGATACACTCACCGAGCCCTTTATCCATCGAGCGAGGGTTCCAAAACGATCGACCACAGCCCTCGGGGACACCGAACCCCTTGTTGGTCTGCCGACGGAGCCAAGTCCCGGAATTTGTCCCACTGGAAACGAGACAAGGCGTCAGCCAACGTGTTATCCACCCCCGGAAGATGTACCGCATACAAAAAGATATTCATCTGTAAGCAGCGCAGCACCAAGTGCCGCAACAGCCGAACTACCGGTGGCGATGAAGCCGAAATGCGGTTAATCACCTGCACCACCCCCAAATTGTCGCAGTTCAATCGGATCTTCAAATCCCTGAACGACTCACCCCAAACTTCAACTGCCAGCACCACCGGAAACAGCTCCAGCAGCACCAGGTTTTTGCAGAATCCCGCTTCCTGCCATTCCCTCGGCCAGGGTTCAGCACTCCAATGCCCCTGGTAAAACGCCCCGTAACCCGAAGAGCCAGCTGCGTCCGTGAACAGTTGCAAATCGCAATTGCTCCGCGGCCCCGCCAACAACAGCAATTTACCATTGTACGTGGACAAAAAGGTGTCCCACACCCTCAGATCGGCCCGATGCTCCCGGGTCATCCGGATAAAATGATGAGGGGACCTGATACCTGCTGTAGCTGCCAACAGCCGTCGGCAGAACACCCTGCCCATCGGGATTATGCGACATGCAAAATTAAGCTTGCCCAGCAATGACTGCAGGCCTCTAAGCTGAATCTTACGCAACGCCACAGTCGCCCGAATCTCCCTTTTCAAAGCCACCAGCTTGTCCTCCGGCAATCGACATTCCATTGCCTCGGAGTCAATGACTATACCCAAGAAGCTAAGCACTGTGGTCGGGCCCTCTGTTTTATCCCGTGCCAACGGGATACCAAAAATACCAGCCATGTGTTGTAATGTGGCCAACAGCACAGCACACGTCTTAGATGCTGGGGGGCCAACGCATAGGAAATCATCCAGGTAATGAATTACCGAATTCAAACCTGAAACATCCCGAACCGCCCACTCAACAAATGAGCTAAAAGTTTCAAACAATGCGCATGAAATCGAACAGCCCATAGGCAAGCAGTGATCGACATAAAACCTACCCTGCCAGCAACACCCCAACAACCAACAGCTGTCTGGGTGTACCGGGAGGAGGCGAAAGGCCGATTCGATATCCGCTTTTACCATAAGCGCTCCCTTCCCACAACGGCGCACCCAACCCACCGCTGCATCGAAGGATGTGTAAGAAACCGTGCATGCGTCAGGGTCGATCGCATCATTGACCGATCCGCCCTTGGGGAATGATAAATGATGTATAAGTCGAAACTTATTAGGTTCCTTCTTGGGGACCACCCCGAGCGGAGATACCACCAAATTCGGCATCGGCCGCTCCTGAAATGGCCCGGCCATACGGCCCAATGCCACTTCCTTCCCCAATTTTTCTTCAACCACACTGGGGTGACTCAGTGCCGAGTGTAAATTCTTTGCCACCGGCGGGATAACCGTCAATGAACTAGGGATTCTAAAACCCTCCATGAACCCTTCCCTCAAAAGCCGAGCGGCCGCCCGGTCCGGGTACCTACTTAGGAAAGGCTGCATCCTTTCCACCCTCACTGGTGTCTTCCCTTTTGTTACCCACTTCTCCTGGGCGACTTTTCCCTTTTTTAAAACAGCGGGATCCTGGGTGAGATCCTCCGCAACTTGAGCATTCGTGCTTAAAACGACAGGCGCCCCCGAATTTACACGTCCCATCATTGAATTGCCAACAGACGCCCCACTTTTTTGCGGCCGGCTGTCCGGGAGAAGAAGAACCGCCGCCCCCCCCCCCCTGGAAAAAACTGATTCGGGGCCCGAGCTGAGGACATAAGCTTCATCCAGAGGCTAATGTCCTTATGATCCCAGCGAAGTGAGGGGCGCACCGCCCTCCGTTGCCGGAACTGCTCGTCATACCTGAGCCATGCTGTACCCCCATAAACTCTGTATGCCTCCCCAATGGCGTCCAAGTAGCAAAAGAGCGCCGAACAATGTTCAGGGTTCTTTTCACCGATGACACTCGCCAGAATCGCGAATGCTTGCAGCCAATTAGAAAACGTGCGCGGAATCAACCGATACCGCCGTTTCTCTTCATCCTCCTTTTTACTGTCATCCGGCTTAACCCTGTCCAGGTTAAACTTTTCCAAAGGGAGAAGGGAAAAAATTTCCACATACTCCCCTTTCACAATTTTCTCCCGCACTTCCGACTTCAAATGTGCCCCAAGCGGCCCTTCGAAGCAGACGTAAACCTCGCATTTTGCGGCATCCGCAATGCGAACCACGTCCGTCCTTTTTTCCCCCTCACCTGCAGCCACTACAGTCGTGGCCGGCGCGGACCCCACCGGGGGCACCGACCCCGAGGGAGCTGGCACACCAGCATCAGCCGTAGGGGGGACCTCCCCAACCACCTGCGATGCTGCACTTGGAGGGACCCACACCGCAGTCTGCGGCGCCTGCCCATCCTTACCCGACCCAAACTTCTGAACCAAATCTCGCAAACCCCCTAATAAAGCCTGCAACTGTCCGTCCTTGCCCCCAGCAGCAGGTCCCGGGCCCGCTGGCAATGTACTGGCTGCCAGAACCGCCCCAGATTGCGGCCCACCCGATATGGTACCAGTCCCCCCCACAACAGCCGCCCCCAACAACCCCTGTAAGGCATTTGTAAGTGTGTGAGAAGCAACAGAATGTGACTTACCGGGCCGACCAGGGGTTGTCCCCGCCGCCGCTGCTCCCGAATCCGATGGCGCCGGACGCTCCTGCACTTCATCCTCCTCAGACCTGCTCAGTTCTCCCTCGGACCGGTCACCGGGCTCTTGCAGGGGCTCCGAGTCATCCATCCCCGGGGAAGAGGGCCTGAATGCTGCCGTCTCCTGACCTCGCTGACCACGCATCCCGATGCTGGCTCCTCCCACCGCTGGCACTGTCCTCCTCACAGGCGTCCTGGATACCTGACTGCTGGGCCGCCCACTCCTCCTGGAAGGGGTAACGCTCCGGACTTCCGAGCCGCCGGCCGGGGATGGGGAAGGCCCGGCGGCCATTGACGTCATCCTCCCGCGCTGAGACCTCCCCCTGGCTGCGTCCACAACACAGGGAGCGTCCGTCCGTTCACGCTGCCCACGTCGAGCGGGCGGGGGGGAAATGCTGGGTCCTGCCGACGCCCCGCCCACTGAGCTCCGCCGCTGCCGAGGATTCCGCCCGGGAACCACAACGGCCGAAACAGGGTGTCGTTTCGCCGGTGGTCCCGACGGGTCCCGCTCGGGGGGGCTCCTAACGTGGCGTGCAGCTCTGGGGGAGGTTTCTGGTGAAAAACGCTCCGGAGGCCGAGACCTTCGGGCGCGTGGAAGATCCTGCCCCCTCACCTCCTCTCCAGCTTGAGGTCCGAGGAGTCTAGCCACTTGGCTGTGCAGCCATCCCGGGCCGTGGGTGGTCGCCGCCGCCCGCAGCTGGGCTAATAAACTGTCCAAATCCGCCATTGCTCTATTGCTCATGGACACAAACTTCCTCCTCACTGTAATTCTCCCCTCCTGACCCTTAAATAACCTAAACCCCTCCCTTCAAACCTTAACTTTTACCCAATCCCCTACTAATAAATCTAAAACAACTTTTATTTTAACCCCTGCTGTACCCTTATCTCCCTGTCATGCCGGCCCTCTGCTAGTTCCATTCTATTGCACCTGCTCCAGGCCTCCCTGTACCGTGCACTCCTAGTGCAGTTGCTACTACTTTCCTGGCGGTGTACACAATACATACAGTGTACCCATAGTTATTAAACTTCTGTTGGTGTACATAGTACCATGCACCCCTAGTGCAGTTGCTACTACTTTCCTGTTGGTGCACACAATACAAACAGTGTACCCATAGTTGTTATTATACTTCTGTTGGTGTACACAGTACCGTGCACCCCTAGTGCAGTTGCTACTACTTTCCTGGTGGTGTACACAATACATACAGTGCACCCATAGTTGTTATTACACTTCTGTTGGTGTACACAGTACTGTGCACCCTTAGTGCAGCTGCTACTCCTTTCCTGGTGGTGTACACAATACATACAGTGCACCCATAGTTGTTATTAAACTTCTGTTGGTGTACACAGTACCGTGCACCCCTAGTGCAGTTGCTACTACTTTCCTGGTGGTGTACACAATACATACAGGGCACCCATAGTTGTTATTAAGCTTCTGTTGGTGTACACAGTACCGTGCACCCCTAGTGCAGTTGCTACTACTTTCCTGGTGGTGTACACAATACATACAGTGCATACATACAGTGCACCCATAGTTGTTATTGCACTTCTGTTGGTGTACACAGTACCACGCACCTGTAGTGCAGTTGCTAGTGCTACTACTTTTCTGGTGGTGTATACAGTACACAATACATACAGTGCACCCATAGTTGTTATACTTCTGTTGTTAGTCCGTTCCTGGTGTACTGTTTCTAATATACTTCAGGCGGTGTACACAGTATACAGTGCTGTGCACCCATAGTGCAGTTGCTCATACTTTTCTGCTGGTCAATACAGTACACCCATAGTTGTTATTACACTTCTGTTGGTGTACACAGTACCGTGCACCCCTAATGCAGTTGCTACTACTTTCCTGGTGGTGTACACAATACATATAGGGCACCCATAGTTGTTATTACACTTCTGTTGGTGTACACAGTACCGTGCACTCCTAGTGCAGTTGCTACTACTTTCCTGGTGGTGTACACAATACATACAGTGTACCCATAGTTGTTATTATACTTCTGTTGGTGTACATAGTACCGTGCACCCCTAGTGCAGTTGCTACTACTTTCCTGTTGGTGCACACAATACAAACAGTGTACCCATAGTTGTTATTATACTTCTGTTGGTGTACACAGTACCATGCACCCCTAGTGCAGTCGCTACTACTTTCCTGGTGGTGTACACAATACATACAGTGCACCCATAGTTGTTATTAACTTCTGTTGGTGTACACAGTACCGTGCACCCATAGTGCAGTTGCTACTACTTTCCTGGTGGTGTACACAATACATACAGGGCACCCATAGTTGTTATTAAGCTTCTGTTGGTGTACACAGTACCGTGCACCCCTAGTGCAGTTGCTACTACTTTCCTGGTGGTGTACACAATACATACAGTGCATACATACAGTGCACCCATAGTTGTTATTACACTTCTGTTGGTGTACACAGTACCACGCACCTGTAGTGCAGTTGCTAGTGCTACTACTTTTCTGGTGGTGTATACAGTATACAATACATACAGTGCACCCATAGTTATTATACTTCTGTTGTTAGGCCGTTCCTGGTGTACTGTTTCTAATATACTTCAGGCGGTGTACACAGTGTACAGTGCTGTGCACCCATAGTGCAGTTGCTCATACTTTTCTGCTGGTCAATACAGTACACCCATAGTGGTTATTACACTTCTGTTGGTGTACACAGTACCGTGCACCCCTAATGCAGTTGCTACTACTTTCCTGTTGTTGTACACAATACATATAGGGCACCCATAGTTGTTATTACACTTCTGTTGGTGTACACAGTACCGTGCACTCCTAGTGCAGTTGCTACTACTTTCCTGGTGGTGTACACAATACATACAGTGCATACATACAGTGCACCCATAGTTGTTATTACACTTCTGTTGGTGTACACAGTACCACGCATCTGTAGTGCAGTTGCTAGTGCTACTACTTTTCTGGTGGTGTATACAGTACACAATACATACAGTGCACCCATAGTTGTTAGTATACTTCTGTTGTTAGGCCGTTCCTGGTGTACTGTTTCTAATATACTTCAGGCGGTGTACACAGTGTACAGTGCTGTGCACCCATAGTGCAGTTGCTCATACTTTTCTGCTGGTCAATACAGTACACCCATAGTGGTTATTACACTTCTGTTGGTGTACACAGTACCGTGCACCCCTAATGCAGTTGCTACTACTTTCCTGTTGTTGTACACAATACATATAGGGCACCCATAGTTGTTATTACACTTCTGTTGGTGTACACAGTACCGTGCACTCCTAGTGCAGTTGCTACTACTTTCCTGGTGGTGTACACAATACATACAGTGCATACATACAGTGCACCCATAGTTGTTATTACACTTCTGTTGGTGTACACAGTACCACGCATCTGTAGTGCAGTTGCTAGTGCTACTACTTTTCTGGTGGTGTATACAGTACACAATACATACAGTGCACCCATAGTTGTTAGTATACTTCTGTTGTTAGGCCGTTCCTGGTGTACTATTTCTAATATACTTCAGGAGGTGTACACAGTATACAGTGCTGTGCACCCATAGTGCAGTTGCTCATACTTTTCTGCTGGTCAATACAGTACACCCATAGTTGTTATTACACTTCTGTTGGTGTACACAGTACTGTGCACCCCTAATGCAGTTGCTACTACTTTCCTGGTGGTGTACACAATACATATAGGGCACCCATAGTTGTTATTACACTTCTGTTGGTGTACACAGTACCGTGCACTCCTAGTGCAGTTGCTACTACTTTCCTGGTGGTGTACACAATACATACAGTGTACCCATAGTTGTTATTATACTTCTGTTGGTGTACATAGTACCGTGCACCCCTAGTGCAGTTGCTACTACTTTCCTGTTGGTGCACACAATACAAACAGTGTACCCATAGTTGTTATTATACTTCTGTTGGTGTACACAGTACCGTGCACCCCTAGTGCAGTCGCTACTACTTTCCTGGTGGTGTACACAATACATACAGTGCACCCATAGTTGTTATTAAACTTCTGTTGGTGTACACAGTACCGTGCACTCATAGTGCAGTTGCTACTACTTTCCTGGTGGTGTACACAATACATACAGGGCACCCATAGTTGTTATTAAGCTTCTGTTGGTGTACACAGTACCGTGCACCCCTAGTGCAGTTGCTACTACTTTCCTGGTGGTGTACACAATACATACAGTGCATACATACAGTGCATTCATAGTTGTTATTACACTTCTGTTGGTGTACACAGTACCACGCACCTGTAGTGCAGTTGCTAGTGCTACTACTTTTCTGGTGGTGTATACAGTATACAATACATACAGTGCACCCATAGTTGTTATTATACTTCTGTTGTTAGGCCGTTCCTGGTGTACTGTTTCTAATATACTTCAGGCGGTGTACACAGTGTACAGTGCTGTGCACCCATAGTGCAGTTGCTCATACTTTTCTGCTGGTCAATACAGTACACCCATAGTGGTTATTACACTTCTGTTGGTGTACACAGTACCGTGCACCCCTAATGTAGTTGCTACTACTTTCCTGGTGTTGTACACAATACATATAGGGCACCCATAGTTGTTATTACACTTCTGTTGGTGTACACAGTACCGTGCACTCCTAGTGCAGTTGCTACTACTTTCCTGGTGGTGTACACAATACATACAGTGTACCCATAGTTGTTATTAAACTTCTGTTGGTGTACATAGTACCATGCACCCCTAGTGCAGTTGCTACTACTTTCCTGTTGGTGCACACAATACAAACAGTGTACCCATAGTTGTTATTATACTTCTGTTGGTGTACACAGTACCGTGCACCCCTAGTGCAGTTGCTACTACTTTCCTGGTGGTGTACACAATACATACAGGGCACCCATAGTTGTTATTAAGCTTCTGTTGGTGTACACAGTACCGTGCACCCCTAGTGCAGTTGCTACTACTTTCCTGGTGGTGTACACAATACATACAGTGCATACATACAGTGCACCCATAGTTGTTATTACACTTCTGTTGGTGTACACAGTACCACGCACCTGTAGTGCAGTTGCTAGTGCTACTACTTTTCTGGTGGTGTATACAGTACACAATACATACAGTGCACCCATAGTTGTTATTATACTTCTGTTGTTAGGCCGTTCCTGGTGTACTGTTTCTAATATACTTCAGGAGGTGTACACAGTATACAGTGCTGTGCACCCATAGTGCAGTTGCTCATACTTTTCTGCTGGTCAATACAGTACACCCATAGTTGTTTTTACACTTATGTTGGTGTACACAGTACTGTGCACCCCTAATGCAGTTGCTACTACTTTCCTGGTGGTGTACACAATACATATAGGGCACCCATAGTTGTTATTACACTTCTGTTGGTGTACATAGTACCGTGCACCCCTAGTGCAGTTGCTACTACTTTCCTGTTGGTGCACACAATACAAACAGTGTACCCATAGTTGTTATTATACTTCTGTTGGTGTACACAATACCGTGCACCCCTAGTGCAGTCGCTACTACTTTCCTGGTGGTGTACACAATACATACAGTGCACCCATAGTTGTTATTAAACTTCCGTTGGTGTACACAGTACCGTGCACCCCTAGTGCAGTTGCTACTACTTTCCTGGTGGTGTACACAATACATACAGTGTACCCATAGTTGTTATTATACTTCTGTTAGTGTACACAGTACCGTGCACCCTTAGTGCAGTTGCTACTCCTTTCCTGGTGGTGTACACAATACATACAGTGCACCCATAGTTGTTATTAAACTTCTGTTGGTGTACACAGTACCGTGCACCCCTAGTGCAGTTGCTACTACTTTCCTGGTGGTGTAAACAATACATACAGTGCACCCATAGTTGTTATTACACTTCTGTTGGTGTACACAGTACCGTGCACCTGTAGTGCAGTTGCTAGTGCTACTACTTTTCTGGTGGTGTATACAGTACACAATACATACAGTGCACCCATAGTTGGTATTATACTTCTGTTGGTGTACACAGTACCATGCACCCCTAGTCCAGTTGCTACTACTTTCCTGGTGGTGTACACAGTACTTAATACAGTGTAGTGTTTTTTTGCTAAACAAAATTTGCAGCATGTCCGGAAGGCCACCAAGGAGAGGCAGACGCTCACAGGCCACTAAAAGAGGGCAAGCAGGCTCTGTGTCTACAGTCGACAGTGCTGCTCGTGGACACGGTGCATCCTCAACATGTGGCCGTGGGGCACGCTTGTTCTTTTTTCCTGCAGCTGGCCGTGTTATTGAGCCACAACATGCAGAAGAGTTGGTGGAAGGGATAACAAAGCCGTCCTCATCCTCCTCATCCTCTGTCACCCAGGCTCAGAGTAGTTTGCCTGCCAATGCAGCTGCCAAAGTGGCCTATTCCATCGGCTCCATGTCAACAGTCACTCCTTCCCTAGCCCCACCATCATGCATGGAGGAGTCCCCCGAACTATTCGTCCACAGTGTCGGGTACATGCTGCAGGAGGATGCTCAGCGATTTGAAGGCTCCGATGATGGTACCCAGGTTGAGGAAGGGAGTAATGTCAGCCTAGAGAGAGGGGGTGCCCAAGAACGTCAAGAAACTGGTAGTCATGTTCCCCCAGCTGCAGCATACTGCCAGGTTTGCTCCAGTGACGAGGAGGGAGGGGATGATGAGGTCACTGACTCAACTTTGGGTGCCTGATAGAAGAGAGGAGGAGGAGACACATCTCCAACGAGGTAGGATGCCCTCCAGGGGGCAGCTTAAGGGCAGCTACCCTATTGCATCAAACCGCAGAGCTAAGCAGGTGCATGGCGCTGCTGACTCCCCACATATTTTGAAAAGTTCTTTGGTGTGGGTCTTTTTTGACACGTGTGCAGCAGATCGCACCATTGCTGTTTGCTACATATGTCTGAAGCGTATCAAGCGTGGCCAAAACAGCAGCCGCTTGGGCACCATATGCTTGACCAGAAATATGACGACCTCCCATGCAGTCCATTGGCAACAGCACTTAAAAGACCCACATCAAAGAACAAGGCAGACCTCTCCTTGCTCCTCATCAGCTGGGTTCTTAAACCCACTATACCTCCAGTCCTCTCAGAAACCTGCACTGAGAGGAATGAAGGTAAAGCAATAGGTGTCCCAAATACCTGCAGCCAATCTGCTATCAGTACACCTCCATCTGATTTTAGCAGGCAAATTTCCCTACCCCAGTTGCTAAACCGTTGAAAGAAATTTGGTCCCAGCCATCCACATGCTCAGCGTCTAAATGCTAGCTTGCCCAAATTGCTAGCACTGCAACTGCTGTCTTTTCAGCTGGTAGACTCTGCCCCCTTTCGTGAATTTGTGGAATGTGCGGTACCTCAGTGGCAGGTTCCCAAACGCCATTTCTTTTCATGGAAGGCCATTCTGGCTCTCTACCAGCATGTGGACCTCATGGTCCAGCAGGCATGGACAAGGATGTTACCTTTATTTCACGGTGCACTGGGTAACTCTGCTGGCAGCTGGGAAGGATGCAGGACAGGGTTCAGTATTGTTGGAGCTTGTTCCGCCACCACGCCTCCAAAATGCTAGTAGTGATTCTGCCACAGCTTTCTCCTCCACCCCCTCCTCTTCTTCTTCCTCTATGGCCTCTTCCTCTGCAGATTTCTCCTCTGAACCAGCGGTGCTCCATAGGCGCTCAAGGGGTTACGCAAGCACTCAGGCAAAAAGATGCCATGCATAGCTTGAGTTGGTCTGCTATGGGGCAGGAGCCACACTGGGGCAGAGATTCTGTCAGGGGCAGGCTCAGAGGTGGTTGACGCCACGCCAGCTTCAGCCAGGAATGGTTGTATTCGACAATGGTACCAACCTCCTCTCCGTCCTCCGACAGGGACACATGACCCATGTTCCCTGTTTGGCTCACGTCCTGAATTTGGTGGTGCAGCGGTTCTTGAGCAGGTACCCAGGCTTACAGGATCTCCTGAGGCAGGCCAGGAAAGTCTGTGGTTATTTCTGCTAGTCATATAATGCCAGTGCTCGGCTGGCTGACATTCAAAGAGAATGCAACCTGCCCAAGAACCGCCTCATTTGTGACATGCCCACCAGGTGGAACACAACACTGGCAATGCTGCAGCGGCTGCACACGCAGCAGAGGGCCATCAATGAGTACCTCTGTGAGTACGGCACCAGGACAGGGTCAGGGGAGCTTGGCTTTTTTTCGCCACTCCAGTGGCTACTGATCAAGGATGCATGCAATGTCCGGTCACCATTTGAGGAGGCCACGAGGATGGTGAGCAGTGACAGTGCATGCATCAGTGATACTGTCCCTCTTGTCTTCCTGTTGGAGCACACGCTTCGTGGAATAATGAACAGGGCACTTGAGGCAGAACAGCGGGGGGAAGAGGAGGACTTCCTTACTTCTCAAGGCCCCCTTTATCCAGGTACTAGTATCCCTGCGGGCCCGCCAATCTCACAGGAAGAAGAAGAGGAGGAGGAGGATTGTGTCAGCATGGAGGTGGAGGATAACACTCAGCATCAGCAGCAGTCTTCAAGTGATAGTTTTCAGTCCCCAGAAACCCATGGAGTTGTACGTGGCTGGGAGGAGGTGGTTGAGGATCATGTGATCCTTAGTGACCCAGAGGACTCAGGATCGAATGCCTCTGCAAACCTACGCTGCATGGCCTCCCTGATCCTGCAAAGTCTGCAAAAGGACCCTAGGATTCGTGGTATCAAGGAGAGGGATCATTACTGGCTGGCAACCCTTCTTGATCCACGTTACAAGGGTAAGGTTGCAGAACTTATCCAGCCTTCACAGAAGGAACAAAGGATGAAGCATCTTTGGGAGGCCTTGCAGAAAGCTTTGTACAATGCATTTCCAGAGCCTGGGAGGTTACTATTTCCTGGTGCTGGACAACGTGTTGCTGAGGCTTCGTTCAGTCACAGAAAGAGCGGTGGAGAAGGTGGCCGGCTGACCAATGCCTTCAGGCAATCCTTCAGTCCTCAGCGCCCAGGTCTGATCGGTTCCAGCAACCATCACCAGCGCCTGAATTACATGGTGCAGGAATATCTAGGGGCAAGATCAGACTTGGAGACCTTTGCACCAGAACATTCACTGGGTTACTGGGTCTTGAGGATGGACCACTGGCCAGAGCTTGCTCAATATGCAATTGAGCTACTGGCCTGTCCTGCATCCAGCATTCTTTCTGTGCTGCTGGAGGCTTTGTAACTGATCGCAGAGTGCGCATGTCCACAGACTCTGTTGATCGTCTCACATTCATAAAATTGAATCAGTCTTGGATCACCAGCTACCAAGCACCTGATGCTGATGTAACCGAATGATTGGTTTGCATCCGAGGGTACTTAGGGAACTCAGTCAGGTGATTGCCAGACCGTTGTTCCTAATTTTTACAGACAGTCTATTGACTGGAATGGTACCAGCTGATTGGAGAAAAGCCAATGTAGCACCAATATTTAAAAAGGGCCCAAAAAACATCCCTGGGAATTACAGACCAGTTAGCCTAACATCAATAGTATGTAAACTCTTGGAGGGGATGATAAGGGACTATATACAAGATTTTAGTAATAAGAACGATATCATTAGCAGTAATCAGCATCTATTCATGAAGAATCGTTCTTGCCAAACCAATCTATTAACCTTCTATGAGGAGGTGAGTTGCCATCTAAATAAAGGAAGGCCCGTAGACGTGGTGTATCTGGATTTTGCAAAAGCATTTGACACAGTTCCCCATAAACGTTTACTGTACAAAATAAGGTCCGTTGGCATGGACCATAGGGTGAGTACATGCATTGAAAACTGGCTACAAGGGCATGTTCAGAGGGTGGTGATAAATGGGGAGTACTCAGAATGGTCAGGGGTGGGTAGTGGGGTTCCCCAGGGTTCTGTGCTGGGACCAATCCTATTTAATTTGTTTATAAACGACCTGGAGGATGGGATAAACAGTTCAATCTCTGTATTTGCAGACGATACTAAGCTAAGCAGGGCAATAACTTCTCCGCAGGATGTGGAAACCTTGCAAAAAGACCTGAACAAATTAATGGGGTGGGCGAATACATGGCAAATGAGGTTCAATGTAGAAAAATGTAAAATAATGCATTTGGGTGGCAAAAATATGAATGCAATCTATACACTGGGGGGAGAACCTCTGGGGGAATCTAGGATGGAAAAGGACCTGGGGGTCCTAGTAGATGATAGGCTCAGCAATGGCATGCAATGCCAAGCTGCTGCTAATAAAGCAAACAGAATATTGGCATGCATTAAAAGGGGGATCAACTCCAAAGATAAAACGATAATTCTCCCGCTCTACAAGACTCTGGTCCGGCCGCACCTGGAGTATGCTGTCCAGTTCTGGGCACCAGTCCTCAGGAAGGATGTACTGGAAATGGAGCGAGTACAAAGAAGGGCAACAAAGCTAATAAAGAGTCTGGAGGATCTTAGTTATGAGGAAAGGTTGCGAGCGCTGAACTTATTCTCTCTGGAGAAGAGACGCTTGAGAGGGGATATTATTTCAATTTACAAATACTGTACTGGTGACCCCACAATAGGGATAAAACTTTTTCGCAGAAGAGAGTTTAATAAGACTCGTGGCCACTCATTACAATTAGAAGAAAAGAGGTTTAACCTTAAACTACGTAGAGGGTTCTTTACTGTAAGAGCGGCAAGGATGTGGAATTCCCTTCCACAGGCGGTGGTCTCAGCGGAGAGCATTGATAGCTTCAAGAAACTATTAGATAATCACCTGAATGACCGCAACATACAGGGATATGTAATGTAATACTGACACATAATCACACACATAGGTTGGACTTGATGGACTTGTGTCTTTTTTCAACCTCACCTACTATGTAACTATGTAACTATGTAACTATGTAACTATTTTTGGATGGATGTTGGATCCCTTGAAGACTGCATATGCTGAGTGACTATCCTATTATGCTGAGTGACTATCCTATTTCTCCTCAATTTTCATGATGATAGCTTCTAAGAATATATTTAGTGTTGTGGCACCACCACCACTGCCTAAGGCTCAATTTTTCTGCCCCTGTTTAACAGGGCCGCGTAATTACAATTTTTGATCTAATATTTCACAGCAGGGCCTGTTCTTACGCTCAACAAAAGTATCTGTGAGGCTTTACAGTGTTGTGCCACCACCGCCTAAGGCCCAATTTTTCCTTTAGAAGTGTAATTTTGTGAAGGGACTGTTCTAAACATGAGAAAAATGCGCCACTTTACATGCATACTATAGACACCCCCCAGGCACGATATTTAAAGGAGCATTTCACTTTTATTGTTTCACTTTAAGCATTATTAAAATCACTGCTCCCAAAAAATGGCCGTTTTTAACACTTTTTTTTTCATTGATACATGTCCCCTGGGGCAGAACCTAGGTCCCCAAACAGTTTTTATAACAATAACTTATAACTTATAACGCATATTAGCCTTTAAAATGAGTACTTTTGAGTTTTCACGTTCGAGTCCCATAGACTTTAACGGGGTTCACGTGTTCGTACAAATTTTTGGTCTGTTCGCATGTTCTGCTATGAACCGAACCAGGGGGTGTTCGGCTCATCCCTATCAAAGAGGAATACATGCAGATGAAACTAATTCCACTTCCTACTTTCTCCCCCCTCTGTGTCTGATCAGCGCTCTCTCATTGGGGACTCACTCCTACTGAGTACACCCTTGAGGCGGAGCCTGCTCCTAGGCTCACATTTTGATTGGGTGGGATTTGGGGAAGGGGTGTGGCTGGCCTTGGAGGTGGTCACACCCAGCCTACCTTCTCTGGTGCAAGAAAGAGCAACACGAAGAGAGGTAAGTGTGCTGTGGCAGTGTCAGGGCTGGCTCAGCCCTTCCTTCTCTCAGCTGGCCACTCAGCTGTCGGCTAATTACCAGCTCTCATCTCTCTCCACAGTTAACCAGCTGTTGTGGATCTGCTCGTCAGTCCCGCCTACTTAAAGATCTCCAGCTCACTTCATTCCTGACTTCGCCGTGATGGTCACATCACAAGAAACCATCTCCTGCGTTTCTGTTTAAACACTGGCTTTGCTGACATCCCTTCTGGCTCCTTATCCTGCTTGCTGTTCCTCTACTTGGATCCCTGACTTCTGGCCTGGCTGATTACCTGATCTGGTTACTGAACTCAGGCTTGGCTGATTACCCGATCTGGTTATTGAACTCTGGCTTGGCTGACTACCTGATCCGGTTACTGGACTCTGGCTATGCTTTGACTATGCTTACTCTATTTACCTTTTTATTTTTATTAATAAACAAGTGTGATTTTACTGTACTTCTGTGTCAGGAGATCGGGAGCGCATCCGCTCGCCGAGCTCCGGTGCGCATGTGCGGCGGACTGGCGCTTCGCCGCACACCCGTCCGCGGCCTGATGGTGCGACGCGTGCGGGTGCGCGGCGGTCCCCGTGTGAGCGCCGTCGCCCGTGCGGGTACCCGGTAGCGCGTCACACTGACGCGCTCGCTGGGGGGAGACTATTTCTGACGGCGCCAGCGCCCAGTCGGGTTGCTGGTTCGTCGTCAGCTCTCCCCTGATCTCTTGTTCCCATTGAAACCTGTGTCTACCTGTCTGCCTAAAGTGTACCAAACCCCTGGCCTGTTTAACCTCTACTCTGCTGATTGCCTGATACCCTGACCTCTGCCTGCACAACGGACTTGCCTACACTGATTGCCTGATACCCTGACCTCTGCCTGTATAACGGACTTGCCTATGCTGATTGCCTGATACCCTGACCTCTGCCTGTTTAACGGACTTGCCTACGCTGATTGCCTGATACCCTGACCTCTGCCTGTTTAACGGACTTGCCTACGCTGATTGCCTGATACCCTGATCTCTGCCTGTATTACGGACTTGCCTATGCTGATTACCTGATACCCTAAACCTCTGCCCGCATAAACGGACTTGTCTCTGCCTGATACCTGGTCCAGACCATTGGTCCCATACGGATTCCAGTGCACCAGATCTCCATCTACGGATCTCCTGCCTACCGGAAGCCCATGCCTCCGCGTGCCCCCAGCTCTCTGTACCCACTTCGGGGGTCTGGGTGCGCGTGGTCGCAAGGGTAAGCCGCTCTCGCCATCTCGGCCTCGGTGAGTATTAGTCCGTGACATTCTGTCTCGGTCTGGTTCATGGTTTCTGTCAGTAGGAGAAGGCCATGAATTCGGAAGATACAGTCAAACCACTTGTTGGTAATATTTTTTCAAGATTGGATGAGCAAGATCACTGCATGGATCAGTTTGCCATGGCGTTAAAAACGCTCCTGAGTTGCAGAAAACACTTGGAATCCCCCACTGTGGCTGCTCCGGTACAACCTGAGTTGCAGGCCGTCCTTGCTGCTGCGCCAGTCTCTGTGCAGGCACCCGCCTTGAGTATTACCTCTATAAGAGGTATGTCTGGTTCCTTCCTGCTTCCCCAGCGATTTGGGAGCGATCCAGTTCAATGCAGAGGGCTTCTCAACCAAGTTGAGATATACTTTGAGATGCTGCCCCAGGTGTTTCCCATGGACAGAAGCAAAGTAGGGTTTGTGATATCTTTGCTTTCTGAGAGAGCCTTGGCCTGGGCTAACCCTCTATGGGAGATGCAAGAACCTGTTGTCTTGAGTTACCCTGAGTTTGTGGCCTCCTTCAAAAGGGTATTTGACGTTCCCGCACGCTCCGCTTCTGCTGCCAAGTGCCTAATGTCCATCAAACAGAGTACGAGAACTGTTGCTGACTACGCCATTGAGTTCCGTACTCTGGCAGCAGAGGTTGCTTGGAACAATGAGGCCCTCATGGCTGCTTTTTCTCATGGTCTTTCGGATTCCATCAAGGATGATATAGCAGCCTGAGATATACCCACTGAGCTGGAGAGCTTGATTTCGTTTGCCATCCTCATTGACTCCAGACTCAGAGAAAGACTTTCTTTTAAGGAACACTTGCAGAAGCCTCCTGTACGTTTGCCTCCGAGCTTTACAGTCCCACCCGTGCCTCCCTCACCTCCTGGTACTGAGTCGGTCAGTGAAGATGAACCCATGCACTTGGGCTTCACGTGTCTCTCTGCGGATGAGAGAGCCTTTAGGAGGAGGGAGAGATTGTGCCTTTATACTGGCCAGGCAGGTCACTTTTTGAAAACTTGTCCCACCCGAACATCCGAATCTTGAGGTCCGGTCATGGACAGACCTTAGGTTGTGTTATGTCGTCCCCAGTTATCCAGAAGGATAAGCCCTTGGTTTCGGTACCCTTTCTTGGGCTAAGTCGTCTATTGAGATACAGGCTCTAATCGACTCTGGGGCTGCAGGCCTGTTCATTGATGCTGCCCTTGTATCAAAGCACTCGATTCCACTGCAGCTGCGTGACACTCCACTTGTCATTGAGGCTCTTGACGGGAGACCTCTACAGCCTGCCCATGTGACTCATGGGACGGTTCCATTGTCCATGGCCGTAGGGGCTCTTCACCATGAGATAATCCAATTCCAAGTGATTTGCTCTCCTAAGTTCCCGCTGGTTATTGGTTATCCCTGGTTACAGAGGCACAACCCCTCTTTTGATTGGCTCCATGCTGAGGTTATCTCCTGGTCACCACAATGCAGTGAAACATGCTTCCGGAAGGTAGCCAAGGTCCTGTGTACCTCTTCACTCTCCTCCCGGCCAGAGGAGTACCGTGATTTTAGAGATGTCTTTGACAAAGGTCAAGCCGGTAGTTTGCCTCCACACCAGCCTTATAATTGCGCAATTGACCTTCAACCTGGTGCCACTCCCCCTCGTGGCTGGGTTTAGTCTTTGTCAGTCTTGGAGGATAAAGCCATGGAGGAGTAGGTTGCAGACGCACGTTCTCGGGGTTTCATCCGCAAATCCTCGTCTCCTGCTGGTGCTGGTTTCTTCTTTGTGAAGAAGAGGAGCGGTGAGCTAAGATTTTGTATTGATTATAGGGGTCTCAATCGTTTCACGATTAAGAATGCCTGCCCGATTCCGTTGATTACAGAGTTATTTAACCGCCTCAAGGGAGCAGCGGTTTTCACTAAGCTTGATCTGAGAGGGGCTTACAATCTCGTGAGGATTAAGGAGGGCGACGAGCGGAAAACTCTGTTTAATACCAGAACAGGCCATTATGAGTATCTCGTAATGCCTTTTGGGCTTTGTAACGCCCCGGCAGATCCCGTTCAATGCAGAGGGTTTCTCAACCAAGTTGAGATATACTTTGAGATGCTGCCCCAGGTGTTTCCCATGGACACAAGCAAAGTAGGGTTTGTGATATCTTTGCTTTCTGAGAGAGCCTTGGCCTGGGCTAACCCTCTATGGGAGACGCAAAAACCTGTTGTCTTGAGTTACCCTGAGTTTGTGGCCTCCTTTAAAAGGGTATTTGACGTTCCCGCACGTTCCGCTTCTGCTGCCAAGTGCCTAATGTCCATAAAACAGAGTACGAGAACTGTTGCTGACTACGCCATTGAGTACTCTGGCAGCATAGGTTGCTTGGAACAATGAGGCCCCTCGTGGCTGCTTTTTCTCATGGTCTCTCGGATTCCATCAAGGATGAGATAGCAGCCTAAGATATACCCACTGAGCTGGAGAGCTTGATCTTGTTTGCCATCCTCATTGACTCCAGACTCAGAGAAAGACTTTCTTTTAGGGAACGCTTGCGGAAGCCTCCTGTACGTTTGCCTCCAAGCTTTGCAGTCCCACCTGTGCCTCCCTCCCCTCCTGGTACTGAGTCGGTCAGTGAAGATGAACCCATGCACTTGGGCTTCACGCGTCTCTGCGGATGAGAGAGCCTTTAGGAGGAGGGAGAGATTGTGCCTTTATTCTGGCCAGGCAGGTCTCTTTATCCTCCAAGACCGACAAAGAGTAAACCCAGACACGAGGGGGAGTGGCACCAGGTTGAAGGTCAATTGTGCAATCATACGGCCGGTGTGGTTACAGAGGCACAACCCCTCTTTTGATTGGCTCTGTGCTGAGGTTCTCTCCTGGTCACCACAATGCAGTGAAACATGCTTCTGGAAGGTAGCTCTGGCAGGGAGGAGAGTGAAGAGGTACACAGGACCTTGGCTACCTTCCGGAAGCATGTTTCACTGCATTATGTTGACCAGGAGAGAACCTCAGAACGGAGCCAATGAAAAGAGGGGCTGTGCCCCTGTAACCACACCGGTTGTATGATTGCGCAATTGACCTTCAACCTGGTGCCACTCCCCCTCGTGGCTGGGTTTACTCTTTGTCGGTCTTGGAGGATAAAGCCATGGAGGAGTATGTTGCAGACACACTTTCTCTGGGTTTCATCCACAAATCCTCGTCTCCTGCTGGTGCTGGTTTCTTCTTTGTGAAGAAGAGGAGCGGTGAGCTAAGATCTTGTACTGATTATAGGGGTCTCAATCGTTTCACGTTGATTACAGAGTTATTTGACCGCCTCAAGGGAGCAGCGGTTTTCACTGAGCTTGATCTGAGAGGGGCTTACAATCTCATGAGGATTAAGGAGGGCGATGAGTGGAAAACTCTGTTTAATACCAGAACAGGCCATTATGAGTATCTTGTAATGCCTTTTGGGCTTTGTAACGCCCCGGCAGTTTTCCAGGAATTTATTAATGATGTCCTCCGAGATTTGTTGTAGTTATGTGTGGTGGTTCATCTCGATGATATTCTCATATTTTCCAAGTCCCTGGAGAGCCACCACACAGATGTCTGTCGTGTGCTTCAAAAATTAAGAGAGAACAATCTCTATTGTAAACTGGAGAAGTGTGAGTTCCATCAGGAAAAATTCCTGTCATTTCCACTGCTGGTTTTTCGATGGATCCAGAGAAACTTTCGTCAGTTATGTCCTCTGCAGCATTTCCTGGGTTTTGCCAACTATTATCGGAAGTTTATTTAGAACTTCTCATCTCTGGTCAAGCCCCTGACCGATATGACCAGAAAGAAGTCCATTAAGGCCATTGAAAGTCTCAAGGCTGCCTTTGTTTCTGCTCCTGTGTTGGCACATCCTGATACTATGTTACCTTTTATCCTTGAGGTTAATGCTTCTGAGACTAGTGTTGGCGCCCTTCTGTCTCGATGTCCTACCTCTGAGAGTGCTATGCATCCACTCTTGAGCTTCTCTGGATACCATCACATAAGCCGGAAGTGACCCCCAGACTGCAAAGCTGGGGGTCATCGCCATTTGGTGAGTGGGGACATATGTGGGGGTGGCGTTTCTGCACCTGAAAAGTCCTGAAGTGTCTGTGGTCCATTGCACTTCAAAAGATTTTTTTCCCATTGCGGATCAGAACATTCAGCACATTTATTTGGACTTTATTTACATGTTTTTTGCTTTGTATATTCACATCTGCACTCACCTACACTTGGTCACACATGTTTAATAACATTTGTGAGCGCCACATTTCCATAATTTTACATTTCTAGTGAGTAGCACTTTGTGTATGGCAGCTGCTTTAGTCTTCTTTTTTCACTGTTTTTTCACCATTCAGCGCGAGTTTAAATTTTATATTATTCACTAGTTTTCCCCTCAAGTCCGGTGGTCATCCGAGGGGGAGGGGTCATTGAGGAGGGGGGTACTGTCAGGGCTGGCTCAGCCCTTCCTTCTCTGAGCTGGCTGCTCAGCTGCCGGCTAATTGCCAGCTCTCATCTCTCTGCACAGTTAACCAGCTGTTGTGGATCTGCTCGTTAGTCCCACCTACTTAAAGATCTCCAGCTCACTTCATTCCTGCGTTCCTGTTTAAAGACTGGCTTTGCTGACATCCCTTCTGGCTCCTTATCCAGCTTGCTATTCCTCTACTTGGATCCCTGACTTTTGGCCTGGCTGATTACCCGATCTGGTTACTGAACTCTGGCTTAGCTGACTACCCGATCTGATTACTGGACTCTGGCTATGCTTTGACTAAGCTTACTCTATTTACCTTTTTATTTTTATTAATAAACAAGTGTGATTTTACTGTACTTCTGTCTTGGTCTGGTGCATGGTTTCTGACAGTCAGCCACTTTCTCTGACTGTACTAAGAACACATCTTACACCATAGATTACATCGCAGTACAGGTCATATACCCTGACAACAGGAGAGTGTCCTATGTCATAAGGAAAGAGGGGAACTAAAGGGATGAATAAGATGTTGAAAAGGATGGTGGGGATGAGGATGATGGGTGATTATGGAGAGAGGGAAGGATAGAGGCTGCTGAGGCATGAGGATGAAGATAGATCATGTGGTGATAGATAGAGGAAAGAGCACATAGAGAATACAAGGATGAGGACGATGGGTTACAAAGCAGGGAGGGATGGGGATGAAGATGGTTATGGAGAAAGATGAGAATGATGGAGTTACAATTGTGGAGGAAGATGAGGATCATTCTGGAGAGGGATGAGGATGATGGGGATGATTATAAGAGGAATGAGGAAGATCAATAAGGATGACTATAGAGCTTGAATTTGATGATGAGCTTACAATGTGGAGAGGAATGAGGACGACTGTGGAGAGGGACAAGGATGATGATTATGGAGGGGGTGTTGGGGTTGAAGATGATGAGGCTACATTGTGGAGAGGAACGAGGACAGATATTTATTAAGAATTGAAGGATGAGGAAGACTTGGATACAGTGTGGAATAGAATGAGGATGATACTGTAGACGGAAGTTAGGGATGAAGATGGTCGTGGTGGTTAGTGTTCCTTTAATATCTCTCAGAAGAAATAAACCTCTGTATACTGATTCCATTTCATTTGATCATCATGTTAAATTGGGGGGGCGCATGGCCCGGAGCGCCAACTCCCTGAAATGAGTTTGTCACCTCCCTGCAGGGCAGCCATTGAAAATTGTGGCGCCCCTTATTCAGCTTTAGGCCTGCCCCCCCCCGAGCCTGACCACCAACATTCCCCAGGGTCCCGCCCACTAGCCATCCCACCAAGTCCTTCAGTGCCTAAACCCCCCTCACACCTGTACGCTCTCCGACCCCCTCACACCTGTATGCTCTCAGCCCCCCTCACACCTGTACACTCTCAGCCCCCTCACACCTATACGCTCTCAGCCCCCCTCACACCTGTACGCTCTCAGCCCCCTCACACCTGTACGCTCTCAGCCCCCCTCACATCTGTACGCTCTCAGCCCCCCTCACATCTGTACGCTCTCAGCCCCCCTCACATCTGTATGCTCTCAGCCCTCCTCACACCTGTATGCTCTCAGCCCCCTCACACATGTACGCTCTCAGCCCGCCTCACACCTGTACACTCTCAGCCCCCCTTACACCTGTATGCTCTCAGCCCCCTCACACCTGTATACTCTCAGCCCCCCTCACACCTGTACGCTCTCAGCTCCCCCTCTCACCTGTACGCTCCCAGCACCACTCACATGTGTATATATGACATGCACGTGCACACACACAGGCATGAATACACACACAAGACATGTACACAAACAGAGGCATATACACAAACAGGCATGTACACACACAGAGACATGTACACACAGGCATTTACACACACAAGACATGTACACACTCACAGGCATGCACACACTCACAGGCATGTAGACAGTCACACACACACACAGCCCCCCGCTAGGGTGCCCACGTGTCCCAGATTGCCCGGGACATTCCCGCAATTAGCAGGTCTGTCCCGGGTACCTTCATTCCGGGACAATACAGTGTCCCGGAATGAAATTGACATTGCGAGCAAACCCCGCTATAGCACTGGCACGCGCTCTGCCTCCAGCTCCATCTGCTTTCAGCCGAGAGGAGCTGAGACCGCCCCTCCGCCCGAGCACAGCTGAGCCGAGAGGAGCTGAAACCACCCCCCGCCCGAGCACAGCCGAACCCACCTGAGCTGAGGGGAGCTGAGACCGCCCCCCCGCTCGAGCACAGCTGAACCCGCCCGAGCCGAGGGGAGCTGAGACCACCCCCCCGCCCAAGCACAGACGTACCCGCCCGAGCCGAGGGGAGCTGAGACCAGCCCCAGCCCAAGCCGAGAGAAGTTGAGACCGCCCCCCCGCCCGAGCACAGCCGAACCTGCCTGAGCTGGGGGGAGTCTGTATTGATTGAGGGATATCTATACTGAGGGAGGGGGTCTGTACTGAGGGGGGGTCTATACATATTGGGGGAGTCTATACTGAGGGAGGGGGATCTATACTGAGGGAGGGGGGTCTGTACTTAGTGGGGGGTCTGTACTTATTGGGGAGGAGGGTCTGTACTGAGGGAGGGGGAACTATACTGAGGGAGGGGGATCTATACTTAGGGAGGGGGGTCTGTACTTAGTGGGGGATCTGTACTTAGTGAGGGGGTCTGTACTGAGCGAGGGGGATTTATACTGAGGGAGGGGGTCTTTACTTAGTGGGGGGTCTGTACTTATTGGGGAGGGGGTCTGTACTGAGGGAGGGGGGTCTGTACTGAGGGAGGGGGATCTATACTGAGGGAGGGGATCTATACTGAGGGAGGGGGATCTGTACTGAGGGAGGGGGGTCTGTACTGAGGGAGGGGGTGTGTACTTAGTGGTGGATCTTTACTTAGTGGGGGTGTCTGTACTGAGGGAAGGGGATCTATACTGATTGAGGGGGGCCTGTACTTAGTGGGGGTCTGTACTTATTGGGGAGGGGGGTCTGTACTGAGGGAGGGGGTTCTGTACTGAGGGAGGGGCATCTATACTGAGGGAGGGGGTCTGTACTGAGGGAGGGGGATCTATACTGAGGGAGGGGGATCTATATTGAGGGAGGGGGATCTGTACTTAGTGGGGGGATCTATACTGAGGGAGGGGGGTCTGTACTTAGTGGGGAGGGTCTGTACTTATTGGGGATGGGGGTCTGTACTGAGGGAGGGGGGTCTGTACTGAAGGAGGGGGATCTATACTGAAAGAGGGGGGTCTGTACTGAGAGAGGGGGGTCTATACTGAGGGAGGGGGATCTATACTGAGGGAGGGGGATCTGTACTGAGGGAGGGGAGTCTCTACTTAATGAAGGGGGGTCTGTACTGAGGGGGGACTTTACTTGGCAGGGGGTGACACCATGTTTTACTGCACCGGTGGGGTGACACCAACCCTAGCGAAACCACTGCCACCCACCTCCTCTATCTTCTCTGGGCCCACTCCAGTATGCTCTAAAACAGATCCCCAGGCAGCACTGCCACGGTGGCAAGTGAAACGCTGCAACTAGTGGCAGGTGACGGTGGCAAGCGGCACACTGCATCTGGTAGCAGACGACTGTGGCATGCTGCATCTGGTGGCAAGTGACAAGCTCAGGGTTCCCAATGATTCTGCATTATGATGAGTTGAACTATTTCATTATATATTACAATGTAGTAATTAGGGATGAGCCGAACACCCCCCGGTTCGGTTCGCACCAGAACCCGCGAACGGACCGAAAGTTCGCACGAACATTAGAACCCCATTGACGTCTATGGGACTCGAACGTTCGAAATCAAAAGTGCTCATTTTAAAGGCTAATTTGCATGGTATTGTCCTAAAAAGGGTTTGGGGACCCGGGTCCTACCCCAGGGGACATGTATCAATGCAAAAAAAACTTTTAAAAACGGCCGTTTTTTCGGGAGCAGTGATTTTAATGATGCTTAAAGTAAAAAAAAAAAAGTGAAATATTCCTTTAAATATCGTACCTGGGGGGTGTCTATAGTATGCCTGTAAAGTGACGCGTGTTTCCCATGTTTAGAACAGTCCCTGCACCAAATGTCATTTTTAAAGGAGAAAATCTCATTTAAAACTGCTTGCGGGTTTAATGTCATGTCGGGTCATAGCAATATGGATGAAAATCAGTGAGACAAACGGCATGGGTACCCCCCAGTCCATTACCAGGCCCTTTGGGTCTTGTATGGATATTAAGGGGAACCCCGCACCCAAATTAAAATAAGGAAAGGTGTGGGGCCACCAGGCCCTATATACTCTGAACAGCAGTATACAGGCGGTGCAAACAAGACAGGGACTGTAGGTTTGTTGTTAAGTAGAATCTGTTTGTAATTTTGAACATTTTTAACGTGTTTAGCTCCAGCCAAAAAATCTTTTCTAAGCTTTTTGGAAAACATAGGGAAGGGTTATCACCCCTGTGACATTTGTTTTGCTGTCTTTCCTCCTCTTCAGAAGATTTCACCTCACTTTTTTGTCCCAATGAAAAATGTTTTTTGAAAATTTGGGTTTTTTTGTGGAACAAGGATTGGAAAGCATCAGTGGAAAGGAGAAATTGTTTTCCCATATTAACTCTTACAGGAGAGAATTTCCCTTCCTAGGGGTAGATTTCATCTCACTTCCTGTTGTCTCCTTCCGTTTGCAAGTAGGAGTCGTTTGTAAGTTAGATGTTTGAAAGTAGGGTCCTGCCCTATATACTCAGCAGAAATTTGGGCCTTAGGTGTTGCTGTGGCCACAACACTGTAAGCCCTCACAGGGCCCTGCTGTGAAATATTAGATCAAGAATTGTAATTACATGCCCCTGTTGAACAGGAGCTGAAAAATTAGGCCTTAGGCACTGGTGCTGGTGCCACAACACTGCAACCCCTCACAGACACTCTAGTTGGAACGCAGGAACGAGCCCTGCTGCAAAGTATTGCTTCAAAAATTGTAATTACACGCCCCTGTTAGACAGGGGCAGAAAAATTGGGCCTTAGGCACTGGTGCTGGTGCCACAACACTGCAACCCCTCACAGACACTCTAGTTGGAACGCAGGAACGAGCCCTGCTGCAAAGTATTGCATCAAAAATTGTAATTACACGCCCCTGTTAGACAGGGGCAGAAAAATTGGGCCTTAGGCACTGGTGCTGGTGCCACAACACTGCAACCCCTCACAGACACTCTAGTTGGAACGCAGGAACGAGCCCTGCTGCAAAGTATTGCATCAAAAATTGTAATTACACGCCCCTGTTAGACAGGGGCAGAAAAATTGGGCCTTAGGCACTGGTGCTGGTGCCACAACACTGCAACCCCTCACAGACACTCTAGTTGGAATGCAGGAACGAGCCCTGCTGCAAAGTATTGCATCAAAAATTGTAATTACACGCCCCTGTTAGACAGGGGCAGAAAAATTGGGCCTTAGGCACTGGTGCTGGTGCCACAACACTGCAACCCCTCACAGACACTCTAGTTGGAATGCAGGAACGAGCCCTGCTGCAAAGTATTGCATCAAAAATTGTAATTACACGCCCCTGTTAAACAGGGGCTGAAAAATTGTGCCTTAGGCACTGGTGGTGGCGCCCAGAACCAAAAATGTTCTTACAAGCTATCAGCGTGACCAAAAAATTGTCTGAACGCATCGGTCAGACGGCCACCTTCTCCACCGCTCCTTCTTTGACTGACCGAAGCCTCAGCAACACGTTGTCCAGAAACAGGAGTTTGTAACCTCCCAGTCTCTGGGAACGCGTTGCACAGACCTTTCTGCAAGGCCTCCCGAAGATGTTTCATCCTCTGCTCCCTCTGCGATGGCAAGATAAGGTCCGCAACCTTACCCTTGTAACGTGGATCAAGGAGGGTTGCCAGCCAGTATTGGTCCTTCTCCTTGATACCACGAATACGAGGATCCTTACGCAGGCTTTGCAGGATCAGGGAGGCCATGCAGCGTAGGTTTGCTGAGGCATTCGGTCCGGAGTCCTCTGGGTCACTAAGGACAACAACGTCCGCAGCCACCTCCTCCCAGCCACGTACAAGTCCATGTGTTCCTTGGGACTGATCCCTTAAAGACTGCTGCTGATGCTGAGTGCCAGGCTCCACCTCCATACTGACACAATCTTCCTCCTCCTCCTCCTCCTCCTCGTCCTCTTCCTGTGTGATCGGCGGGCACGCAGGAACACTGTCTGGATAAAGGGGGCCTTGAGAGCTAAGGAAGTCCTCCTCTTCCTGCCTCTGTTCTGCCTCAAGTGCCCTGTCCATTATTCCACGCAGCGTGTGCTCCAACAGGTGGACAAGGGGGACAGTGTCACTGATGCATGCACTGTCAGTGCTCACCATCCTCGTGGCCTCCTCGAATGGTGACAGGACAGTGCATGCATCCCTAATCATGGCCCACTGGCGTGGGGAAAAAAAACCAAGCTCCCCTGACCCTGTCCTGGTGCCATAGTCGCACAGGTACTCATTGATGGCCCTCTGCTGCGTGTGCAGCCGCTGCAGCATGGCCAACGTTGAGTTCCACCTGGTGGGCATGTCACAGATTAGGCGGTTCTTGGGCAGGTTAAACTCCTTTTGGAGGTCCGTCAGCCGAGCACTGGCATTATATGACCGGCGGAAATGCACACAGACTTTCCTGGCCTGCCTCAGGACATCCTGTAAGCCCGGGTACCTGCCCAAGAACCGCTGCACCACCAAGTTAAGGACGTGAGCCAAACAGGGCACATGGGTCATTTGTCCCTGTCGGAGGGCAGAGAGGAGGTTGGTGCCATTGTCGCAAACCACCATTCCTGCCTTAAGTTGGCGTGGCGTCAACCACCTCTGAACCTGCCCCTGCAGAGCTGACAGAACCTCTGCCCCAGTGTGGCTCCTGTCCCCCAAGCACACCAGCTCAAGCACCGCATGGCATCTTTTGTCCTGCGTACTTGCGTAGCCCCTTGAACGCCTACGGAGCACCGCTGGTTCCGAGGAAGAGGAGGGGGTGGAGGAGAGAGGTGTGTCACAATCAGCATTTTGGAGGCGTGGTGGCGGAACAACCTCCAACACTACTGCACCTTGTCCTGCATCCTTCCCAGCTGCCAGCAGAGTCACCCAATGCGCCGTGAAACTTAGGTAACGTCCCTGTCCATGCCTGCTGGACCATGAGTCAGCGGTAATATGCACCTTACCGCTGACCGCCCTGTCCAGCGAGGCATGGACATTGCCTTCCACATGCCGGTAGAGAGCCGGAATCGCTTTCCGTGAGAAAAAGTGGCGTTTGGGTACCTGCCACTGAGGAACCGCACATTCCACAAACTCACGGAAGGGGGCAGAGTCTACCAACTGAAAAGGCAGCAGTTGAAGTGCTAGCAATTTTGCCAAGCTAGCATTCAACCGCTGGGCATGTGGATGGCTGGGAGCAAACTTCTTTCGGCGGTGCAGCAGCTGGGGCAGGGAAATTTGCCTGGTACAATCTGACGTCGGTGTACCAAAAGCAGATTGCCCACAAGTACTTGGCTGTGACACACCTAATTCTACACCTTCATTCCTCTCACTGCAGGTCTCAGAGAGGACTGAAGGTCTAGTGGGGTTGGAAATCTCAGCTGATGAGGAGCAAGGAGAGATCCTCTTTGTTCTTTGGTGTGGGTCTTTTAGATACGCTTGCCAACGAACTGCATGGCAGGTCAACATATGTCTGGTCAAGCATGTGGTACCCAAGCGGGAGATGTTTTGGCCACGCGAGATACGCTTGAGACATATGTTGCAAATAGCAGCGGTGCGATCTGATGCACTCGTCTCAAAAAAGGCCCACACCAAAGAACTTTTTGAATAACGCGCAGAGACTGCAGCGCCCTGCACATGTGGAGCTTTGGGGTGTGATGCAGTCAATGTGCTGCCCTTAGGCTGGCCCCTGGAGGGCATCCTGCCTCGTTGGTGATGTGCCGCCTCCTCCTCCTCCTCCTCCTCCTCCTCTCTCCTATCAGGCACCCACGTTGAGTCAGTGACCTCATCATCCCCTCCCTCCTCATCACTGGAGCAAACCTGACAGTATGCTGCAGCAGGGGGAGCATGACTGCCAGATTGCTGTCCTTCTTGGGCACCCCCTCTGTCCGTGCTCATGTTACTGCCTTCATCGAGCTCAGTATCATCATCAGAGCCTTCCAAACGCTGGGCATCCTCCTGGAGCATGTACCCAACACTGTGGTCAAACAGTTCGAGGGAATCCTCAGGAGGACATGGTGGAGCTAGGGAAGGAGTCACTGATGACATTGAGCTGAGGGAAGAGGCCGCTGCTTTGCCAGACAAAGCACCCTGGGCATGGGTGAGAGAGGATGAGGAGGATGAGGACGGCTTGGTCATCCACTCGACCAGGTCTTCCGCATGTTGCGGCTCAACGCGGCCAGCTGCCGAAAAAAAGGCCAAGCGTGTCCCATGGCCACGTGCTGATGAGGATGCACCGTCTCCATGACCAGCACTAGACACAGAGCCTGCTTGCCCTCTCTTATTGGCTTGTGACTGTCTGCCTCTCCTTCTTGGCCTTCCAGACATACTAATGGCCTGTAGCTGCACTAAGCTGGGATAGAACACCTGTAATTTTCTTCAGGTAGCTTTATATACTGTAACCAGACAAGCCTGCCTGTCAGTAGGAAGATAACAGTAACGGATCTAGCTGAACACTGTGAGCAGGACGCACTGTACTAAATGTAAATAGTCTAGCTGCCTGACCGTGGTACTAATAGGATCAAATAGAACACCTGTAATTTTCTTCAGGTAGCTTTATATACTGTAACCAGACAAGCCTGCCTGTCAGTAGGAAGATAACAGGAACGGATCTAGCTGAACACTGTGAGCAGGACGCACTGTACTAAATGTAAATAGTCTAGCTGCCTGACCGTGGTACTAATAGGATCAAATAGAACACCTGTAATTTTCTTCAGGTAGCTTTATATACTGTAACCAGACAAGCCTGCCTGTCAGTAGGAAGATAACAGGAACGGATCTAGCTGAACACTGTGAGCAGGACGCACTGTACTAAATGTAAATAGTCTAGCTGCCTGACCGTGGTACTAATAGGATCAAATAGAACACCTGTAATTTTCTTCAGGTAGCTTTATATACTGTAACCAGACAAGCCTGCCTGTCAGTAGGAAGATAACAGGAACGGATCTAGCTGAACACTGTGAGCAGGACGCACTGTACTAAATGTAAATAGTCTAGCTGCCTGACCGTGGTACTAATAGGATCAAATAGAACACCTGTAATTTTCTTCAGGTAGCTTTATATACTGTAACCAGACAAGCCTGCCTGTCAGTAGGAAGATAACAGGAACGGATCTAGCTGAACACTGTGAGCAGGACGCACTGTACTAAATGTAAATAGTCTAGCTGCCTGACCGTGGTACTAATAGGATCAAATAGAACACCTGTCATTTTCTTCAGGTAGCTTTATATACTGTAACCAGACAAGCCTGCCTGTCAGTAGGAAGATAACAGGAACGGATCTAGCTGAACACTGTGAGCAGGACGCACTGCACTAAATGTAAATAGTCTAGAAGATAACAGGAACGGATCTAGCTGAACACTGTGAGCAGAACGCACTGCACTAAATGTAAATAGTCTAGAAGATAACAGGAACGGATCTAGCTGAACACTGTGAGCAGGACGCACTGCACTAAATGTAAATAGTCTAGAAGATAACAGGAACGGATCTAGCTGAACACTGTGAGCAGGACGCACTGCACTAAATGTAAATAGTCTAGAAGATAACAGGAACGGATCTAGCTGAACACTGTGAGCAGGACGCACTGCACTAAATGTAAATAGCAGGAACGGATCTAGCTGAACACTGTGAGCAGGACGCACTGCACTAAATGTAAATAGCAGGAACGGATCTAGCTGAACACTGTGAGCAGGACGCACTGCACTAAATGTAAATAGCAGGAACGGATCTAGCTGAACACTGTGAGCAGGACGCACTGCACTAAATGTAAATAACAGGAACGGATCTAGCTGAACACTGTGAGCAGGACGCACTGCACTAAATGTAAATAGTCTAGAAGATAACAGGAACGGATCTAGCTGAACACTGTGAGCAGGACGCACTGCACTAAATGTAAATAGCAGGAACGGATCTAGCTGAACACTGTGAGCAGGACGCACTGCACTAAATGTAAATAGCAGGAACGGATCTAGCTGAACACTGTGAGCAGGACGCACTGCACTAAATGTAAATAGCAGGAACGGATCTAGCTGAACACTGTGAGCAGGACGCACTGCACTAAATGTAAATAACAGGAACGGATCTAGCTGAACACTGTGAGCAGGACGCACTGCACTAAATGTAAATAGCAGGAACGGCTCTAGCTGAACACTGTGAGCAGGACGCACTGCACTAAATGTAAATAGCAGGAACGGATCTAGCTGAACACTGTGAGCAGGACGCACTGCACTAAATGTAAATAGCAGGAACGGATCTAGCTGAACACTGTGAGCAGGACGCACTGCACTAAATGTAAATAGCAGGAACGGATCTAGCTGAACACTGTGAGCAGGACGCACTGACTGCACTAAATGTAAATAGTCTAGAAGATAACAGGAACGGATCTAGCTGAACACTGTGAGCAGGACGCACTGCACTAAATGTAAATAGTCTAGATAGAAGATAACAGGAACGGATCTAGCTAAACTGAATACAGTGTATATATATATATGCAACACCTGGGATGCATATATATACACAATACACTGTAAGTGCAGCTAACTGACTGACTGTTCTGCCTAATCTATCTAACTCAAATCAAATGACACTGTCTCTCTCTCTCTCTCTCTATCTCTCAGCACACCGGAACACACACTACACAGGGCCGCCGTGCAGGCGGCCTTATATAGTGTGGGGCGTGTACTAAATCCCCTGAGCCATAATTGGCCAAAGCCACCCTGGCTTTGGCCAATTACAGCTCTCTCTACTGACGGCGCTGTGATTGGCCAAGCATGCAGGTCATAGTGCATGCTTGGCCAATCATCAGCCAGCAATGCACTGCGATGCCGCAGTGAATTATGGGCCGTGACGCGCCACACGAATTTGGCGCGAACGGCCCATATCATTCGCAATTCGACGGACGGTCGAACAGCCGATGTTCGAGTCGAACATGGGTTCGACTCGAACACGAAGCTCATCCCTAGTAGTAATGTAGAAATTGAAATAATATGAATTGATCATCCTGACACCATATCAAGCATGGTGTTCGGATGATATAAGTGCTAAAACCAGCCATTCACCTGACCAGGCCCGGACTGGGACACAAAATAGGCCCGGGCATTTTGGATTGAGCAGCCCATGACATGTTAACCGGCCCCTTCCCCACTCTCCACCCTGACAGATCCCCTGAGAGAGGGGAGGGGGGAACCCAGCAGAGGTGTGGGGGGGGGGGAGGTGCGACCAGGAAAGAGCATGGGGGTTGGAGAGCACAGGGAAGAACCTTGAGAACATGGGGTGGGGCGAGAGCACAGGGGAGAGGCAGAGAACACAGGGAGGAAGAGGAGAGCACAGGGGGGCAGCGGAGAGCATGGGGGGAGGTGGAGAGCACAGGCGGGCAGTGGAGAGCATGTGGGGAGGTGGAGAGCACAGGGAGGGCGGCGGAGAGCATGGGGGATGTGGACAGCACAGGAGGGCTGGCGGAGAGCATGGGGTGATGTGAAGAGCACAGGGGGAGTGGCAGAGTGCATGGGGGGAGGTGGAGAGCATGGGGGTGGCAGAGAGCATGGGGGGTGGCAGAGAGCATTGGGGGAGGTGGAGAGTATGAGGGGGTGGCAGAGAGCATGAGGGGAGGTGGAGAGTATGGGGGGGAGGTGGAGAGTATGGGGGGGAGGTGGAGAGTATGGGGGGTGTCAGAGAGCACAGGGGGGTGGCAGAGAGCATTGGGGAGGTGGAGAGCATGGGGGGAGGTTGAGAGCATGAGGGGGTGGTCTAGAGCATGGGGGGGAGGTGGAGAGTATGGGGGGGTGGCAGAGAGCATGGGGGGAGTTGGAGAGCATGGGGGGTGGCAGAGAGCATGGGGGGTGGCAGAGAGCATGGGGGGTGGCAGAGAGCATGGAGGTGGCAGAGAGCATGGGGTGGCAGAGATCATGGGGGTGGCAGAAAGCATGTGGGTGGCAGAGAGCATGGGGGTGGCGGAGAGCATTGGGGGAGGTGGAGAGTATGAGGGGGTGGCAGAGAGCATGGGGGGAGGTGGAGAGTATGGGGGGGAGGTGGAGAGTATGGGGGGTGTCAGAGAGCACAGGGGGGTGGCAGAGAGCATTGGGGAGGTGGAGAGCATGAGGGGGTGGCAGAGAGCATGGGGGGGGGTGGCAGAGAGCATGGGGGGGGGGTGGCAGAGAGCATGGGGGGAGGTGGAGAGTATGGGGGAGGTGGAGAGTATGGGGGAGGTGGAGAGTATGGGGGGGGTGGCAGAGAGCATGGGGGGAGGTGGAGCGTATGGGGGGAAGTGGAGAGTATGGGGGGAAGTGGAGAGTATGGGGGGAGGTGGAGAGTATGGGGGGTGGCAGAGAGCATGGGGGGAGGTGGAGAGAGTATGGGGGGAGGTGGAGAGAGTATGGGGGGGGCAGAGAGTATGGGGGGAAGGTGATGAGTATGGGGGGTGGCTGAGAGCATGGGGGGGAGGTGGAGAGTATGAGGGGTGGCAGAGAGCATGGGGGGAGGTGGAGAGTATGGGGGGTGGCAGAGAGCATGGGGGGAGGTGGAGAGAGTATGGGGGGAGGTGGAGAGAGTATGGGGGGCGGAGATTATGGGGGGGCAGAATGTATGGGGGGAAGGTGGAGAGTATGGGGGGGTGAGTATGGGGGGGTGGCGGAGAGGATGGGGGGAGGTGGAGAGCATGGGGAGTGGCGGAGAGAATGGGGGGTGGCAGAGAGCATGGGGGGTGGCAGAGAGCATGGGGGGAGGCGGAGAGTATGGGGGGAGGTGGAGAGAGTATGGGGGGAGGTGGAGAGAGTATGGGGGGGGCGGAGATTATGGGGGGGGCAGAATGTATGGGGGGAAGGTGGAGAGTATGGGGGGGTGACAGAGAGTATGGAGGGAGGTGGAGAGAATGGGGGGGAGAGTATGGGGGGGTGGCGGAGAGGATGGGGGGAGGTGGAGAGCATGGGGGGTGGCGGAGAGCATGGGGGGTGGCAGAGAGCATGGGGGGTGGCAGAGAGCATGGGGGGTGGCAGAGAGCATGGGGGGTGGCAGAGAGCATGGGGGTGGCAGAGAGCATGGGGGTGGCGGAGAGCATTGGGGGAGGTGGAGAGTATGAGGGGGTGGCAGAGAGCATGGGGGGAGGTGGAGAGTATGGGGGGGAGGTGGAGAGTATGGGGGGTGTCAGAGAGCACAGGGGGGTGGCAGAGAGCATTGGGGAGGTGGAGAGCATGAGGGGGTGGCAGAGAGCATGGGGGGGTGGCAGAGAGCATGTGGGGGGTGGCAGAGAGCATGGGGGGGAGGTGGAGAGTATGGGGGAGGTGGAGAGTATGGGGGAGGTGGAGAGTATGGGGGGGTGGCAGAGAGCATGGGGGGAGGTGGAGCGTATGGGGGGAAGTGGAGAGTATGGGGGGAAGTGGAGAGTATGGGGGGAGGTGGAGAGTATGGGGGGTGGCAGAGAGCATGGGGGGAGGTGGAGAGTATGGGGGGGAGGTGGAGAGTATGGGGGGTGTCAGAGAGCACAGGGGGGTGGCAGAGAGCATTGGGGAGGTGGAGAGCATGAGGGGGTGGCAGAGAGCATGGGGGGGGGGTGGCAGAGAGCATGGGGGGGGGGGGTGGCAGAGAGCATGGGGGGAGGTGGAGAGTATGGGGGAGGTGGAGAGTATGGGGGAGGTGGAGAGTATGGGGGGGGTGGCAGAGAGCATGGGGGGAGGTGGAGCGTATGGGGGGAAGTGGAGAGTATGGGGGGAAGTGGAGAGTATGGGGGGAGGTGGAGAGTATGGGGGGTGGCAGAGAGCATGGGGGGAGGTGGAGAGAGTATGGGGGGAGGTGGAGAGAGTATGGGGGGGGCAGAGAGTATGGGGGGAAGGTGATGAGTATGGGGGGTGGCTGAGAGCATGGGGGGAGGTGGAGAGTATGAGGGGTGGCAGAGAGCATGGGGGGAGGTGGAGAGTATGGGGGGTGGCAGAGAGCATGGGGGGAGGTGGAGAGAGTATGGGGGGAGGTGGAGAGAGTATGGGGGGCGGAGATTATGGGGGGGCAGAATGTATGGGGGGAAGGTGGAGAGTATGGGGGGGTGAGTATGGGGGGGTGGCGGAGAGGATGGGGGGAGGTGGAGAGCATGGGGAGTGGCGGAGAGAATGGGGGGTGGCAGAGAGCATGGGGGGTGGCAGAGAGCATGGGGGGAGGCGGAGAGTATGGGGGGAGGTGGAGAGAGTATGGGGGAGGTGGAGAGAGTATGGGGGGGGCGGAGATTATGGGGGGGGCAGAATGTATGGGGGGAAGGTGGAGAGTATGGGGGGGTGACAGAGAGTATGGAGGGAGGTGGAGAGAATGGGGGGGAGAGTATGGGGGGGTGGCGGAGAGGATGGGGGGAGGTGGAGAGCATGGGGGGTGGCGGAGAGCATGGGGGGTGGCAGAGAGCATGGGGGGTGGCAGAGAGCATGGGGGGTGGCAGAGAGCATGGGGGGTGGCAGAGAGCATGGGGGTGGCAGAGAGCATGGGGGTGGCGGAGAGCATTGGGGGAGGTGGAGAGTATGAGGGGGTGGCAGAGAGCATGGGGGGAGGTGGAGAGTATGGGGGGGAGGTGGAGAGTATGGGGGGTGTCAGAGAGCACAGGGGGGTGGCAGAGAGCATTGGGGAGGTGGAGAGCATGAGGGGGTGGCAGAGAGCATGGGGGGGTGGCAGAGAGCATGTGGGGGGTGGCAGAGAGCATGGGGGGGGAGGTGGAGAGTATGGGGGAGGTGGAGAGTATGGGGGAGGTGGAGAGTATGGGGGGGTGGCAGAGAGCATGGGGGGAGGTGGAGCGTATGGGGGGAAGTGGAGAGTATGGGGGGAAGTGGAGAGTATGGGGGGAGGTGGAGAGTATGGGGGGTGGCAGAGAGCATGGGGGGAGGTGGAGAGAGTATGGGGGGAGGTGGAGAGAGTATGGGGGGGGCAGAGAGTATGGGGGGAAGGTGATGAGTATGGGGGGTGGCTGAGAGCATGGGGGGGAGGTGGAGAGTATGAGGGGTGGCAGAGAGCATGGGGGGAGGTGGAGAGTATGGGGGGTGGCAGAGAGCATGGGGGGAGGTGGAGAGAGTATGGGGGGAGGTGGAGAGAGTATGGGGGGAGGTGGAGAGAGTATGGGGGGCGGAGATTATGGGGGGGCAGAATGTATGGGGGGAAGGTGGAGAGTATGGGGGGGTGAGTATGGGGGGGTGGCGGAGAGGATGGGGGAGGTGGAGAGCATGGGGAGTGGCGGAGAGCATGGGGGGTGGCAGAGAGCATGGGGGGTGGCAGAGAGCATGGGGGGAGGCAGGGAGTATGGGGGGAGGTGGAGAGAGTATGGGGGGAGGTGGAGAGAGTATGGGGGGGCGGAGATTATGGGGGGGGCAGAATGTATGGGGGGAAGGTGGAGAGTATGGGGGGGTGACAGAGAGTATGGAGGGAGGTGGAGAGAATGGGGGGAGAGTATGGGGGATGGCGGAGAGGATGGGGGGAGGTGGAGAGCATGGGGGGTGGCGGAGAGCATGGGGGGTGGCAGAGAGCATGGGGGGTGGCAGAGAGCATGGGGGTGGCAGAGAGCATGGGGGGTGGCAGAGAGCATGGGGGGTGGCAGAGAGTATGGGGGGTGGCGGAGAGTATGGGGGGGAGGCGGAGAGCATGGGGGGAGGTGGAGAGCATGGGGGAAAGTGGAGAGCATGGGGGAAAGTGGAGAGCATGGGGGGAGGTGGAGAGCATGAGGGGGTGGCAGAGAGCATGGGGGGAGGTGGAGTGCATGGGGGGAGGTAGAGAGTATGAGGGGGTGGCAGAGAGCATGGGGGGAGGTGGAGCGTATGGGGGGAGGTGGAGCGTATGGGTGGAGGTGGAGAGTATGGGTGGAGGTGGAGAGTATTGGAGGTGGCAGAGAGCATGGGGGAAGGTGGAGAGTATGGGGGGGCAGAGAGTATGGGGGGCAGAGAGTATGGGGGGGCAGGTGGAGATTATGGGGGGGCAGGTGGAGAGTATGGGGGGGAAGGTGGAGAGTATGGGGGGAAGGTAGAGAGTATGGGGGGAAGGTGGAGAGTATGGGGGGAAGGTGGAGAGTATGGGGGGAAGGTGGAGAGTATGGGGGGTGGCAGAGAGCATGGAGGTAGGTGGAGAGCATGGGGAGGAGGTGGAGAGTATGGGGGGGAGGTGGAGAGCATGGAGGTAGGTGGAGAGCATGGGGAGGAGGTGGAGAGCATGGGGGGGAGGTGGAGAGCATGGGGGGAGGTGGAGAGCATGGGGGGTGGCAGAGAGCATGGGGGGTGGCAGAGAGCATGGGGGGTGGCGGAGAGCATGGGGGGTGGCAGAGAGCATGAGGGGTGGCGGAGAGCATGGGGGGTGGCGGAGAGCATGGGGGGAGGCGGAGAGCATGGGGGGAGGTGGAGAGTATGGGGGGAGGAGGAGAGTATGGGGGGGAGGTGGAGAGTATGGGGGGTGTCAGAGAGCATTGGGGAGGTGGAGAGCATGGGGGGAGGCGGAGAGCATGAGGGGGTGGCAGAGAGCATGGGGGGAGGTGGAGAGTATGGGGGGGTGGCAGAGAGCATGGGGGGAGGTGGAGAGTATGGGGGGAGGTGGAGAGCATGGGGGGATGGCAGAGAGCATGGGGGGAGGTAGAGGGTATGGGGGGAGGTGGAGCGTATGGGGGGAGGTGGAGCGTATGGGGGGAGGCGGAGCATATGGGGGGAGGTAGAGAGAGTATGGGGGGAGGTGGAGAGTATGGGGGGGGGCAGAGAGCATGGGGGGGAGGTGGAGCGTATGGGGGGAGGTGGAGAGTATGGGGGTGACAGAGAGCATGGGGGGTGGCAGAGAGCATGGGGGGTGGCGGAGAGCATGGGGGGTGGCAGAGAGCATGGGGGGTGGCAGAGAGTATGGGGGGGCAGGTGGAGATTATGGGGGGGCAGGTGGAGAGTATGGGGGGGAGGCGGAGAGTATGGGGGGAGGCGGAGAGCATGGGGGGAGGTGGAGAGCATGGGGGAAAGTGGAGAGCATGGGGGGAGGTGGAGAGCATGAGGGGGTGGCAGAGAGCATGGGGGGAGGTGGAGTGCATGGGGGAGGTAGAGAGTATGAGGGGGTGGCAGAGAGCATGGGGGGAGGTGGAGCGTATGGGGGGGAGGTGGAGAGTATTGGGGGAGGCAGAGAGCATGGGGGGAGGCGGAGCGTATGGGGGGAGGTGGAGCGTATGGGGGGAGGTGGAGCGTATGGGTGGAGGTGGAGAGTATGGGTGGAGGTGGAGAGTATGGGAGGTGGCAGAGAGCATGGGGGAAGGTGGAGAGTATGGGGGGGCAGAGAGTATGGGGGGGCAGAGAGTATGGGGGGGCAGGTGGAGATTATGGGGGGGCAGGTGGAGAGTATGGGGGGGAAGGTGGAGAGTATGGGGGGGAAGGTAGAGAGTATGGGGGGAAGGTGGAGAGTATGGGGGGAAGGTGGAGAGTATGGGGGGTGGCAGAGAGCATGGAGGTAGGTGGAGAGCATGGGGAGGAGGTGGAGAGTATGGGGGGAGGCAGAGAGTATGGGGGGAGGCGGAGCGTATGGGGGGAGGTGGAGCGTATTGGGGGAGGTGGAGCGTATGGGTGGAGGTGGAGAGTATGGGTGGAGGTGGAGAGTATGGGAGGTGGCAGAGAGCATGGGGGAAGGTGGAGAGTATGGGGGGGCAGAGAGTATGGGGGGGGCAGAGAGTATGGGGGGGCAGGTGGAGATTATGGGGGGGGCAGGTGGAGAGTATGGGGGGGAAGGTGGAGAGTATGGGGGGGAAGGTAGAGAGTATGGGGGGAAGGTGGAGAGTATGGGGGGAAGGTGGAGAGTATGGGGGGTGGCAGAGAGCATGGAGGTAGGTGGAGAGCATGGGGAGGAGGTGGAGAGTATGGGGGGAGGTGGAGAGCATGGAGGTAGGTGGAGAGCATGGGGAGGAGGTGGAGAGCATGGGGGGAGGTGGAGAGCATGGGGGGAGGTGGAGAGCATGGGGGGTGGCAGAGAGCATGGGGGGTGGCAGAGAGCATGGGGGGAGGTGGAGAGTATGGGGGGAGGTGGAGAGAGTATGGGGGGAGGTGGAGAGTATGGGGGGGCAGAGAGTATGGGGGGAAGGTGGAGAGTATGAGGGGGTGGCAGAGAGCATGGAGGGAGGTGGAGAGTATGGGGGGTGGCAGAGAGCATGGGGGGAGGCGGAGAGTATGGGGGGAGGTGGAGAGTATGGGGGGGAGGTAGAGAGTATGGGGGGGAGGTGGAGAGTATGGGGGGTGTCAGAGAGCACAGGGGGGTGGCAGAGAGCATTGGGGAGGTGGAGAGCATGAGGGGGTGGCAGAGAGCATGGGGGGGAGGTGGAGCGTATGGGGGGAGGTGGAGAGTATGGGGGTGACAGAGAGCATGGGGGAAGGTGGAGAGTATGGGGGGTGGCAGAGAGCATGGAGGGAGGTGGAGTGCATGGGGGGGAGGTGGAGAGTATGGGGGGTGGCAGAGAGCATGGGGGAGGTGGAGAGTATGGGGGGTGGCAGAGAGCATGGGGGGGTGGAGAGTATGGGGGGTGGCAGAGAGCATGGGGGAGGTGGAGAGTATGGGGGTGGCAGAGAGCATGGGGGGAGGGGGAAGTATGTAGCGTGGCAGAGAGCACGGGGGGCAGCGGAGAGCATGGGGGTGATGTGGAGAGCACGGGGTTGGCAGAGAGTATGGGTGCGGTGGAGAGCCCTGCGGGAGCAGCAGAGAGAAGCAGGATAGGAGGATCGGTGGAGGCGGCTGCATATAGAAGAATAATTCTTCCTCCTGCAGTCTCGGAATGCCTACTTCTCCTCTACCTCTCACAGGCATTCCGAGACTGCAGGAGGAAGATGGAGAAAATAATTGTTCTATATGCAGCCGCGCCGCCCCCACCAATCCTCCTATCCAGTTCACAGGGGAGGCTGAACTCACGTTTTCTGTTCCGGCACCTCTCGACATAACACCGGCTCCAAGGTGTCTGCTCTGGCTCCTCCCCCGGCACCGACGGCTGACCTATACGTGCGGCCGTGCAGCCGTGGTGAGGCCGAAGGCGTCTCATTTAGCTCCTCCCCCCGGCGCCGATGGCTGAGCTTAACTGGCAGCCGGGCGGCCGCGGAGAGGCTGGATGAGCGGCACAAGCTCAAGCCTTGGGCCATGCAAGGACTTGCAGCCTGGCGGCCCTAGCGGCCGCGGCCCACCGGGCAGATGCCCGGTTTGCCCTATGGCCAATCCGGGCCTTGACCTGACAAATCACTTGCCCCTGAAATCCCAGTCAACTCAGAGACTACATTTAAAAAAAACACCAACCCGGTCCTTGGCAAAATTGTCCCTGAATGGCAGTTTGGAAATGTGGTCACCCTACCCCATGCACAACAGCCCTTACTTGTAAGGTGGTTCTAGTCCCAGCTCTTTTTTGCACATGCAGAGGGGTACACATGCAGGAAATGGCCAGAGGTGGCAGCAAAGAGCCCGATGTCAGCTCATGACAGAGCAGCAGTCTGCTCACTCATACACATACAGGAGCATCCACGGAGCTCCTCTGCAACCTCCCCGCCTTCTCATATCCCTGCCAGTCGGCCGGGCCCATCCAGACGCTGGGGCCCCTTACAAGTGTATGGGCTGTACCCCCCTGATGGCGGCCCTGCCTCCCTGAAATGAGTTTTTGCAGGTTGGGATGTTTCCAATATAAAAAGTGAAACGTAAGGCAAGCCTAGAGTTGCCACCTCATCCCCTTAAACCCGAACACATATTAATTACACAGGTCCTGTGGGTGATTAACCACTTCAGCCCTGGACCATTACGCTGCCTAAGGACCAGAGGTCTTTTTCCAATTTGGCACTGCGTCGCTTTAACTGCTAATTGCGCGGTCATGCAATGCTGTACCCAAACGAAACTTGCATCCTTTTCTTCCCACAAATAGAGCTTTCTTTTGATGGTATTTGATCACCTCTGCAGTTTTTATTTTTTGTGCTATAAACGGAAAAAGACCGAAAATTTTGAAAAAAAATGATATTTTCTACTTTTTGTTATAAAAAAAATCCAATAAACTCAATTTTAGTCATACATTTAGGCCAAAATGTATTCGGCCACATGTCTTTGGTAAAAAAAATGTCAATAAGCGTATATTTTTTGGTTTGCGCAAAAGTTATAGCGTCTACAAACTAGGGTACATTTTCTGGAATTTACACAGCTTTTAGTTTATGACTGCCTATGTCATTTCTTGAGGTGCTAAAATGGCAGGGCAGTACAAAACCCCCCCAAATGACCCCATTTTGGAAAGAAGACACCCCAAGGAAATTGCTGAGAGGCATGTTGAACCCATTGAATATTTATTTTTTTTGTCCCAAGTGATTGAATAATGACAAAAAAAAAATATTTACAAAAAGTTGTCACTAAATGATATATTGCTCACACAGGCCATGGGCCTATGTGGAATTGCACCACAAAATACATTCAGCTGCTTCTCCTGTGTACGGGGATACCACATGTGTGGGACTTTTTGGGAGCCTAGCCGCGTACGGGGCCCCGAAAACCAATCACCGCCTTCAGGATTTCTAAGGGCGTAAATTTTTGATTTCACTCCTCACTACCTATCACAGTTTTGAAGGCCATAAAATGCCCAGATGGCACAACCCCCCCCCCCCCCAATGACCCCATTTTGGAAAGTAGACACCCCAAGCTATTTGCTGAGAGGCATGTTGAGTCCATGGAATATTTTATATTTTGACACAAGTTGCGGGAAAGTGACACATTTTTTTTTCTTTTTCTTTTTTTTGCACAGGATTTCTAAAGGTGTAAATTTTTGATTTCACTCTTCACTGCCTATCACAGTTTCGGAGGCCATGGCATGCCCAGGTGGCACAAACCCCCCCCAAATGACCCCATTTTGGAAAGTAGACACCCCAAGCTATTTGCTGAGAGGCATGGTGAGTATTTTGCAGCTCTCATTTGTTTTTGAAAATGAAAAAAGACAAGAAAAAACATATTTCTTTCTTTTTTCAATTTTCAAAACTTTGTGACAAAAAGTGAGGTCTGCAAAATACTCACTATACCTCTCAGCAAATAGCTTGGGGTGTCTACTTTCCAAAATGGCGTCATTTGGGGGGGGGGTTTGTGCCACCTGGGCATTCCATGGCCTCCGAAACTGTGATAGGTAGTGAGGAGTGAAATCAAAAATTCACGCCCTTAGAAAGCCTGAAGGCGGTGCTTGGTTTTCGGGGTCCCGTACACGGCTAGGCTCCCAAAAAGTCTCACACATGTGGTATCCCCGTACTCAGGAGAAGCAGCAGAATGTATTTTGGGGTGTAATTTCACATATTCCCATGGCATGTTTGAGCAATATATCATTTAGTGACAACTTTGTGCAAAAAAAAAAAAAAAATGTGTCTCTTTCCCGCAACTTCTGTCACAATATAAAATATTCCATGGACTCGACATGACTCTCAGCAAATAGCTTGGGGTGTATACTTTCCAAAATGGGGTCATTTGGGGGGGTTTTGAACTGTCCTGGCATTTTATGCACAACATTTAGAAGCTTATGTCACACATCACCCACTCTTCTAACCACTTGAAGACAAAGCCCTTTCTGACACTTTTTGTTTACATGAAAAAATTATTTTTTTTTGCAAGAAAATTACTTTGAACCCCCAAACATTATATATTTTTTTTAAAGCAAATGCCCTACAGATTAAAATAGTGGGTGTTTCATTTTTTTTTTTTCACACAGTATTTGCGCAGCGATTTTTCAAATGCATTTTTTGGGGAAAAAACACACTTTTTTAAATTTTAATGCACTAAAACACACTATATTGCCCAAATGTTTGATGATATAAAAAAGATGATCTTAGGCCAAGTACATGGATACCAAACATGACATGCTTTACAATTGCGCACAAACGTGCAGTGGCAACAAAATAAATACATTTTTAAAAGCCTTTAAAAGCCTTTACAGGTTACCACTTTAGATTTACAGAGGAGGTCTACTGCTAAAATTACTGCCCTCGATCTGACCTTCGCGGTGATACCTCACATGCATGGTGCAATTGCTGTTTACGTTTGACGACAGACCGCCGCTTGCGTTCGTCTTAGCGCGAGAGCAGGGGGCGACAGGGGTGCTTTTTTTTTTTGGTTTTTTATCTTATTTTTAAACTGTTCCTTTCATTTTTTTTTTTAATCATTTTTATTGTTATCTTAGGGAATGTAAATATCCCCTATGATAGCAATAGGTAGTGACAGGTACTCTTTTTTGAAAAAATTGGGGTCTATTAGACCCTAGATCTCTCCTCTGCCCTCAAAGCATCTGACCACACTAAGATCGGTGTGATAAAATGCTTTCCCAATTTCCCAATGGCGCTGTTTACATCCGGCGAAATCGAAGTCATGAAATGCTCGTAGCTTCCAGTTTCTTAGGCCATAGAGATGTTTGGAGCCACTCTGGTCTCTGATCAGCTCTATGGTCAGCTGGCTGAATCACCGGCTGCATTCTCAGGTTCCCTGTTGAGACAGGAGAGCCAGAGAAAAACACGGAAGATGGTGGGGGGGGATTCCCTCCCACGGCTTGTAAAAGCAGTCTAGAGGCTAATTAGCTGCTAGGATTGCTTTTACATGAAAGCCGACCGCTGGCTGAAAAAAATGATACCAAGATGATACCTAAACCTGCAGGCATCATTCTGGTATAACCACTCAAAGTCGTGAATGGCGTACCTGAAGACAAAAAAATGGTTAACAATAAAACACAGTAAACGGTAAAGTATAAAAAATCGCATACCTGAAAAGCAAACATGATAAAACATAATAACAATAAAACATTGCAGAATAGAATACAGTAAAAAAGAGCAGAACAATAGAGAGAGAGAATAGAGAGAGAGAGAACAATAAAACGACAATTATTTTATTTTATTTTATATATATATATATATTTTTTTTTTTACACTTATTTTGTAACTGTAACTTTTATAACTGTAACCGGTTCCAGGTTCGGGTCTCTCAAAATGCGATGGCATCTTGGGAGACCCTGTGAAAGTGTGCCTAGTCTGTGCAATCCTGTACCCTACGCTAATACTCAACTAGTGAATGGTAGCGTTCAAAACATTCACCAATGCAAAGACCAGGATTGTCAGGACAGGAGGGACAATAATAGCGGGTGTCACGCCTATATCCGCGCTTGCTGCAGACACAACATCTTTTTTGGGTGGTTCGTTGGGTAGGGGTACTCGGGAGGACATAAAGAAAATGCCTCTCATGCAGCCGACTGCACTTGGTTGGGGATGTGAATGGGGGAAGTACGGGCGCTGCAGAAGCGGTGGGTTCCCAATTAGGATTGGCGAATGCAGCAGGAAGGGCACTATGGGCACGACGGGCCTGTTTGTCTTCTTCTTGGTGGCAGCGGGACACTACTTGTGCTTGCCACCTCACCAGCTTGAACTGCACTCATGGGACTCGCCACGTCACCAAGTGTTACTGCAGTGCTGGTTTGACTACGACCGGGGTGTACTAGGCCGCTGGTGCTTGCCAGTTCACCAAAACGCTACCAAAAAAACTGTTAGCGATCGCAGGGATCAAGCCTGACTCTGCGAACGCTGCAGTTATGCGTTTAGTGTTTTGTAAGTGACAGTGATGGATCGATACTGCACTTGGGTGGGCTGGGCTGGGCGGAGGGGCAAAACGCAGGTGCTAGCAGGTATCTGGGCTGATCCCGCTAACACTGCGTTTTTGGGAACCCTAAACTGCTGGGGACGCTAGTATAGATCTGATCGGATCAGATATTGATCCATTCAGATACTGTACCACTAAGGGAGGCGTATGCTGCGTGCGTGGGTGTTAGCAGTACTGGCGCTAACCTGACGCTGCCTGGGGCTGGTGCTTGCCAGTTCACCAAAACGCTACCAAAAAAACTGTTAGCGATCGCAGGGATCAGGCCTGACTCTGCGAACGCTGCAGTTATGCGTTTAGTGTTTTGTAAGTGACAGTGATCGATCGATACTGCACTTGGGTGGGCTGGGCTGGGCTGGGCGGAGGGGCAAAACGCAGGTGCTAGCAGGTATCTGGGCTGATCCTGCTAACACTGCGTTTTTGGGATCCCTAAACTGCTGGGGACGCTAGTATAGATCTGATCGGATCAGATATTGATCCGTACAGATACTATACCACTAAGGGAGGCGTATGCTGCGTGCGTGGGTGTTAGCGGTACTGGCGCTAATCTGACGCTGCTTGGGACGACGCATATCACCGCCGGGCGATCAGGGGGCTAAACCTTTATTCGGTAATAAACGGCGGGTGCCCTGACACTATAAAAAATAAACAAACTAACCAGCGTCACCCGTAACAGTTATACGGTGATCAGTGGTGAAAGGGTTAACTAGGGGGCAATTAGGGGGTTAAAACATTTATAAGATAGTATATGGGGGTCCCTGTTGCTATAAAACACTGACGGCGAACCTAAATATTTACCTCCCTAACTAGCGTCACCAGTGACACTAATACAGCGATCAGAAAAATGATCGCTTAGGGACACTGGCGACAGGGGGTGATCAAGGGGTTAAAACTTTAATAGGGGGGGCTAGGGGGGTACCCTAGACCTAAAGGGGGCTAACAATAACTGCCCTAACACAGTAACTGTCACAAACTGACACCATGCAGTAATCAGAAAAAAAAAAACCTGCTTGGTGTCAGTGTGACAGGGAGGGGTGATTAGGGGGTGGTTGGGGGGCGATCGGGGGGGGATCGGGGTGTATTATATGCCTGGCATGTTCTACTGTGTGTGTTTGTGTTTTACACTCACATTGCAGTCTTCTCTCCTCGGCGCCGGAACGGAAAATACCGAGCCGAGGAGAGATGACATCATTTCCTTTTCTGCTGTTTAGCATACAGCAGCAAAGGAATGTTCTGATTGGCCGGCGGCGATCGCGAGGGGGGGGCCACGAACGGATGGCCTCCCCCTCACCTCCGATCGCCGGGGGACAAAAGAGGACCGCCTCGGGCACCGGGGGGGTGGGTCCGATCGGACCCCCCCACCCGCGGGAGGCAGATCACGTATATCTACGTGATTTTGCCTGCCCGTGCCGCCTTGCCGACGTATATCGGGGTGAGGCGGTCCTTAAGTGGTTAAGGTGGTAATTAACCACTTCAATACCAGGCACTTAGACACCTTCCCGCCCAGCCCAATTTTCAGCTTTCAGCGTTGTCACAATTTGAATGACAATTGCGCGGTCATGCTACACTGTACCCAAACAAATTTTTTATCATTTTGTTCCCACAAATAGAGCTTTCTTTTGGTGGTATTTGATCACCTCTGGGGTTTTTATTTTTTGCGCAACAAATAAAAAAAGACCGAAAATTTTGAAAAAAAACACGTTTTTCTTTGTTTCTGTTAAAATTTTTTGTAAATGAGTACGTTTTCTTCTTCAATGACGGGCACTGATATGGCTGCACTGACGGGCACTGATACGGCGGCACTGATGGGCACCGATGAGGTGGCACCAATGAGGTGGCACTGATGAGGTGGCACTGACGGGCACTGATGATGGGCACTGATAGGCGGCACTGATGCGCACTGATAGGTGGCACTAATGGGCACTGATAGGTGGCACTGGTAGGTGGCACTGATGGGCACTGATAGGTGGCACGATGGGCACTGATAGGCGGCACTGATGGGCACTCGTAGGTGGCATTGATGGGCACTCGTAGGTGGCGTTGATGGGTAGTTATGGGTGGCACTGATAGTTGGCACAGATAGGCACGGATGGGCACTGATAGGTGGGCACAGATGGGCACAGATGGGCACTGACAGGTGGCACCGATGGACAGTGATGGGTGGCACTGATGATACTAATTGATGGCAGTGATGCCCCTAAGTGTGGCATTGCTGGGCATCACTGCAACATAATTGTGCCAATCAGTGCCCATTTGTGGGCACTGATTGGCACAGATTTGGCACTGACTGGGCACATGTGGATGGCCATGGGGTACATACCTGGCCATCCACATGTTGCCCTTCCCTGGTGGTCCTAGTGGCGATCCCTGGTGGTCCAGTGTGGTGATCTGCGGGGGGGCTGCGCTGATAAACAATCAGCGCAGACCCCCCCTGCCAGGAGAGCCGCCGATCGGCTCTCCTCTACTTGCGTCTGTCAGACGCGAGTGAGGAAGAGCCGATCAACGGCTCTTCCTATTGACAGCGTGATCAGCCGTGATTGGACACGGCTGATCACGTGGTAAAGAGCCTCCGCCGGAGGCTCTTTACCAAGATCGGTGTAGCGGTGTGTCAGACTGACACACCGGTCCACCGATCGCCGCGATGCGCGCCCCCGGGGGCACGCTGCGGCATGTTATCCTGAAGGACGTCATATGACGCCCAGTCAGGATAACTGAACCACCGCCCGGCCGTCAATTCGCTATAGGCCGGGCGGGAAGTGGTTAAACTCACTTGGTGCCTTATCTGCAATAAATTAGCCTCAGAACCTGTGTAATTCATATGTCTTCGGTTTTAAAGGGATGAGGTGGCAAGCCTGTGTATGTAAACATCAATTGTATAGTCACAAATGTCAGAGTGAGGGTAATAATTCTAAAGCCATAGTTCATGGTTAAAGGGGTTGTAAACCCTCATGTTTTTTCACCTTAATGCATCCTATACATTAAGGTGAAAAAACACCTGGCAGTGACCAGCTCCCCCGTTTTACTTACCTGAGCCCTGGAACTTCAACCGGCAGGGACACGCTGTCCCTCTGCCTGGGGTTCTTGGCTCTTGATTCGATAGATTGATAGCGCAGCCATTGGCTCCCACTGCTGTCAATCAAATCCAAAGACGGAGAGGCCGGGGCCAACTCATACATTCGGCGGCTAGGGGGTTATCTGATGGGGGTTATCTGATGTGGGGAGGAGCGGCGAGAGCCACTGGGGGACCCCAGAAGATGAGGTTTGGGGCCACTCTGTGCAAAACGAGCTGCGCAGTGGAGGTAAGTATGACATGTTTGTTATTTAAAAAAGACAAACCCTTACAATCACTTTAAAATGATATTAAATGCAACCATATAATGAACAAAGGTAAAAAAAATGCATTTTTTACAACCACTTTAACTCTAAACTGATAACCTGTAAAAGCTTTTAAAGTGTCGCCTTTTTCTGTGGACCAGTGCAATTTTAACCCCTTAGCGCTGACAGTACGCACATATGCAGCCTCGGCTTTAAGGGGTAATACAGGGATGATGCATGTGTTGGAGATACAACAGATTTCAGCTTAGCCTATTAACTGCAGTTCTCAAACAGGACACCAGATGTCGCTAATGCTCAGTGGTATGCTGTGCTGTGCAGTTTTCTATGATGTTGTATTTCCTGTGTATAGTGTTGTACTTGTTGGTTTCTTTTTCCTGTCTGTGTTCTTCTTACCATGTGAGGTGATATCTGTGTACTTCTTGGCAGTTATGTTCCAATAAAGAAGTCAGTTCCTGTTACTCCACAACGTCTGATCTGGATTGACTCCGCTGCACCTAGCAATCGCACTCTGCAACAGCATACAGCTGCAGTCATCACCCCGATACCGTTTTTTAGAGCGGGCGATCGGCTCTTTAGGGATAACAACTGATGGGGCTAAAAGCCGCTCTGCTGCTATCCTAAAGGAGCGGGAGGGGACGTCCGCCCCTACCGCTGCCTTCCGCCGCTCCTCCCGGGCCTCCCGTCCCACCGGGAGACCGATTCATGATCCGGCACTTCCGCCGGCTAGAGTGAGACTGGAAACAGCTTTGTTACAGTCTCCTATGTAAAAACACGGAAGTGACATCAAAACTTCACTTCCAGGTTACTCAGCTGCCAATGGCGCGGATTTAAAAAAAATTACAGTATTCAGAATTGCTGTTTTTTGGTGATCTGAATACTTTGAAGTGCAAAGGAGGGAATGGGGTCTTTTAGACCCCCAAACCCTCCATAAAGAGTACCTGTCACCAACTATTACTGTCACAAGGGATGTTTACATTCCTTGTGACAGCAATAAAAGTCATCAGATTTTTTTTTTAAAGTGACAATGTAAAAAAATAACTAAATAAGAATTTTTTTTTTTTTTTTAAAGCATCCCCCGTACCTGCGAGTTCAGCAAAGAAAACGCATACCCAAGTCACACCTGTATATGTAAACGGTGTTAAAATCACACATGTGAGGTATCGCCACGATCATTAGAGCGAGAGCAATAATTATAGCAAAAAACCTCCTCTATAACTCCAACCTGGTAACCGTTACATTTTTAAAAATCGCCTATGGAGATTTTTAGGTACCATAGTGTGTTGCCATTCCACGAGTGTGTGCAATTTCAAAGCATGACATGTTAGGTATTTATTTACTCAGCATAACATCATCTTTCACATTATACAAAAAAATTGGGCTAACTTAACTGCTAATTTTTTTTTTTTTATTCATGAAAGTGTCTTTTTTCTCAAAAAAGTGCGTTTGAAAGACCTCTGTGCAAATACTGTGTAACATAAAATATTGCAACGTTCACCGTTTTATTCTCTAGGGTCTCTGCTAAAAAATATATATAATGTTTGGGGGTTCTAACTAATTTTCTAGCAAAAAATATGGATTTCAACTTAACCCTTTCTGCAAAAAATGTCAGAAAGGGTTAAGACTTGACATGTTAGATATCTATTTGCTTAAAGCGGGGTTCCACTCAAATTTTTAACTTAATCTTACCCCCTTCAGTCAATTGCATAGATGTTCAAATGCCGCATGAAAAAATGTTTTATCGCTGTAATTACCTTTATATTGTACTTTATTGTGGCACTTCCTGTCTCTCCTCCCATGGGAGTAGGCGTGTTTATTGCCTTTCCCCGGCGCCGCACTGTCTCCTGGGAGCTTAGTGCCAGGCTTCCAAAGATTCAGTGCGGAAACAATGATCATGCGCGTTGACAAGCTGTGAATGAACAGCATTCACTGCATCCCGGAAATCAATGCTTGTGGGCCTCACATGCCCACAAGCAAGATGGAAACAGCCAGCATCACATTTTTTAAGTTATTCTTCAGTACGAAAACAGACAGAGGCAGAAATATTACACCCAAACTGTGAGTATTATTTTGGGATTAGCAAAGTGTCTCAATGACCTAAAAAAAAAAAAGATTGGTCGCCGGACTCCCGCTTTAACACAACCCAATCTTTATTATGTTACCAAAAAATGGGTATAATATTGTGTTTATTTGCACTAACATTTATTTTAGTGTATTTTTCCCTGAAAATATGAGTTTGATAAATAACTTTGCAAATATTGTGCTGCATAGAAAATTGCAAGTACCACCATTTTATTATCAAAGGTCTCTGCTTTAAGAAAATATACACTTTCCTGACAGACTCCATGGCAGCCTACGTGTGGGTTAACCCCGCCTCCTCTCCAATGCTATAGGACCCTATTCCCATAAATGAGAGCTGACCGCTAGGTACCGTGTTCTTTCTTTGTCCTCCTCCAATGGACCTACACATGCTGTTCGCGTCCGGTCAGATGTTTTCAAGGTTCACACTTCTTATGCGGTGCAGCTCAGGGCCCAGCCATGGGCGGGCGAGTAGCTTTTGAGGCACTAGATACCCCACTGGTGGATGGGAGGTGGCCTCTGTGTGCAGGATGGACGGACGCATCATCGGCTGGCAAGGTCTGCGACCCTCTTTTTTTTTTCCCATGGCAGTCGTTTCTGTGTTTATATGTTGTGATGTGACTCAAATAGTTCAATAAACTGTATTTGTGTCCCCTCATGGAGGCTGGAACGCCCTGGCGCTTCTGTCTTGCGGCCGTCACCGTCGTTCACGCATGCGCGGAGACCTCTGCGATTGTGAGGCTTGGTTCGCACGTGCGTGGACCGGCGGGTTCCCTGGCGGCCGCGCAGGCGCCGTGCGGCTCCTCCCCACAGCGCAGGCGCAAGTTGGGGGGCGGTGACGTCACGGGCGGGGGATTTAAAGTCAGCTGCGGCTCATGTTAGAATGGGATTCTCCAGGGCTATGAGCAGAAGCGGTTGCAGCTGCACATCTCCCCTAGCCCAGGTCTACACTGGTGAGTGCTGGTCTGCTTTCTCTTCCTTTCTCCGATGGAAATATTTGTGTATTTACAGGAATAATGCAATATTCTTTTGCATATCAATTTTATTCTTGTAAAAAATAAATAAATAAATAAATAATAATAATTTTTAAGCATACATGTATTTATAGAATATGCGCCATACAAGATCATTGATCTCTATATGTCTTTGGCATTCTCAGGCCCCTGGTTTTCTTGCAGACCACCCGTGTTGTGACGTGTTGCGTCCAGAGGCATGGACAAGTCACTGCCTTCATGTGGCCAGCCCTCACACACAAGGTGTGTGCAGGTGATGGGAGGGGTTGAGGTACAGTCGCAAGCATTTGCATTGTCCAACGTCACATAGTGCCTTCCCCCCTTCCTTTTTTCTCTCTTACAGCCCTTCCAGGTCGGACCCTCAGATTGTGGTCCAGAGAGACACAGACCTTGCCAGGCCACAACTTCAACATCACTCATCATCATCAAGATGCAGACAAGACTCTCCGTCTGGAACTCACCACCAGAGGAGACGCTCCCATTCCTCCTCCAGACACCGCTCCCACCACCATGACAGCCGCTCTGATCGCAGAGCCTGCTGGGGACGTGGGACATGAGTCCCGGAGGGCAAGTCCTTATGTGACTGTTGTCATGCCCGAGCGGTCAGGGAAAAAGAGACGGAGACACTCAAGCGGATTTCCTTTCGCGCACTCTGTTAGACAACAACGAGTGGTCCCTTCATGTGCAGACATTCAAGTGGATTCTGTCGCTGGGATTCAATCCCGAAGTAGATCTATTCGCTTCCCCCCTGCAACTTCAAGGTGAAAAAGTATTACACTCGGGGCCGTTGCAGTCAAGCATTCGGAACAGAGGCCCTGATGGATCAATGGAGGTTCAGGAGGGCGTACGCCTTTCCCCCGCTCCCGATTATCGTCAGATTCTTACGGAGGCTTCAAGCAGAAGCAGTCAAAGTGGTGACGATAGCCCCTTATTGGCCGAACAGGCCTTGGTTTCCCCTTCTATTCCAGCTCAGCTTCCGGGATCCAGTGCCTCTTCCCCTCAGGCCGGACCTTCTCTCTCAAGAGACAGTCCTACACCCTTGTCCGGCACTACTGGGACTGATGGTCTGGTTCTTGAGAGGGAGAGGCTGGAATCTCTCGGGTGCACCGCAAGAGTGGTTTCCACCCTCATGAGCTCAAGAAAGACAAGTACAAATAAAGTGTATAGGAGAGTCTGGACCAAATTTGTCATTTTCTTCTTCTACGAGCAGGTCTTTTAAAATCCAGGAGCTCAGGATATTCTCAGTTTATTTCAATCTGGCCTAGATTTATCTCTATCCATCAGCTCACTTAGAGTCCAAGTCTCAGCCTTGTCAGCCTTCTCTGGGACTTCATTGGAGGTTCGTCCCTTAATTTGGCAGTTCTTCCATGGGGCGCCAAGACTCAAGCCCCAAAGGAGACCAAGATTTCCCAAGTGGGACCTTCCCCTTGTTCTTGACTCACTGTCTGAACTAAGTACCACGGAGCCCTCCCCGCTTTCCATTAAAGATTTCTCAGCAAAGGTAGCTTTTTTAGTAGCCATTACCTCGGTTGAAAGGGTCTCTGAGATTGGGTCACTAGGTCATGAAGAACCCTTTCTGATGTTTTTTCTGAATTGGGTAGTCCTTATCCCCCCTTATGCTGGGCTTGAACCAGAAAGTGACTTCAGTGTTCCACGAGAACCAAGAAATCGTCTTACCTACATTAAGGACCCCGGGGTCCACTGAAACTCATACTCCAGATGTAGGCGAAATTCTAAAGGAATACCTGCAAATTACTTCTCCCTTTAGACTGTCTAGCCACCTATTCATACTGCACTCAGGCCAGCAATAAAGGGAAGAGGGCTTCAACCAGGACAATTGCAGCTTGGATCGTCCAGACCATCCAGCAAGCATATAGGGCTAAGGGCTGGGCTCCTCCAGAGGTGGTGACAGCACACTCCACCCGAGGAATGGCAGCTTCTTGGGCGATGGCCCGACGTGTGGCTCCAGACGCCATTTGCAAAGCGGCCTCTTGGGCCTCTATTAATACATTCATGTCTCATTACTGCATAGAGCCGGCTTCACTGTCTTCTGTAAACTTTGGTTTGAAAATCCTATCGGTTGATAGGACAAAATAAAATGATGTTTTGTTCAGCATACCCACCCGTGTGGTTGGCTAGTTATTTCCCACACGTAGGCTGTCATGGAGTCTTTCAGGAAAAAGGAAAATTTATTATCAAATACTTACCGTAATTTTCCTTTCCTGATGGACTCCATGGCAGACGGAGTTCCCACCCATTCACCGCTCTCTGCTCTGCTCCTCCAGTGCTTACTAGAGCACCGGGTTGGAGAAGGGGTGGGCACAGCTGGCTTTGGCTCTCAGCTGAGCACTGATAGCCAGAGCCAGCTGTCAGTCAGGTAGCTGTGTGGATCAAAATAATATGGTCGGGATTCTTCCAAAGCCTGGAGCTCTGAAACATCAGCCAACGGCAGGCTTTAGCCCGCTGTCAGTTGATTCTGGGTCACAGGAGTGCAAAATTAGGTGTATCCCCAATATTGGCCATCCAACACATCGGCGGTGATGCAATGAGTGACGTCATCCCGCCCATGGGGTGGGGAGGCGCCCCGTGTCGCGTCACAAGCTGCTTCCATTATGGGATTAATTGAGGGAGGTGTTCCTTCCCACATGGCCCCTATAATTACAACATGCCACCCTACTCGTCTGTCTCAGTCTTGCAGATGACAGGTGGACATGTTGTTTGCTTCTTCCAAGGTAACACATTTATAGCTTTATACATTTTTGGACTTCAAGTCTTACTCATGTGAGTTGCTCACCCATATAGATTCTTTTAGGCTACCCTAACAATGATCCTACTTATCTGATACAGTTACTTCAGATACTCTTTAACTGCTGCTATATATCTTGGCATATGATGGGGACTACTCACTTCCGTATTGCCTGTGATTTTTTGATTTTTAGATATTATCACTCAGTGACTGGTGCAGGGGTGGATCTGGGGGGGGGGCAATGGGGCAATTGCCCCCTCTGAGAATGCGGGTGAGTGAGAGGGGGCGGGCGGCTCTGCAGGTGAGAGTGCGGGTGGCTCAGCGGGTGAGAGAGCGGGCGGGCCAGGTGGCTTGGTCAGTGAGCAGGCGGGTAAGAGAGCGGGCGAGCAGCTGTGTGACTCAGTGTGTGAGCAGGTTGCTGGCCAATTGGAGCCGGCGGGCGGGGGAGCAGAGAGATACATCATCTCTCACCGCCCACCCTGCATCACTGCAGTTCCGCCCTCGCTGTGTAGGCATCCGTGGGCAGCAGAGAGATTACATCATCTCTCTGCTGCCTAACTGGTAATCTGCTGCCTGACTCTGGGACACAGCAAGAGACCACCTTAGCAGGAAAGTGACAGAGCAAGTGGCAATCCGCAACGTGTGGCAGGTGATGTGGCAAGTGACAATCTGCATCTGGGCGCAGGTGACGTGGCAAGTGACAATCCGCAATGTGTGGCAGGTGACGTGGCAAGTGACAATCCGCATCTGGTTACAGGCGACGTGGCAAATGACAATTCGCAACGTGTGGCAGGTGACGTGGCAAGTGACAATCCGCATCTGGTGACAGGCGACGTGGCAAATGACAATTCGCAACGTGTGGCAGGTGACGTGGCAAGTGACAATCCGCATCTGGTGACAGGCGACGTGGCAAGTGACAATCTGTAACATGTGGTAGGTGACGTGGCAAGTGACAATCCGCATCTGGTGGCAGGCGACGTGGCAAGTGACAATCCCCAACGTGTGGCAGGTGACGTGGCAAGTGACAATCTACATCTGGTGACAGGCGACGTGGCAAATGACAATCCGCAACGTGTGGCAGGTGACGTGGCAAGTGACAATCCGCATCTGGTGGCAGGCGACGTAGCAATTGACACGCTCAGGGCTCCCACTGATTCTGCATTATGGTGGTGTGAACTTTTTCATTTTATATAACAATGTAATAATAGAAATAATGCGTTTCAATCATCCTGACACCATAACAACCATGGTGCTGTGATGATTGAAGCGCCAACACCAACCATTTCCCTGATAAATTGCCCCCCCAAAAAAACGTATTTTCTGACAGTGCCCCTCCCGAGACTAGACTGGATGAGCCCCTGGACTGGTGGCTGTGCAGAGGGTGACTTCCACCATAATCCCCCTTGTACTGGGTTCCCTGTGTATGAAGCAGTGATTGCTGTAAGAGCTTCCTCCCTGGGTGGGCCCCCCTGACTTATGCTCTGCAGCCGCTTCTCCAGATGAGAACACACATGTCTCTTTCTACATTGTATTCTCTGCTTGTAAGTATGACCAGTAATTATATTTGATGTAAAGTTATAGGACCATTTAATGTATGTGTATATCTATATATGCATACCGATTTCTAAAGTAATTGATTATTATATATATATCTACTTTCAGAAGCAAACATACCCCATACCCTGAGGAAGGACTATTGCCCAAAACATGTTTCTATGACCACTAATACTTACCTGGGCTGAAGTTGTATGTAGGCATTTCTATGGATGGTTTAGATGGTTGACGGTATTTTTGTATGTATATACAGCTATGAGACATGTATAAGTGTGTGTGTTTTTTGTTACTTTGTCATTTTATATGGACTTTCTTCCCTGTTTACTCCAAGTTTTCTAATAAAAATTTAAAATTTTTCGACAAGTGTTACTCTCTTTCTGTCTCTAAAGTCCATGATGGGTTCTTTTTGGTATGCACTTTGTGCAATCTAGCCATTATTGTTAAATATTTGGATGTTAGCAGATTACACTACACCCACCCCCAGCCTTTCTTTCTATACTTCTTTTTTAAAGCTAAACTCCAGCTAACACTTTTTAAGCCAGCATTTTCTATTTGAGATAAAGGTTTAAATAAATTTATTTAATTTTTAATGTAATATAAATTAATAAAAGCTGACTATTGTTAGCACCTCTGTCAGTATTAGATAGTTTGTCTCAGCCCTCTAACTTCCACTTTTGCTGGACAGTTTGGTCTGTTAAAGGACATTGAAAAACAGCAGACTTACTGGTTGGATCACCAGTTGATAGTAAAGGGAAAAAAGAAAACGAATGCAGGACACCACATCTAAGAATTGGTAAGCTGGTATGTATTATTTTTTATTTATGAGTTTAATACTGCTTTAATGAATTAAACATACAGTTGATTTTAGGTCCTCTGATGCGATGACCATACAAAATAGTGGCGGCAAAGTGGCTTAGTAATTAGCTCTCTGCAGCACTAGCGTTGTTTGGATGGAATAAACCCTATCTGCATGGAGTTTGCATGATCTACCTGTGCTTGTGTGGGTTTCCTCCCACACTCCAAAGATATAATGGTAGTTGAATTGGCTCTTGTCTAAATTGGCTATAGTATTTATGCATGTGTAATAGGGACTTCACATTGTAAGAAGCAGAAAACGCTGCGTAAATTGACAGTGCTATATAAATACCTGTAATATATAAATAAAAAAGTAAAGTATGTTACATTCATCACACTAATTTGAAACAGAACCAGTATGTCGATTATTATCAAAAAAATGGGTTATTTTATGATTATTCTAAGGAATAATCAAAGATCATAGTGTAATAAAGAGCAAGCACAGCTCATTAATCACTACAGATATTTGGTGCATGTTGCAATAATCTTTATACATTTCATCTTTTTACTGTACATATTAAATTTTCATATATGAAGCAATAGAATTTATATTAAAATTATTAAAAAAAAATTGGGCAGTACGAGTTTTTGAAATTGTAAACCCCATGGAGAAGAGGGAGAACTCCCAACAGATGCCAAGACCCACCAACACTAGAATGGTGAATAGACCAAAGTTCTAAAATAATAAATAATATAGCAGCACTATATTATGTATTATTGTTACAGTAAAGTCCCTTGACACACACACGTATTGTATGGCTTCAGTTCTACTGTCTTGCTATTATTTGCCAACCATTCACTGGGTTTGCAAAATTAGTAGCTCCACAGATATGACACGCTCCTCCCGCCATTGACTGATGCCTACCTAATGAACAGATCAGGGGTTTAGTTACTATGGACACCTTAACTCTTTTTTGTACCTTTTTATCTCCTTGGAAACGGGATGCTTCTGGTCTATTTATTCTCAGAAATATTCGTAATGCGCTCATCAGCAGCCTGCACATGGGGAGGGGGAGTTCAGTGAGTGAAGTTTTTTTTAACCATGTCTGTGTTTATGTGCCCCTGTTATCCATGAAGAACCGTCAGTACTAAAGTTTTCTTGAGTGAGCTAGTAAAATGACCATGATAGGCGGATTGCAGGGGAGGGGGGGCAATAAGCATGAAAGAAGGCTCTTAAGAGGAAGAGGTGCTCAGATCCCACATACTCCAGATAAGAAGCAGTAGGATCAGCACAGAACAAATTAGACAAACTGTGCAGCACATACAGACCTGGAGCAAGATAATTCTTTTTTTTTTTTTCCCTGAACAAAGAACAAAGTAGACTTTTTGTATATCATTTTGTCTGTTTGCCAACTTATAAATAAAAGAAATGAGGACTTAAACATTTTCAGAAATTCTGAGGAGATGCTTAAAACCTTGCTCGATCCATCAAAAGCTGGATACGGGATTACTGGAACAAAGCAAGCAATATTAAGGCTTTCCTGTGGTCACAGAGGTCCTACATAACAATTGTTCTTAATCCAAAAGGTGAGGTGATGCTGCCACTCAGAAGCTCCAAGAAGAAGTTGGCTATTGAGAAACTTCACTTTATGAACAATTTGCTGTAATCTGTACCACTCTGTAATATCAACTAATCAGCAACCGCCTGGTCTAATCTTCTGCCGGAAAAGGCTGACTTAAGGAATTAAAGGGATTGATCAAGTTGATGTTGTAATGTGAAATATAGATTTTTTTTTTTACTGAACACAGGACTGCAGAAGAAACAGTGAAAATGAATGTCTCAATCCTGATCTCCTCTTCGGACAGTTACCATCCGGAGTCAATTCTCATCCCGGTGCTCTATTCCCTCATTTTCCTAGTAGGTACAGTGGGCAATAGTCTGGTACTAGCGGTGCTGCTGAGGAATGGAAAGATAAATAACACCACCAATCTCTTTATCCTGAACTTAGGCGTGGCAGATCTGTGCTTCATTATTTTCTGCGTGCCATTTCAAGCCACCATCTACACCTTAGACAGTTGGGTGTTTGGCCCCTTCATGTGCAAAGCTGTTCACTTCTTCATATATCTCACCATGTATGCCTCTAGTTTCACCCTGACCACTGTGTCACTTGACAGGTAAGACAAGGTCTTTACTTAGAGATTAAGGAAAAAAAAATCATGATAGTTTTACTATATTCATAAAAAATAACATTTAATAATATAAATAGTATATATTAATATTGAATATACATTTAAAATGTATTTAAAGGAAAATGAACACACACATAAATCTGGTATATCATTAATTAATACTATTCCCTAATTTGTTTAAAGGGGAAATTCATTTCTCCAACTACTTTATTTTAAAAACGTGTGTCAAGCCAAAACTTTTTTTGTAGTTTTGTATACAGTGGGGAAGGATTAGAAACCTATTAGGGGCAGACAGCAATAAAAAAAAACCTGGAAGGGATTCTAATACTTCCCCACTCTATCCCAAAAAAAAAACATTTGGGCTTGACATTTAAGTGAAAGGAACCACCCATGCACCTTAATGCCAGACTATAAAGTTGTATAAATGTTAACTAGAATGTCTCAGAATAAATAACTATTAAAAAAAAAAAAATGAAGGTAGGGCTAATAGTTTTAAAGGGAATTTGTCACCAACATTGCATGAATGCTTAAACATGAATCACATCTGTTATTAGACCAAGTGACATATATTTTCAATCTGTTTCCAAATTATAGTTTCAATCTGCACAGGTTACACTTCTAATGCAACGCAAACTTTACTCCCGTCATGGTTATGCTGAGTAATAATCCGTAGTGTCATGGTACAAAGCAGTGTGTACAGATTCATGGAACTCCTAAGATTTCATGGCAATGTCAACATAAATAAAGAAAAAGTGAATTTCACTTTTAAAAATGTCTTAATCTGCTTTTATACATCCAGATTTTGTTTTATATGTGTTGGTTTTGTTTTAAAAGGGTGGCTAGACAATACATGTCAGTCATATTTAACATACAAAACTATTGTCTCTGGTTTCCAGTTGAAAACTGGAGAGAAAAAAAATCACAATAATTTTTTTCTTATGCTCTGCCACTGAATCTACTTTTTTCACTTATGCTGTGGCTCTAAAAGCACCTCTGCAAACAGCATCACAGCACGGACAAGAACTAGAGCTGGATTCAGAAACTGACCAGAGAGGGGAGGGACATTGGGGTTGATTTACTAAAGGAAAATTCACTCTGCACTACAAGTGCACTGCAAGTGCACTTAGAAGTGCAGTCGCTGTAACACTTGTAGTGCAAAGTGTAGTGCAGTGCACTTGTAGTGCAAAGTGGATTTGTTATAGTAAATAAACCCCATTGTAGCTTTAATAGGTGGACACCCTTAGGCCCCTTTCACACGATCGGACCGTTCAGGTCCGCCTGTCAGTTTTGACGGCGGACCTGAACGGGCGCTCCATGTTAGTCTATGGAGCGTCGGATGTCAGCGGAGACATGTCCGCTGACATCCGACCCGGTCTGATCCGCTGAAAAGCAGACGGATGGCCATAACGTCCAGGTCCGTCGCTGGCGGATCGGATCGGGGGAGATCTGACGAAAACGGACACGCTGTCAGTTTTCATCCGATCCCTCCATAGGCGGCAGCGGCGCCTGACAAGCCCCTCCCTGCTCAGTGAGCAGAGAGGGACCTCTCATCCGCCAGCTCAGCGGAGATCAATGGACTGATCTCCCGCTGAGCCGGCGGACCGAGGAGGGCTCCGTAGAAACGGAGCCCGCCTCGTGTGAAAGGGGCCTTAAGGCCTGTACACACGATGAGAATATCAAACAAAAAAAAAAACACATTCGCTACGATCATCCCATAATTTATTCCTTAGTACACAGCTTTCAAGAGTGGATCCCATGACAGTTCATGCAAAAATATCCGAAGGGACAAGCACGAAAATCTTTCTCGTACTATAACAGAATGATTTCACTGTAATTAGTATAGTATTTTAGGAAATAAATTGTGGTACAAAGAAACAAAAGAATACATTACAATTTCAAAAAACTATTAGATCGATACCTTAACGCCTTCAATACAGGGCACTTTCCCCCCTTCCTGCCCAAGCCAATTTTCAGCTTTCAGCGCTGCCGCTTTTTAAATGACGATTGCTACACTGTACCCAAACAAAATTGTTATCATTTTGTTCCCACAAATATAGCTTTCGTTCGGTGGTATTTGATCACCTCTGGGGTTTTTATTTTTTGCAAAATAAATAAAAAATGAACGAAAATTTTGGAAAAAAATACATTTTTCTTAGTTTCTGTTATAAAATATTGTAAATAAGTTTTCTCCTTCACTTATGGGCACTGATGAGGCTGCACTGATAGGCACTGATGAGGTGGCACCAATGAGGTGGCACTGATGGGCACTGATATGCGGCACTGATGGGCACTCATAGGTAGCACTGATGTGCAGCACTGATGGGCACTTAAAGGGGGCACAGATGGGCACTCATAGGTGACACTGGGCACTGAAACGTTGCACTGATAGGTACTTATGGATGGCACTGATGGGCATCACTGATATGGAGGAATTGGCAGGCATTGCTGATGGGCACTGATTGGCATCATATGTGGGAACTGGCATCGCTGGTGGCCATGGGTGGTATACCTGGTGATCATCAGTGGTGGGAATCCCTGGTGGCATCCCCTAGCGGTCCTGGGTGGGCATCCTCGGGGGGGGGGCTGCACTGATAATCAATCAGCAAAGACCCCCCTGTCAGGAGAGCCACTGATCGGCTCTCCTCTACTCACGTCTGTCAGACGTAAAGTGAGGAAAAGCCGATACATGGCTTTTCCTGTTTACATCATGATCAGCTGTGAGTGGACAAAGCTGTTCACGTGGCATCCGTCAGAGGCTCTTTACCGATATCAGTGTTGCGGTGTGGCAGACTGACACACAGCACCACCGATCGTTGCTCTGCATGCCCCGCGGGCACGCGCCGGCTTGTTATCCTGATCACGTCATATGACGTCCGGTCAGGATAGTAAAACCACTTTGCGCACGTCATATTGCTATATGGCGGGCGGCAAGTGGTTAATGACCACAACATACAGGAGTATACATTCTACTATTAACATATAAGCACACACAGGTTGGACTGAATGGACTTGTGTCTTTTTTCAAACTTACCAACTATGTAACAATACATTACATCACTTCCAAAGTTATATTCTGTCCTATGAGAATTTTCATAACTTTAGTAGCCTATTGGTTTTCGATATGAGGCAAGCATGCAAAAAAAAAAAAGGACAACCATCTGTCTGATATTCTCATAATGGGCTTTACTATGATGAAATAACAAAAAACGCTGCATTAATATTATGTAGGGTTGACACATAATTCATGTTGGGGACATAACCTCGGTATTACACAAGCTTTTTAAAATGGGGCTTTCCGCCCTGCAATTTGAAATCATAACGTTTCACTCAATTAAAAAAGAGTCTCTAATGCCGCGTACACACGGTCGGACTTTTCGTCTACAAAAGTCAGACAGCCTGTCCGACAGACTTCCGGCAGACTTTCGGCGGACTTTCGACGGACTTGCGGCGGACTTTCTAACGAACAGACTTGCCTACACACGATCACACAAAAGTCCGTCGAATTCTTACGTGATGACGTACACCGGACTAAAATAAGGAAGTTCATAGCCAGTAGCCAATAGGTGCCCTAGCGTGGCTTTTTGTCCGTCGGACTAGCACACAGATGAGCGGATTTCGGGGTCCGTCGTAGTTACGAAGTAAAGATTTGAAGCATGTTTCAAATCTAAAGTACGTCGGATTTGAGGCTAAAAAAGTATGTTGAAAGTCCGGAGAAGCCCACACACGATCGGATTACCAGCCAGCTTTAGTCCGTCAGCGTCCGTTGGACTTTTGTAGACGAAAAGTCCGACCGTGTGTACGCGGCATAAGGCATCCCTTCTCAACCCATGAAATATTAGGGTCTCAGGGAACCCCTAATAAAACCAATTCATTGTGGATCAGTGGGAAAAATTCCCCATACATTGGTGACCAGTGAAAAAAATGCTTACCTTACAGTGGTGGTCAGAATACCACCCTTACAGACAGCTAAAAAGATCATTGGTTTCCTGCAGGTGGCTCTAGTGCTGTTGGCCCCAGAACTATGCAGTTATCATTAAATAGGAAATCAATAACCATTAAATGAAAGGTCAATCAATCAGCTCTAGGAACCCCTAGCAAACTCTGGAGGAACCCTAGGGTCCCATAGAGCCCTTGTTGAGAATGGCTACTATAAGGATAAGGCCAGCCATAGGCGGTCCAAAGTGTGGCCAGTTCAGCAGGAACCGGCTGAGATTGAAACCATGCATGGGCAGACTTTACATGCAATTATCACTAGCAGCTGGTATAGCTGCTAGCAATAATCACTGTCTTTTCTCTGTGGAGACGGCTTCACCCGCCAGAGAATACAATGGCTCGGTGGGAGGGATTCCCTTGTCAACACTGTCTGTGTTAATAGGAAAATCAAGCAAATTTCTTTCCTGCAACCCGTGCTCCTTGTATGGCCTATTTTAACCACTTAACAACCGGCCCATAGCTGAATGACGGCTACAGGGCGGTTGCATAACTCTGGGAGGGCGTGCAGTGACGTCCTCCCAGAATCCCACTCTCTCGCTCCCCCTGGGGCGCGCACCCGAGAACATCAGTGACCGCTGGGTCCTGAGGACCCAGCGCATCACGGATCACGCATCGCTGATCGCGGCCGTTTACCATGTGATCGCTCCAATGTTGATCACTTGTAAACAAACCGGCGTCATGTCATGGCGCCGGTTCCTCTCTCCCCTCTGTGTACCGATCGGTACAGTGTGAGAGGAGAGGGGGAGGGATCGGATGGCAGCAGCGCTGTGGGCTGGATCTGTAGTGCCCACAGCGCTGCTCTGTGACAATTGCAGTCACCTCCAGCCATCCATCCATCCATGCTCAGCCATCCCTCCATACTCTGTAATACCCTGCAATACTCTGAAATGCCCTGCAATACTCTGCAATGCTCTGCAATACTCTGCAATACTTTGCAGTGCCCTGAAATACTCTGCAATGCTCTGCAATACCCTGCAATACTCTGCAATGCCCTGCAATACTCTGCAAAGACCTCCAATACTCTGCAATACCCTGCAATACTCTGCAATACCCCGCAGTACTCTGCAATGCCCTGCAATACTCTACAATGCCCTGCAATATTCTGCAATACCCTGCAATACTCTGAAATACTCTGCAATACCCTGCAATACCCCGCAATACCCTGAAATACCCCGCAATACTCTACAATACTCTGCAATACCCTGCAATACTCTACAATACCCTGCAATACCCTGCAATACTTTGCAATACCCTGCAATACTCTGCAATACCCCGCAATACTCTGCAATACCCCGCAATACTTTGAAATACTCTGCAATACCCTGCAATACAATGCAATACCCCGCAATACTCTGCAATACCCTGCAATACTCTGCAATACCCTGCAATACTTTGCAATACCCTGCAATACTTTGCAATACCCTGCAATACTCTGCAATACCCCGCAATACTCTGCAATACCCTGCAATACCCCGCAATACTCTGCAATACCCCGCAATACCCTGCCATACTCTGCAATACCCAGCCATATTCTGCAATACTCTGCAATACCCCGCAATACCCAGCCATACTCTGCAATACCCAGCCATACTCTGCAATACCAAGCCATAATCTGCAATACCCAGCCATACTCTGCAATACTCGGCAATATCCAGCCATACTCTGCCATACCCAGCCATACCCAGTAATACTCAGCGATACCCTGCAATACCCTGCCATATTAAGCCATATCCAGCCATGCTCTGCCATGCTCAGCCATACTAGGCTGTACTCGGCCTCTGTATGTGGCCAGGCTGTGGAAGTCTCACACATGTGGTATCGCCGTACTCAGGAGGAGTAGGAGTAGTTTTAACCACTTCCGGCCCGCCGTTATATGACGTCCTTGACTTTGTGTAGGGATATCTGAATGATGCCTACAGCTACAGGCATCATTCAGATATCAGCTTTTTCAGCCGGGGATTCCCTACACCATAAGAATGAGCTATTTCACTGCTTGATCGCTCTTACGGGAGGTGAGAGGGGATGTCCCCCCCTCCCGCCGCCCTCTGGATCGTTTTTGTTTTTTTTTTTATTTCAGGCTTCCCAGCCTAGAGGTGAGATGTGGGGTCTTATTGACCCCATATCTCACTGTAAAGAGGACCTGTCATGCCATATTCCTATTACAAGGGATGTTTACAATCCTTGTAATAGGAATAAAAGTAATCAAAAAAATATTGTTTGGAAAAAAGTGTCAAACTCCAAAAATTTGCTGCGCAAATACCATGCAAGATAAAAAGTTGCAACGACCGCCATTGTATTCTCTAGGGTCTTTGCTAAAAAAATATATAATGTTTTGGGGTTCTATGTCATTTTCTAGCAAATAAATTATGATTTTTACATGTAGGAGAGAAATGTCAGAATTGGTCTGGGTGCCCAGAACGCCTGAAGGTGCTCCCTGCATGTTGGGCCTCTGTATGTGGCCACACTGTGTAAAAGTCTCACACATGTGGTATCGCCATACTCGGGAGTAATAGCGGAATGTGTTTTGGGGTGTAATTTGTGGTATACATATGCTGTGTGTGAGAAATAACCTGCTAATATGACAATTTTGTGAAAAAAAAGAAAAGAAAAAAAATCTTGATTTTGCAAAGAATTGTGGGAAAAAATGACAGCTTCAAAAAACTTACCATGCATCTTTCTAAATACCTTGGAATGTCTTCTTTCCAAAAAGGGGTCATTTGGGGGTAGTTGTACTTTTCTGGCATGTTAGGGTCTCAAGAAATGAGATAGACCGTCAGTACTTCAGGTGTGATCAATTTTCAGATATTGGCACCATAGCTTGTGGACTCTAGAGCTTTCACAAAGACCAAATAATATACACCGATCACCGATTTGTACTTATTTTTACCAAAGATATGTAGCAGTATAAATTTTGGCCAAAATTTATGAAGAAAAATTACTAATTTGCTAAATTTTATAACAGAAACAAAGAAAAGTATATTTTTTTACAGAATTTTCTGTCTTTTTTCTTTTATAGCTCAAAAAATAAAAAACCCAACGGTGATTAAATACCACCAAAAGAAAGCTCTATTTGTGTGAAAAAAAGGACAAAAATTTCATATAGATACCGTGTTGTATAACTGAGTGTCATTCAAAATGTGAGAGCACCGAAAGCTGAAAATTGGTCTGGTTAGGAAGGGGGTTTAAGTGCCCAGTGGTCAAGTGGTTAATCACCTCCTAAGCCCAGCACAGTTCCAATTCAAAGGCAAAGCTATTTGCCTTGTTTGCTATAAGGTAAGTTTACACCACTGTGATGGGGTAGTGTGCAATGAAAAAAAGTATTGCAAGCCACTGCTTTACAACGCGCTAGAGCAAATAGAACTTATATCAGTTTCAATAAAATTCTAACAAACAAAAACAGCACTGTTCTCACCAAAGCACACCAGTGCACCAGCACGGTTGTTGGTGTGAAAGAGCCCTTAAGGCTCTATTCACACTAATGCGTTTTTTGATGCATTTTGCATTTTGCAGAAATGCATGGGAATTTTTTAACATGAGTTCCTATGGAACATGTTCACATAAATGCATTTTTGTGCCTCTGCTTTTTTGGAAAGGGTCGGGGACTTTTTTTCATGCAAAATGCAGCGTTTTGCATGTAATAGAATTCAATGGACCCGCATCCAAAAACGCAAGTACCGCGTTTTTACTGCGTTTTTGCTGCGTTTTGTGTTTTTTTTCCTTTAATTTTTTTAACACTGTATACAGTATAAAAAAAACTGTAAGAAAAAAAAAATGCAAAAAAACACATGTTCAAAAACGCAAAAAGCACTGCAGAAACGCTCAAAAGCAACATGCATAGATGTAAATGGAGCCTTAGGCTCCATTCACACTAACGCGTTTTTTGATGCATTTTGCAGAAATGCATGGGAATTTTTTAACATGGATTCCTATGGAACATGTTCACATCAATGCATTTTTGTACCTCTGCATTTTTTGAAAGGGTCATGGACTTTTTTTCATGCAAAATGCAACGTTTTGCATGTAATAGAATTCAATGGACCAGCATCAAAAACGCAAGTACAGCGTTTTTGCAGCGTTTTTACAGCGTTTTCCGCTTTTGGCGTTTATTTTTTTTTAGACTGTATACAGTATTAAAAAAAACTAAAAAAAAAATGCAAAACGCGGCAAAAATGCCGCAAAAACGCTGTAAAAACGATAGAATTCAATGGACCCGCATCCAAAAACGCAAGTACCGCATTTTTACCGCGTTTTGCGTATTTTTCCTTTCATTTTTTTAACACTGTATACAGTATAAAAAAAAACTGTAAAAAAAAAAAAAACGCGGCAAAAATGCATGTTCAAAAACGCAGCAAGCACCGCAAAAAGCACTGCAGAAATGCTCAAAAGCAACATGCATAGATGTGAATCGAGCCTAAGGCTCCTTTCACACTAGCGCGTTTTTTGATGCATTTTGCAGAAATGCACGGGAATTTTTTAACATGGGTTCCTATGGAACATGTTCACATCAATGCCTTTTTGTTTCTCTGCATTTTTGGAAAGGGTCAGGGACTTTTTTTCATGCAAAATGCAGCGTTTTGCATGTAATAGAATTCAATGGACAAGCATCAAAAACGCAAGTGCACCGTTTTTGCAGCGTTTTTGATGCGTTTTTGGTGCGTTTTTGATGCGTTTTTGCCGTTTTTTTTAATTTTTTTTATTTTCTTTTATTTTTTTATTTTGAAAGCCTTATGCTGGCCATACACTATACAGAAAATCGGCCGAACCCCTTTTCGAAAAACGAACGTTCGACCGTGACCGCAAACGATCATGCCATCATATAATGACCGATAATCTGTTCAGTGGACATGAATAAATAATTTTGTGTTTGTTTTTTTACATATACCTAGTGCAGGCAGTTCGGACGGGAAACACATTAACCTTGCAATTTATCGTACGTTCGGCAGAAATTTTCCAAACATGCCGTTCGTTTTTTTTCCACAAAAACGTCACAAACGATTTTTGATTTGTACCCACTAACTTGCCGAAAAACGAACGAAGTGTCCATACGAACGATTTTTCGGCCGATTTTTCGTATAGTGTATGGCCAGCATTAGGCTCGATTCACACCTATGCATGTTGCTTTTGAGCGTTTTTGGAGGTTTTTTTTTCATGCTTGCCACGTTTTTGAGCCGTGTTTTTGCCGCGATTTTGCCGCGAATTTTGCCGCGATTTTGCCGCGATTTGCGTTTTGCGTTTTTATTTTTATTTTTTTTACATTCTTTTTTTTTACAGTCTTAAAAAAAATAAATAAATAAATAAAAAAAAAATAAATAAAAAAAAACGGCAAAAACGCATCAAAAACGCACCAAAAACGCATCAAAAACGCTGCAAAACGGTGCACTTGCGTTTTTGATGCTTGTCCATTGAATTCTATTACATGCAAAACGCTGCATTTTGCATGAAAGTCCCTGACCCTTTCCAAAAATGCAGAGAAACAAAAAGGCATTGATGTGAACATGTTCCATAGGAACCCATGTTAAAAAATTCCCGTGCATTTCTGCAAAATGCAAAATGCATCAAAAAACGCGCTAGTGTGAATGGAGCCTTAATGTGTATTGAAAAATGCAAAATGCACCTGGAATATGCAAACTGCAACCTGCATAGGTGTGAACCAGGCCTTAGGCTCGATTCACACCTATGCATGTTGCTTTTGAGCGTTTTTGGCGGGTTTTTTTCATGCTTGCCACGTTTTTGAGCAGCGTTTTTGCCTCGTTTTTGCCGCGATTTTGCCGCGATTTGCGTTTTTTTTTTTTTTTTTTTTACAGTTTTTTTTTACAGTCTTAAAAAAAATAAAAAAAAAAATAAAAAAATAAATAAATAAATAAATAAATAAATAAAAAAACCCCCGGCAAAACCCATCAAAAACGCACCAAAAACGCACCAAAAACGCATCAAAAACGCTGCAAAAACGGTGCACTTGCGTTTTTGATGCTTGTCCATTGAATTCTATTACATGCAAAACGCTGCATTTTGCATGAAAAAAAGTCCCTGACCCTTTCCAAAAATGCAGAGAAACAAAAAGGCATTGATGTGAACATGTTCCATAGGAACCCATGTTAAAAAATTCCCGTGCATTTCTGCAAAATGCAAAATGCATCAAAAAACGCGCTAGTGTGAATGGAGCCTTAAAGCAGACCTTCATCTATATGAACATCACACTCTCTCCTGCCTCCTCCCTCCACCTTCACAACTGCACACACAGCGCTGCTTCCTAAGGCTCAATTCACACTAGCGCGTTTTTTGATGCATTTTGCAGAAATGCATGGGAATTTTTTAACATGGGTTCCTATGGAACATGTTCACATCAATGCCTTTTTGTATCTCTGCATTTTTGGAAAGGGTCAGGGACTTTTTTTCATGCAAAATGCAGCATTTTGCATGTAATAGAATTCAATGGACAAGCATCAAAAACGCAAGTGCACCGTTTTTGCAACGTTTTTACAGCGTTTTTGATACAATTTTGCCGTTTTTTTTTTTTTGTTTTCTTTTTATTTTTTTTTAGACCATAAAAAAAAACTGTAAAAAAACCCCGCAAAACTCAAAACGCGGCAAAAACGCCGCAAAAACGCTGTAAAAACGCTACAAAAACACTGCTCAAAAACGTGGCAAGCATGAAAAAAAACCCTCCAAAAACGCTCAAAAGCAACATGCATAGGTGTGAATCAGCCCTAATCCTCAAGTAGGTGAGGATGATGTATATGGGCACTGATGCCTTCTGGGATGTCTTCATCATACATCCCAGGAGGCCATGTGCCATATTCTCTGTATTCTGGTCTCTGCCAGAAATCTGAAAGGGTTCCTGCAGCGTTTCAACACATGAGTAGGTAGATCTAGCGCATGCTGTTGGTCTCTGCCAAGTCTATAGGACTTGGCAGAAACCTGCTGTGTGTTTGTGCATGTATCGGATCTCCTTTCAAGATGGTGGCGATGGGAACAGAGGGGAGCAAGGAGAGCTTCATTTGCAAGAAGACAACGCTGCACTTCATGGATTAGTAAGCATATGCCTTTTAACGTTCATACAGGGACAATCTATAAGCATTTAAAATGCAATTTATAATACCAATGGTGGAGTTCCTCTTTAAAGCGGAGCTCCGCCGAAATTTTTTTTTTAAAAGTCAGCAGATACAAATACTGCAGCTGCTCACTTTTAAAACATGGACACTTACCTGTCCAGGGCGCCCGCGATGTCGGCACCCGAGGCCGAACCGTCTCTCCGTCCTCGGGTGCTGCCGCCTCCATCTTCGGTAAGGGAATCAGGAAGTGAAGCCGTGCGACTTCACTTCCCGGTTCCCTACTGCGCATGCGCGAGTCGCGCAGCGCAATACGGCTGGTCCCTGCTGTCTCTGGGACCTGTGTGTTTCCCAGCAGACAGCGGGGGGGGGGGGGGGGGACGGGACAGGAAGTGGCGTAAATAACCGCAGATTCTGCGGCTATCTATGCCGGAAGTGGGTACAAAAACCTGTAATATACAGGTATCTGCACCCCCCTCCCCCCTGAAAGGTGCCAACTGTGACACCGGAGGGGGGGGAGGAATCCGATGAGTGGAAGTTCCACTTTTGGGTGGAACTCCACTTTAAGTTGATCTATTTATTTTAATATCTTCTAGGTCACTGGCTGGCAACAAACATGCAGATCCAAGTAAAGTCCTTATCTGTATACTAGTTTCTGGTCATTGTTTAAGCAAGACAACCATGCAGAATCCATATTTGTGTCAAAAAAAGCTTTTTTTATGATTTACCCCAAAATAACGCTTTAACTCTTAACCTCCCTAAAATTGTAACCCTAAACACTCAACCTGAACCCTGACTCTAACATAATCCCTAAAATAAGGTTTAAAAGAGAAGTACGGGGTTTTTTTTTTTTTTTTCAGAATCATACTTGTCTAGGTGGATGCAGCATTGGTCTGATGCTTCATCTGTCCTCTGCTGGCTCTAACACTTAGGGTCCTTTCACACTGGGGCGGGGGCGGCGTCGGCGTTAAAGCGCCGCTATTGTAAGCGGCCCTTTACCGTCGGTATTCGGCCGATAGCGGGGCGGTTTTACCCCCCGCTAGCGGCCGAGAAAGGATTAAAAACCACCGCAAAGCGCCTCTGCAGAGGCGCTTTGCCGGCGGTATAGCTGCGCTGTCCCATTGATTTTAATGGGCAGGAGCGGTGAAGGAGCGGTATACACTCCGCTTCTTCACCGCTCCAAAGATGCTGCTAGCAGAACTTTTTTTCCCGTCCTGCTAGAGCACCGCTCCAGTGTGAAAGCCCTCGGGGCTTTCACACTGGAATCAAAGCAGCGGCACTTTCGGGTCTGTTTGCAGGTGCTATTATTAGCGCAATAGCGCCTGCAATCCGCCCCAGTGTGAAAGGGCCCTTAGAACAGAACAATCAAACACCGCCGATTGCTCGGTTCTCAGGGCTCCCTAAGCAGAGAGCTGGTGACTTTCAGTCACTGCTCTCTGCTCTGCCCCCCTGCGCTCACTGGAGCGTGGGGCTGTGGAGGGGTAGGGAGCGACCGGCTCAGGATCTCAGCGGCTCGCTGATAGACTGAGTCCGGTGCCGGTCCAGGTTTGTTGGCGGATCCAAACTTCATTGTTGTGATCTTGCTCGAGCCTGTATCGGCTATGTGACGTCAGCTAAGAGTGAGCTTCAGCCCGCTGTCTGCAGAGAACGGGTCACAGGAGTGCAGAACAAACGGCACTCCTGTGATCCATAGGAGAAATACAGCCAAACGAGCTTTGGCTTTAAAAAGTTCCTTCTATGGATCTCAGCCTTCAAATCTGCAAGGACTGGAGATTATGGAATTTATAGTGTTTATAGAGCATTTTTCATGACAACAACTAATGAAGGCCTCTTGAGCCCCTCGGGAAAGAGAGCTCTGACTAATGGGGGCATGGCCAGGGAGGAGTTAAAGTGACTATTGGCTCACTTGGGATTGGTACAAGAAGGGACAGGGGCTGGGCCTGAGCTCAGGAGTTTGGCACCCCAGGGGATTATGGGCCTTTTCGAACGGAAGCATGGAAGAGCTGCCCACCCTCTTGCCCTATTTCTGATGGTATGTCACAGCGTACTGCGGTTTTGGTGACCTTGCCAGCAAATATGGAAGATTTGTTGTGCCCTGATGGTAATTGGGAGATAGACGGCCGGTCCGGCACTTATGGTAAGGACAGGCCCCTCCTTCATCTCCCTCATCTCCCTTTTACATTTGGAGTTGAGTGCTCACAGTGCAACTGTGACTGGCACGGTTTAAATATTTAATGTTATGTTTGAGTTAAATAAAGCTGTGGCCTTGCCCTTTCCAACATTAATGGTTGTATGTGGTTTTTATTAGGGTTGTCCCGATACCGATACTAGTATCGGTATCGGCACCGATACCGAGCATTTGCCCAAGTACTTGTACTCGGGCAAATGCTCCCGATGCTTCCGCCGATACTATGACAGTCAGCGGTGATCGGCGTGTGGGGGAGTTACTAGCTTCCCCCCCGCGGCTTTCAGTGACATACAGCGGTGATCGGTGCTTGTAACTTCCCCACGCGATCACCGCTGACTGTCACTGCATCCTCCTCCATGCCCCCTCTGTTCCTCTGTCCCCCTCTCCGCTGTCTCCCTCCGTTCCGTTCCTCTGTCCCCCTCTCCTTATCTGTCCCCCTCCGTTCCGTTCCTCCGTTCCTCTGCCTCTCCGCTGTCCCCTCGTTCCGTTCCTCTGTCCCCCTCTCCTTATCTGTCCCCCTCCGTTCCGTTCCTCCGTTCCTCTGCCTTTCCGCTGTCCCCTCGTTCCGTTCCTCTGTCCCCCTCTCCTTATCTGTCCCCCTCCGTTCCGTTCCTCCGTTCCTCTGCCTCTCCGCTGTCCCCTCCGTTCCGTTCCTCCGTTCCTCTGCCTCTCCGCTGTCCCCTCGTTCCGTTCCTCTGTCCCCCTCTCCTTATCTGTCCCCCTCCGTTCCGTTCCTCCGTTCCTCTGCCTCTCCGCTGTCCCCTCCGTTCCGTTCCTCCGTTCCTCTGCCTCTCCGCTGTCCCCTCCGTTCCGTTCCTCTGTCCCCCTCTCCTTATCTGTCCCCCTCCATTCCGTTCCTCCGTTCCTCTGCCTCTCCGCTGTCCCCTCCGGTCCGCCGTCCCCCTCCTCCTTCCTTTGTGTATGGATAGAGTCAGCTGACTCTGTCCATTCACATAACTGAAACATTGTAATCTCCTGTGATTACAATGTGTCAGTTTATGAATGGAGAGGAGCCGCTGTCTTCTCCAATCATTCTCAGTGCAGCTGAGGCTGCAGAGAAAGGGACTGGGGAATCTCTATCCTCTGTCTCTTTCTCTGTCTCAAGGGGGAGATATCAGAGGTCTGTTAAGACCCCTGATATCTCACCAAAGCCCCCAACAGGGCTGATTTAAAAAAAAAAAAAAAAAACACATATTGCAAAAATGAATAAAAAAATTATTATTGTAAAAAATAAAAATTGTAAATAAAAAAAAAAACACACAGACACCGTTCACCCCTCCCCCCCCCCCCCCCCGAAAAAAAAGAAAGCATTGTTAAAAAAAAAAAAAAAAAACTGTCACGTGACATAAAAAAAAAGTATCGGTAATCGGTATCGGCGAGTACTTGAAAAAAAGTATCGGTACTTGTACTCGGTCCTAAAAAGGTGGTATCGGGACAACCCTAGTTTTTATTGGATGGGAAGAAGGGGTAAGGTATTATAAGTGGTCGTGGTAAGTTATGGTATGGGACCTGGGCTTATTGCACCTCACCAGTCAAGCCTACTACATATTTTTAGAAAATCTGTTGACAATCTCTGTATTTGGAACAATCATTCAATTTTCTGTTAGTATACATTCTTCTGTTAGTATATATTCTTTTGAAAACTGATGTGGACTGTTCAGATGAAAATTTCTGAAGGGACATAATGGAAAAATGTTCTCATTAGTTACCAGGGCAACCGATTTTCATTTATTTCATACAGTATTTGTACTTTAAAAAATTAAATGAACAAGCTGTAGCTACGCATGTAAGAAGTTTTCCTTTGTCATTCAATAATATTTGTACTATTAATGGCATTCTCGTTTTCAACATTCTACAAACATTTGGAAAAAAGTCAAACGACTGTTCGTCTGATTTTCTAATAATATGTACTTAACATGGTTTCCGATGGATGTAGTTCACATCTGTGCATTGTTCATTCCAAACGAACAGAAGTGAAGGGGAAAATGTTCCGAGCTTGCAGAAGGTTACATAGGGGGTTATTTACGAAAGGCAAATCCACTTTGCACTACAAGTGCAAAGTGCACTTGAAATTGCACTGAAAGTGCAGTCACTGTAAATCTGAGGGGTAGATCTGAAATGAGGGGAAGCTCTGCTGATTTTATCATTCAATCATGTGCAAGCTAAAATGCTGTTTTTTATTTTCCTTACATGTCCCCCTCGGATCTACAGCGACTGCACTTCCTTTCAGTGCAATATCAAGTGCAGTTTGCACTTGTAGTGCGAAATGGATTTGCCTGTCGTAAATAACCCCCACAGTTACATAGTTACATAGTCACATAGTAGGTGAGGTCGAAAATAGACACAGGTCCATCAAGTCCAACCTATGTGTGTGATTATATGTCAGTATTATTAACTTGTATATCCCTGTATGTTGCGGTCGTTCAGGTGTATCTAATATTGCTGCTCCCCGCTAAGACCACCGCCTGTGGAAGGGAATTCCACATCGTTGCCACTCTTACAGTAAAGAACCCTCTACGTAGTTTAAAGTTAAACCTCTTTTCTTCTAATTTTAATTAGCAGTGTTACAAGCAGGCAGAAAAACACAGTAAGAAACTATTTGATTAGAAAATTGATTACAGGACCATTAAGTAGTGAATGTGTATGGAGTATTTTTGGTGAATAAGGATTTTTTTTAGTGTCACTTTAAGACTTACTCCACTTTTTCCAAGTGTCTGTACCAGGATGACATGGGTATGCTGATGTACCTTGAGCTGGACAATAAAACATTTACCTCACTATTATATATTAAAAAAAAAATCATATTATATCTTTTTTTGTAGTCATTTTATTAATCACTGATGAAAAAATATCATTATGCTTTCCAGCGCAATATGAAGCTATTCACCTTCACTTATATCTCTTAATTACCCAGTTCACTCAGGTGAAACGTTTTTATTATTTATTACCTTAAACTTGATTGGGTATTTGCAGTGGATACAAGCCAATGTAAAATGAGTGTCATAGCAGATGGAAAATCACTAGTTATCTATAGCTAGCATGCGGAGTCTAATCATTTATCCTGTATAACAAAGTATGCAATGTCTGTACTCCAAATAATCACAGTAACAAATTAGATTTTTGTTAAAGTTTTTCTTGAAATGAAAGCTGGCCCTACACTATTAGATTTTTTTTCGTTCTGCAAAAAAATTGAACAGATTTCTCCATCCACACTATGCAGTGTGGAAGGATTAAATCCCCCTGCTGGGCTATTGTATTATGACAGCTGGTGGCAGCAGTTGTGAGAATACCCTAACAGTGGCTGCATCTGACTGGATGCAGCATTTGATTTGCCAACAATTTTCCACCTGGGTCCTTTGCTTTTCAATGAAAGGTTGTCAGAGAGGATGGGGCCGATAGGGCCACGCACATAAGAACTTTCAGAAGAGTTCATCAGGAACAGTGTATGGCCAGCCTAAACGTTAAACCTGATTGGTTTCTGTTGGTAAAAGTCAGAGGCGTAACTAGAACCTTCAGGGCCCCGGTGCAAGAAACCATGATGGGCCCCCCTTCCACTTGAGCCCCGGGCTTCCAATTTTGGGAGAGTGTCCATGGACATCCTCCCAAAACCGTGCTTCCTGCATGACCCCTGGGACGTGCATCCATCGCAATCACATCGGCCCTTTACCATGTGATGTCAGCTGATCACATGTAAACAGACTTGCCGGTTATCCACAGCCCTTTCCTCACATGCTGTGTCTGTGTTAGGAAAGGACTGCCGTTAACTGTCAAGAATGTCAGTAAATTGTTTACACTGATAATCAGTGCCCAATCATAAGTGCCATCTATCAGTGCCCATCAGTGCCTTCTATCAGTGCCCATCAGTGCCTTCTATCAGTGCTCATCAATGCCTTCTATCAGTGCTCATCCGTGCCTTCTATCAGTGCTCATCAGTGCCCATCAGTGCCTTCTATCAGTGCTCATCAGTGCCTTCTATCAGTGTCCATCAGTGCTTTCTATCAGTGCTCATCAGTGCCCATCAGTGCCTTCTATCAGTGCTCATCAGTGCCCATCAGTGCCTTCTATCAGTGCTCATCCGTGCCTTCTATCAGTGCTCATCAGTGCCTTCTATCAGTGCCCATCAGTGCCTTCTATCAGTGCTCATCAGTGCCGTCTATCAGTGCTCATCAGTGCCTTCTATCAGTGCCTTCTATCAGTGCTCATCAGTACCCATCAGTGCCTTCTATCAGTGCTCATCAGTGCCTTCTATCAGTGCTCATCCGTGCCTTCTATCAGTGCTCATCAGTGCCCATCAGTGCCTTCTATCAGTGCTCATCAGTGCCTTCTATCAGTGTCCATCAGTGCTTTCTATCAGTGCTCATCAGTGCCCATCAGTGCCTTCTATCAGTGCTCATCAGTGCCCATCAGTGCCTTCTATCAGTGCTCATCAGTGCCGTCTATCAGTGCTCATCAGTGCCTTCTATCAGTGCCCATCAGTGCCTTCTATCAGTGCTCATCAGTGCCCATCAGTGCCTTCTATCAGTGCTCATCAGTGCCGTCTATCAGTGCTCATCAGTGCCTTCTATCAGTGCTCATCAGTGCCCATCAGTGCCTTCTATCAGTGCTCATCAGTGCCTTCTATCAGTGCTCATCAGTGCCTTCTATCAGTGCCCATCAGTGCCTTCTATTAGTTCTCATCAGTCAGTGCCTTCTATCAGTGCTCATCAGTGCCTTCTATCAGTGCTCATCAGTGCCCATCAGTGCCTTCTATCAGTGCTCATCAGTGCCGTCTATCAGTGCTCATCAGTGCCTTCTATCAGTGCCCATCAGTGCCTTCTATCAGTGCTCATCAGTGCCCATCAGTGCCTTCTATCAGTGCTCATCAGTGCCGTCTATCAGTGCTCATCAGTGCCTTCTATCAGTGCTCATCAGTGCCTTCTATCAGTGCTCATCAGTGCCTTCTATCAGTGCTCATCAGTGCCTTCTATCAGTGCCCATCAGTGCCTTCTATTAGTTCTCATCGGTCAGTGCCTTCTATCAGTGCTCATCAGTGCCTTCTATCAGTGCTCATCGGTGCCTTCTATGAGTGCTCATCAGTGCCCATCAGTGCCTTCTATCAGTGCTCATCAGTGCATTCTATCAGTGCTCATCAGTGCCCATCAGTGCCTTCTATCAGCGCCCATCAGTGCTTTCTATCAGTGCTCATCAGTGCCCATCAGTGCCTTCTATCAGTGCTCATCAGTGCCCATCAGTGCCTTCTATCAGTGCTCATCAGTGCCGTCTATCAGTGCTCATCAGTGCCTTCTATCAGTGCCCATCAGTGCCTTCTATCAGTGCTCATCAGTGCCCATCAGTGCCTTCTATCAGTGCTCATCAGTGCCATCTATCAGTGCCGTCTATCAGTGCCTTCTATCAGTGCTCATCAGTGCCTTCTATCAGTGCTCATCAGTGCCTTCTATCAGTGCTCATCAGTGCCATCTATCAGTGCCGTCTATCAGTGCCTTCTATCAGTGCTCATCAGTGCCTTCTATCAGTGCTCATCAGTGCCTTCTATCAGTGCTCATCAGTGCTCATCAGTGCCCATCAGTGCCTTCTATCAGTGCTCATCAGTGCCTTCTATCAGTGCCCATCAGTGCCCATCAGTGCCCATCAGTGCTCATCAGTGCCCATCAGTGCCTTCTATCAGTGCTCATCAGTGCCGTCTATCAGTGCTCATCAGCGCCTTCTATCAGTGCCTTCTATCAGTGCTCATCAGTGCCCATCAGTGCCTTCTATCAGTGCTCATCAGTGCCGTCTATCAGAGCTCATCAGTGCCTTCTATCAGTGCCCATCAGTGCCTTCTATCAGTGCCCATCAGTGCCTTCTATCAGTGCTCATCAGTGCCCATCAGCGCCTTCTATCAGTGCCGTCTATCAGTGCTCATCAGTGCCTTCTATCAGTGCTCATCAGTGCCTTTTATCAGTGCTCATCAGTGCCCATCAGTGCCCATCAGTGCCTTCTATCAGTGCTCATCAGTGCCTTCTATCAGTGCTCATCAGTGCCTTCTATCAGTGCCTTCTATCAGTGCTCATCAGTGCCCATCAGTGCCTTCTATCAGTGCTCACCAGTGCCTTCTATCAGTGCCCATCAGTGCTCATCAGTACCTTCTATCAGTGCTCATCAGTGCCTTCTATCAGTGCCCATCAGTGCCTTCTATCAGTGCTTACCAGTACCTTCTATCAGTGCTCATCAGTGCCTTCTATCAGTGCCCATCAGTGCCTTCTATTAGTGCTCATCAGTCAGTGCCTTCTATCAGTGCTCATGAGTGCCTTCTATCAGTGCTCATCAGTGCCCATCAGTGCCGTCTATCAGTGCTCATCGGTGCCTTCTATCAGTGCCTTCTATCAGTGCTCATCAGTGCCCATCAGTGCCCATCAGTGCCTTCTATCAGTGCCCATCAGTGCCTTCTATCAGTGCCTTCTATCAGTGCTCATCAGTGCCCATCAGTGCCTTCTATCAGTGCTCATCAGTGCCTTCTATCAGTGCCCATCAGTGTATGCTATCAGTGCCCATCACAGTGAATGCTATTAGATCCCATCAGTGCCGGACAGCACGGCTCTGATCGGAGATCGTGTGTCATATAACAATAGCACAGAGAGACACCGGCGGCAGCATTAATGTTCTATTTGTCGGTCCTCTCTGGCACGGATGAGAGAGGACACACAGCTGATCTCACGGCTCCCCCTTCTCCCCCCTCCCCTCTCCTCTGTGCTCCGCAGGAAATGTGAGCTCTTTAGCTTCACACTAGACTGCCCGCGGAGCACACAGGAGAGGGGAGGGGGGAGAAGGGGAAGAAGGGAGATCAGCTGTGTGTCCTCTCTCATCTGTGCCAGAGAGGACCGACAAATAGAACATTAATGCCCCTGCCGGTGTCTCTTTGTGCTATTGTTATATGACACACGATCTCCGCTCAGAGCGTGTGTGAAGAGCTACCCCGCTGGGCCCCCCCACAGTGGCGGAATTCCGGGCCCCGTCGCAACTGCAACTGTTGCGACCCCGGTAATTCCGCCACTGGTAAAAGTAAAAATCAAGCCAAAACTTTGAGTTTTGTACAGAACTGTGGTGCATTAGAACCTCTCTAAGGATTTTATTGCTGTCTGTGTGCTCGCTGTCCCAGTAACAGCGTGCCCCAAGGACAGGAAATAATAAGATAATTTTCTGACGGGGACAGAGAGGGCAACAAAAGCACATATACAGTGCCTTGCAAAAGTATTCACCCCCTTGGCATTTTTCTTGTTTTGTTGCCTCACAACCTGGAATTAACATTGATTGTTTGAGGATTTGCATCATTTAATTTAGAGAACATGCCCACAACTTTGAAGATTTTTTTTATTGTGAAGCAAACAACAAATAGGACAAAATAACAAAAAAAAAAGTCAATGTGCATAACTATTCACCCCCTAAAGTCAATACTTTATAGAGCCACCTTTTGCGGCTATCACAGCTCCAAGTTGCTTTGGATAAGTCTCTATGAGCTTGCCACATCTTACCACTGGGATTTTTGCCCATTCCTCCTTGCAAAACTGCCCCAGCAAGTTGGATGGTTTCAAGTTGGATGGTTTGTGCTTGTGAACAGCAATCTTTAAGTCTGACCACAGATTTAATATTAGATTGAGGTCTGGGCTTTGACTAGGTCATTCCAACACACTTACATCTTTCCCCTTAAACCACTCAAGTGTTGCTTTAGCAGTGTGTTTGGGGTCATTGTCCTGCTGGAAGGTGAACCTCGGTCCTAGCCTCAAATCACACACAGAGGTACAGGTTTTGCTCAAGAATATCCCTGTATTTAGCACCATCCATCTTTCCCTCAACTCTGATCAGTTTCCCAGTCCGGACTGCTGAAAAACATCCCCACAGAATGATGCTGCCACCACCATGTTTCACTGTGGGGATGGTGTTCTTTGGGTGATGTGATGTGTTGGGTTTGAGCCAGACATAGCGTTTTCTTTGATGGCCAAAAAGTTCAATTTTAGTCTCATCGGACCAGAGCACCTTCCTCCATACATACTGGGAGTCTCCCACACGTCTTTTCGCAAACTCAAAACGTGACATTTTGTTTTTTGCTGAAAGTAATGGCTTTCTTCTGGCCACTCAGCTATAAAGCTCACCTCTATGGAGTGTATGGCTTATTGTCGTCCTATGTACAGATACTCCTTTCTCTGCTGTGGAACTCTGCAGCTCCTCCAGGGTTACCTTAGGTCTCTGTGTTGCCTCTCTGATTAATGCCCTCCTCGCCCACTCCGTGAATTTTGGTGTGCGGCCATCTCTTGGCAGGTTTGCTATTGTGCCATGTTCTTTCCATTTGGTTATGGTAGATTTGATGGTGCTCCTAGGGATCGTCAAAGATTTGGATATTTTTTTATAACCTAACTGTCAGAGAGCTTCCCTGGGCAGACGCGCTGTTGGTGTGCATCGCGGTGCGTTGGGGCGCATCGGCGTGCGCGCGTTCCCGTTGCACGCCGCCATGGGTGCCGGTGTACGGGCGCGTGCGTGTGTGCGGGGGCACGCGCCCGGCGTTGGGCGCCAAACTGCCTATTTAGGCCGTCTGCACAGGGGGCTCGGTGCTGTCCGATCTTCAGCTCCCTGTATCCCTGCACCTGCTTCCTGTTTCCTGTTTGTACCTGATCTCCTGACCACCGGCCTGTCTTTGATTCTCCCTGCTTGCTGCCTGCCACTGATCCCGGACTGTCCTGACTACGAATCTGCCTGCTCCTCTGTACTACGTTGCCCGCCTGTTGCCGACCTCTGCCTGTGACCCGACCTGCCTGCTCCACTCCTGCTCTGCACCTACTGCCTGTGCTTCAGTTGACTGGTGATCTCTATAACCACCTTTACCGGGATCCTCCTGCAGCTAACCCGCCAGGCTCTCATACCATTCTGTGCTCCCGTGCCTCCTGTCCATACTACCAGGGGCCGGGAACCAGATACGTAAGGGAGGCCTCCCCCTGCTACATCGGGCTCACCTGTCTGCTACGTGGAAGTCTGACACTAACCCCGACTTACTTCTCAACAACATTGTCCCTTACTTGTTTGGAGAGTTCCTTGGTCTTCATGGCAGTGTTTGTTTAGTGGTGCCTCTTGCTTAGGTGTTGCAGCCTCTGGGGCCTTTCAAAAAGGTGTGTATATGTAATGACAGATCATGTGACACTTAGATTGCACACAGGTGGACATCATTTTACTAATTATGTAACTTCTGAAGGTAATTGGTTGCACCAGAGCTTTTTATGGGCTTCATAACAAAGGGGTGAATACATACACACATGCCAATTATCAGTTTTTTATTTCTGAAAAACAGTTTTATGTATATATTTTTCTAATTTTACTTCACCAACTTAGACTATTGTGTTCTGATCCATCACATATAATTCAGATTAAAAAAACATTGAACTAAAGGCTGTAATGTAACAAAATAGGTAAAAAGCCAAGGGGGTGAATACTTTGGCAAGGCACTGTATTTAATATTTAATACAGTGTTTGAAAGAGGAGGCCTCTGTCAGGTTTCTTCTTGATCTCTGTGTCTTCCTGTCTCGGTGAAACTCACATTCTCTCATTACTTCTACAACGTACTTGTGTATAGGATGAGAGGGGAAATCTCCCCAGTGGAGACAGACAGCATTAAATACTTGACATAGGATCTGTCTCTCACTTATTTTATCAAAAACTAAAAAAAGTTTTGGCTGGAGACAGGCTTTAGGAAACTGGCCCAGTCATCGGCGGACTGACCATTCAGGCACTCGGCACTAACCGAGGACCCCATGCCACTAGGAGGGCCCCATCAGGGTTGCCAGCCTAAGTAAAACCAGGGAAAGATTGTAAAATTTTTTTACAAGTGTATTTTTACATCTGTCCCTGAAATGTCTGACACCGACATCATTTTGATGTAAAATTTCGGAGGCTATAGCTGCTCTGCCCCTCCACTACCTCCTCAGCCAATGGGAACGCAGTGTACATGCCCCCTTCCCCCGCGCGGCTTCTTTGAATACAGAGCAGGATATGCCGACAGCTGGAGGAGAGGAGAGGGAGACGGGGACACAGCCTGCAGTGTGGGATGGACTTCAGGCTGACTAACTTGGCTGAGTTAAATGTCCTTTTATCAGTGCTTTCTCTAGTGAGCAGAAGGGGAAGGCTATGTTTCTTCTAGCAGAGCTCTTGTCTCTGAGGCTGTTAGATTGTTTTTCTGTGTGTGAGAAGTGCACTTCTCCTGGGGGAAGGATGTTCTGAACTTCTCCCCAATCTCTGCTACACCTCCTTACTGACTACCTGCCCACCAATACACAGACACATCATCCTCCTCTCCTGTATTACCACTGAATGTGTCTGTGAGCTGCTGGGGCACTACAAGTCCCAGCATGTCAGAAGATGGGGGCAGCAGCAGTGTGTTAGGCTGATTTCTAGATGAAAAGTGCTGGTGTGCGTATACTGTGTGTGTATGTATATGCTTAAAGCGGGGTTTCACTGTCTCCAAATTTTTTTTGTCCTATTTGTTGTTTGCTTTTTTGCAAAATGACAGTGATTAATATATTTAAATATAGAACTTGTTCTGTTTTTAGTGCTTACTGCTGTCTGTTTTCTCCTAAAAAAAAAAGTTATAAATTTTAATGTTGCTGGTTGTCATCTTGCCTGTGGGCATGTGAAGCCCACAGGCATTATCTTCCAGGATACGGTGCTGCTGATCGACCAGCATGCACCGCCCGTTCTATCCCCTATCTCGCGCATGCGCAGTAAATTCAAATCAGAGCGCAGTCAACAGCTCCAGTTGCCATCACAATGGGCGGCGTCGGAGAAATCTCGCGAGATTTCGCGGCGGCTCTCCGCACTGACTCCTGGGATGGATGACACGAGATCCCAGGACACAGTGTGGCGATGAAAGGAAATGATGCGTATATCCCCGCAAAATCCCCAACCACAGCCGCAGGGACCGAACACAGGCTGGGCCACATATCTGAAGGTAAGAAAAAATAAATAAAAAAAAAAACGGTCCATTGAGCACTCTGTGCTATATTTAGAAGCCACTGAGCTGAACTTTAGAAAATGTGGAAAGATCCGCTTTAATGTGTGTGTGTGTGTGTATATAGTCTGTGTGTATACTGTGTGTGTGTCTGTATACTGTGTGTGTGTCTGTGTGTATACTGTGTGTGTGTATACTGTGTCTGTATACTGTGTGTGTGTCTGTATACTGTGCGTGTGTTTGTCTGTGTGTATACTGTGTGTGTGTCTGTGTGTATACTGTGTGTGTGTCTGTGTGTATACTGTGTGTGTGTGTATACCGTGTCTGTATACTGTGTGTGTGTGTGTCTGTATACTGTGCGTGTGTCTGTGTGTATACTGTGTCTGTATACTGTGCATGTGTCTGTGTGTATACTGTGTCTGTATAATGTGCGTCTGTGTGTATACTGTGTCTGTATACTGTGCGTGTCTGTGTGTATACTGTGTGTATATTGTGTCTGTATACTGTGTGTGTGTCCGTGTCTGTATACTGTGTGTGTGTGTCTGTGTGTATACTGTGTGTGTGTGCGTGTCTGTATACTGTGTGTATGTCTGTGTGTATACTGTGTCTGTATACTGTGTGTGTGTATACTGTGTCTGTATACTGTGTGTGTGTGTGTGTCTGTATACTGTGTGTGTCTGTGTGTATACTGTGTGTATACTGTGTGTGTGTGTCCGTGTCTGTATACTGTGTCTGTATACTGTGTGTGTGTCTGTATACTGTGCGTGTGTGTGTCTGTGTGTATACTGCGTGTGTATACTGTGTGTGTGTGTGTGTATACTGTGTGTGTGTGTATACTGTGTGTGTGTGTCTGTGTGTACACTGTGTGTTTGTATACCGTGTCTGTATGCTGTGTGTGTGTCTGTATACTGTGCGTGTGTCTGTGTGTATACTGTGTGTGTGTCTGTGTGTATACTGTGTCTGTATACTGTGCATGTGTCTGTTTGTATACTGTGTCTGTATACTGTGCGTGTCTGTGTGTATACTGTGTGTGTGTGTATATTGTGTCTGTATACTGTGTGTGTGTGTGTGTCTGTGTCTTTATACTGTGTGTGTGTCTGTGTGTATACTGTGTGTATACTGTGTGTGTGTGTGTGTCCGTGTCTGTATACTGTGTCTGTACACTGTGTGTGTGTCCGTGTCTGTATACTGTGTGTGTGTGTCTGTGTGTATACTGTGTGTGTGTGTGTGTCTGTGTCTGTATACTGTGTGTATGTCTGTGTGTATACTGTGTCTGTATACTGTGTGTGTGTCTGTGTGTATACTGTGTGTGTGTGTCTGTGTCTGTATACTGTGTGTGTGTCTGTGTGTATACTGTGTGTGTCTGTGTGTATACTGTGTGTGTGTCCATGTCTGTATACTGTGTCTGTATACTGTGTGTGTGTGTCCGTGTTTGTATATTGTGTATTTATACTGTGTGTGTGTCCGTGTCTGTATACTGTGTGTGTGTGTCTGTGTGTATACTGTGTCTGTATACTGTGTGCGTATCCGTGTCTGTATATTGTGTCTGTGTCTGTATACTGCATCTGAATACTGTGTGTATACTGCGTCTGTATACTGTGTGTATACTGCATCTGTATACTGTGTGTATACTGTGTCTGTATACCGTGTGTGTGTCTGTGTGTGTGTATACTGTGTCTGTATACTGTGTACATGTCTGTGTGTATACTGTGTGTGTGTCTGTGTGTGTATACTGTGTCTGTACTGTGTACGTGTCTGTGTGTATACTGTGTGTGTGTCTGTGTGTATACTATGTCTGTATACTGTGTGTGTGTATACTGTGTGTGTATACTGTATGATCCATGTGTGCCCACTGCCGCTCAACAGAAATCGCTCTAACAATCCCATGCCCATAAAAAATGCACTTGTTGCCATTTGGAGCCATCTGATTGGTGAACTGCTGAGCTCGGCCTCGGATCCGGCAGCAGGTCTGGGTACACACCTGTGCAGTGACAGCATGGCACACATCAAACATGGCTTTTATTCACATGCCTCAATGCCCAATCAGTGGCCAACCACAGCAGTTCACTATTCAGCTGGCTCCACGACTCACTTGCGCAGTTCAGAGCCTGCAACAAGTGGATTTTTTTTACCGCCAGCTGCCTACCACACCAAGCACTAAGGTACAAAGGTGTGTGTAAAGGGACACCGATAAAAGGTGACACTCTGGGGGCTCTGCCGTAAGGTACTACTCTGGGGGCTCTGCCGTAAGGTACTACTCTGGGGGCTCTGCCATAGGGTGCCACTGTGGTGTCGTAAGGGGAGATTCTGATGTAAGGGGGGACTGACTCTGCGGACTATGATGTATAGGGAGAATGTTGGGACTTTGGTGTAAGGGAGGACTCTGATGTGAGCGTGGCGCTCATCCTGACTGCTGTACTCTACAGGCAGTCCCCGAGTTACAAACACAATAGGGACTGTAGGTTTGTTCGTCAGTTGGTTTTGCACAGAGCAGCCCAGATCCTCCTCTTCTCAGGTCCCTCTTCGCTGCTCCTGGCCCCTCCCTTCTTTGGAGTGCCCCCACAGCATGCAGCTTGCTGGGAGGCCCCAAAATCTCCTATTGCCCGGGGGCCCCATGAATTGTCAGTCCGCCCCCGTTTATTGGCTAAGTTTACTGGCTGGATTTCCTAATGAAAATAGAAGAAAGAATACCTAAAACAACAATACAGCCATCACATCTAAGAATTAGTAAACTGCAATATAATAAATGTTTGCTTTTGGGTTTAATACTGCTTTAAATTTAGGTACTTACTGTACATTGCATGCATTAAAAAGATGTTATGTGTTCTCGATTACAGAGCTTTAATAATGCGTCCCTTCAAACTTCTGTCTATAGATTAGCTTTCAATATAAAAAATGCAAACATGTCTAGATCTTTCAATGGAAATTCTCCTTGCAGTGCTTTGTTCCCAGATTACATGGAACAACAGAACTATAGATCTCTGTATCATTTCATAATTACTGTCTGCTATACAATGTTAATAGAATTGGAAAAAAAATCTCTATGTAATTATTCACATTGAAATCATATAAACCTGAAAGCCCATGTGTTCAGTGACTCTAGATTGCTGTAAAGATGTTTTAATAAAGAGCATTTTAGTCCAATTACCAATCCAAAAACTCATCCGTTTTTAAATGATTATAAACAACAAGTATCATTAACTGAACTTCTCTTGACAGCTAAATGAAAACTGCTGTGGTTTCCTTTTTATTGTTATTTTCATTAGTCTGTTAAAGATATTTTTTTAGAGCAATGTGTGATACTTTACACACACACACACACACATATCACATGTTGCCCGTTAAATGGATTTATTATTTATAATAGTATTGGGTAATACAAATACAATTGCAGCAATAACCCTTAAAGGAGCTTTTGGAAATGTTGTATTCCACTTATATTTTCCAGTGATGAGCCATCCTGTAAGTAGACCCAACAATACACCAATAGTGAATAATTGGTTTTAGAATAAAAATAAGCACTGCATAAAAGTATTTGAGAGGTGGCCTGAGCAACAATGAAGACAACAATTTAATACCAGTGGAATTGTGAAACAATATAATGAGATCAGGGGTAGGTAATCTTAGAGAGATGGAGATCTACTTGAACAACACTGATGAAGTCGAAGATCACCAGGCACAGTGTTCTGTTGTTAAGGCCAGTGACACCAGAACACAGTGCCAGAAAGGCACGTTCTATGTGTGTTTCCTGCACCATGTTCAAAACGCACTGCCTTTGTGATGTACTGTGGGTGATGATACATTGTTAACCCCAAATGTAGATTGCAGACACAGTGGACACGCAAAAAAAAAGTATTACAAAAGATTGCAGGGTTAGGGAGTGCGTCACATTCAGAATGCAGGGTTGAGGAGTGCCTTACGCTCAGAATGCAGGGATCAGGAGTGTGTTACGCTCAGAATGTCAATGCAGGGATCAGGAGTGTGTTATGCTCAGCATGCAGGGTTCAGGAGTGTGTTGCCCTCAGAACACAGGGATCAGGAGTGCATCATGCTCAAAATGCAGGGATCAGGAGTGTGTTACGCTCAGAATGCAGAGGTCAGCCGTGCGTTACGTTTTGAATCCAGGGTTAAGGAGTGCATTGCGCTCAGAATGCAGGGATCAGGAGTGCCTTATGCTCAGAATGCAGAGATCAGGAGTGCTTTAAGCTCAGAATGTAGGGATCAGGAGTGCGTTACGCTCAGAACGTAGGGATCACAAGTGTGCTGTGCTCAGAATGCAGGAGGGGATGGTAAAGTGAAGGGTGCTAGAGGACACTGCTATGGCGGCACTGCTATGTGGGTGCCCCTGCCCATAGCAGTGTCCACTGCCCCTTCACATCACCCCCCACCCCACCACACACACAGTAGTGTCCTCTTTTTCCCCCCTCCCATAGCATCCTACCTGTGCACACAGGAGAGCAAGAGGCAGCACAGTTCTGGAGAGGGGGTGGGAATAGGAGCTGGCAGAGTGACTTTTTATTTTAACAAGCTGGAGATTGGTTGCTTAGGACCTAGCAGCCGATCACCTGCACGTTGACTTGAAGAGTTAACTTGGCCAGCTCCTCCCTCTGCCCTCCGATCTGAGCAATGCTGCCTCTCTCTCTCTGCTGTTCACTGATGACAGCTGTGGAGGAGGCTGGGGTGGGGGAAGAGAGGAGGACCGAAGGCACAGCAAGGGAGGCTGAGGGCAGAGAAAGAAGGCGGGGTCGACAGGAAGCCTGCGATCGACGTGTTGCTGACTCTGTAATGGGATTAATAGGACTGTGGTTTGTTCTCTTTACCGCCGGTAAAAGGCCTTTCCTGAAATGCACTAGACCAGGGGTCTCCACACATTCACAACAAAAGGCCAGTTTATATTCCTTCAGACAGAAAAAGGACAAGGTGCGCCAAACTGATTGCAGTATGTATTGAACAATTTATTGAAGAATAAAAGAAGGCCAAATGGCTACTCACACGTTATAAGTGAGAATCAAACACATATATCGACATATAATGGTGAAGTCCATTGGTCACTGTGGGGTCCAAGGTAGCATCGATCTAGGTGTCCCAGCGGCATCTTGTAAAAGCGCCAAAGATGGGATATGTTTGATGTTGTTGATGTTCGGCTCAGCTGGGCGCCGTACGTCTTTGGGGGAGCCTGAGACTCGGAACCGGAAGAGCGTACCATGGTGGAACGCAAGCTCGATGGATTCCGTGAACCGAAAGTGACGTGTCAGATGACGCGTTTCAAAGCTTCTGCTTTTTCTCAGATCTGGTTATAACGTGTGAGTAGCCATTTGACCTTCTTTTATTCTTCAATAAATTGTTTAATACATACTGCACTCAGTTTGGCGCACATTGGTGTCTGTTTTTAAAACAGAGATCAGCCGTGATCCTCAGGCTGATCTCTGGGGTGTACTGGTTTATGTAGCTGAGATAAGGAGCAGAGAACATGTTCTCCGCTTCTCATCACAGTACCTCACAGAGGTACAAAAAATGTGAGGAGTGTACTCACTTTTGAGAGATACTGTGTATGTGTGTGTGTATATATATATATATATATATATATATATATATATATATATACACAGTATCCCACACAAGTAAGTATCTTTTCATGTGACAACACTGAAGAAATGACACTTTCAGTGCACAGCTCGTATAACAGTGTAAATTTTCTCTCCCCTCAAAATAACTCAACACACAGCCATTAATGTCTAAACCGCTGGCAACAAAAGTGAGTACACTCCTAAGTGAATATGTCCAAATTGGGCCCAATTAGCCATTTTCCCTCCCCGGTGTCATGTGACTCGTTAGTGTTACAAGGTCTCAGGTGTGAATGGGGAGCAGGTGTGTTAAATTTCGTGCTATCACTCTCACTCTCTCATACTGGTCACTGGAAGTTCAACATGGCACCTCATGGCAAAGAACTCTCTGAGGATCAGAAAAAAAGAATTGTTGCTCTACATAAAGATGGCCTAGGCTATAAGAAGATTGCCAAGACCCTGAAACTGAGCTGTAGCACAGTGGCCAAGACCATACAGTGGTTTAACAGGACAGGTTCCACTCAGAACAGGCCTCGCCATCGTCGACCAAAGAAGTTGAGTGCACGTGCTCAGCATCATATCCAGGGGTTGTCTTTGGGAAATAGACGTAAAGATGATGCACAAGAAAGCTCGCAAACAGTTTGTTGAAGACAAGCAGACTAAGGACATTGATTACTGGAACCATGTCCTGTGGTCTAATGAGACAAAGATAAATGTATTTGGTTCAGATGGTGTCAAGCGTGTGTGGCAGCAACCAGGTGAGGAGTACAAAGACAAGTGTGTCTTGCCTACAGTCAAGCATGGTGGTGGGAGTGTCATGGTGTGGGGCTGCATGAGTGCTGCCGGCACTGGAGAGCTACAGTTCATTGAGGGAACCATGAATGCCAACATGTACTTTGACATACTAAAGCCAAGCATGATCTCCTCCCTTCAGAGACTGGGCCGCAGAGCAGTATTCCAACATAACAACCCCAAACACACCTCCAAGAGGACCACTGCCTTGCTAAAGAAGCTGAGGGTAAAGGTGATGGACTGGCCAAGCATGTCTCCAGACCTAAACCCAACTGAGCATCTGTGGGGTATCCTCAAATGGAAGGTGGAGGAGCATAAAGTCTCTAACATCCACCAGCTCCCTGATGTCGTCATGGAGGAGTGGAAGAGGACTCCAGTGTGAAGCTGTGGTGAACTCCATGCCCAAGAGGGTTAAGGCAGTGCTTGAAAATAATGGTGGCCACACAAAATATTGACACTTTGGGCCCAATTTGGAATTTTTCACTTAGGGGTGTACTCACTTTTGTATACACTTTTTGGTTATTGTCACCAAACAAATGTAGCAAAATACTCTATGGGCTAAATTTATGAAGCACAATTATTTATTTGCAACATTTTATAACAGAAACAAAGAAAAACTTTTTTTTTTCAAAATGTTCAGTATTTTTTATACAAAAAATATTTTACATTTTTTTTAGCAAAAAATAAAAAACCCAATGGTGATTAAATACCACCAAAAATGTATGTTGGGTACAGTGTTGCATGATCGCACATTTGTCATTCAAAGTACAACTGTCCTGTGCAGTAAGGGGGTAAAAGTGCCTGGTATTTAAGTGGTTAAATAAAACTCTGCCAAGGGCAGGAGATTCCCAGCAAGTGTGAGCAAAGTTAAACACATACAAGGAAGGCCAAAGACCATTTATCACACTATTGTCCAGGGAATGCCCTCAAAGATATAGTTTGTGATGTGATGGCTGTTCCTGCAGGTTGGATGGAGGCAGATAAGAAGGCCATGCTATTCTGGGTGGATGATGATGGATGAGGGGTAGGCAGCACTTCGTTCTCCCCCTGTGTTGCACTCAGTCCCCAGTCAGGTATTGTCTCTCTCTCTTTACGGGGGGCAGGGCCGGTGCAAGGATTTTTGACTACTTAGGCAAAGGTGCATTTTGGTGACAGGTTCTCTTTATGGAGACACCCAGGGTCTATTAGACTGAGGTACACTGAGCTCCCCGCCCTTCCTAGTGACACCCGCCATGACAGCACTGGGCCCACAGGTGGGACAGCGGAGCCCGGTGAACATGGAGGAGGTGGGGCGGCTGCTTTAGCTGCCTTATGGTAGCACTTGGCTGGGGAAGGCTGCACATCTCATCTAAGCAGTTGCTGGAGTAGTTTCCTCCTTCTATGTGTCACCTTAGTTTTCCATCTCACTGCCTGTTCTCCCTCTGCCCTCTCAGTCCTTCCCCCTGCCTGTAGCAAAGGTAGGGCTAGGCTTTTCAGGAGATTGACCAAGAATAGGAGAGACAAGCTGTGTTATGTAAGTTGGTTTCTTATGTACTGCCAGAAAAGAGCATGAAACCCTCAAACAGCACGTAAACAGGATACGATGCATCAGGATAACTAGTTTGAAAGCTACCTGTAAACAGTTTGTCTTCTATATATATCTACTTACTGGCACCAGCATCCTATCCCTGAGGAAGTCACGTGATTTGTGACATAACGTGTAGGACGTAAGTGTGGTGACAATATTTCTGTCGTTATCTGCCACCCTGAAACTTCTTATCCTGTTTACATGCTGTTTGAGGGTCTGTGAGCCCTGAATTTTATGTGAGTGCAGTTCTTTGTTTTTAATAAATTTATTAAAAAGTTCACTACACCATGAGGAGGCTCTTTTCTCTTTTTGAGTGCACACTCGCCCTAATGATTGCGTAAGAGAAACTTCCAGCATCTGGGACACGCAGGAGAGACAGAAGGAAGTACGGATATTGACAGAGTGTTTATTAACCTGTTTTATTTATAGGTCAATATCTGGAGGTGAGCGTGCATGCCTGGTGGTGGTGGACATGGTGGTGCATCAAGCTGGATATCCTTGATTATGTCATATCACTGAGTGACTAATAACGGCTTTGTTTCTTTATTAATTAGAGGGTTAATAACTTGGATAGGGATGGAAGCTTATGGGATGCCCACTTGACTTCAACAAGTTCAGGGACAACTTTCTATATACATTTATATATAGTCTCTTCTCCTCTTTCCTCCTGCACAAACACTTGCTGGCTCCAGCTGAATCACTTTTAAGATTTGACAATAGCCCAGCACAGGCTGGAACACTCAGCCCCTTTTTTGTGTAGTTCAGATAGTGAAACAGCATGTAACTTCTTCTCTGTGGCTACTGAACTCAGCACCACCTCTTCAGGCACTGCCAACCCACCTGGCTGCAGCTGCCCCTCTCAGCAGTCCTCCTGGCTGTCTCTCACTAGTACACCCGACTGACTCTTCACCAGCCCACACAGGTGACTCTCATAAGATCTCTAGGGAAAGGCCTGAAGACCTAAGCACAACTATCTTCAAGGGAGACTAGCTATATGTGGCAGCCTCCCCCTTTGTTAGTCCCCACAGTATTGGTCTACTGTCCTCTCTTGCTCCCTTGCCTCCAGGAAAGACTTCCCGCTTGTGTTTTAGCAGGATCCTTCCAGCACCCAAGTCCAGGCCCAGGGCAGGACACCCCCCCTTCCCAAACAAGGGGTACCCCTGACGGCCACCAACAGCCTCCTCAACACTGTATATCCATCTTCCACCCGAATGCCCCTGCTGGCATGGCCCATGTCTGCTTATGGAGTGGTCTCAGCCCACTGCTGAGAATTGGCCGTGGATCCATAAGTAAGCTCCTCCTAACCCCCACCCTCCAATTCTAGAAGATTCTCCAGCCTTTTAGACAAGGGGGGACACCAGAGAGCTGCCAGGATGAGTCACCCAGCCCTGAACTCTAATAAACTCTGACCCAATTAACCACTTGCCGACCGCCTCACGCCGATATACGTCGGCAGAATGGCACGGGCAGGCAGAATCACGTACCCGTACGTGATCTGCCTCCCCCGGGCGGGGGGTCTGATCGGAAACCCCCTGGTGCCCGAGGCGGTCGGCTTGTGACTGGGAGCTATAAGAGGTGAGGGGGAGACCATCCGTTCGTGGCCCCCCCCTCGCGATCGCTCCCAGCCAATGAGAATCTTCCTTTGCTGCTGTATGCTAAACAGCAGCAAAGGAAATGATGTCATCTCTCCTCGGCTCGGTATTTTCCGTTCCGGCGCCGAGGAGAGAAGACATCACTGTGAGTGTAAAACACAAACACACTCAGTAGAACATGCCAGGCACACATTACACCCCCGATCCCCCCCGATCGCCCCCCTGATCACCCCCCAATCACCCCCCCCCCCCCCCCGTCACACTGACACCAAGCAGTTTTTTTTTTTTTCCTGATTACTGCATGGTGTCAGTTTGTGACATAGTGTGGTAGGGTTAGCCCCCTTTAGGTCTAGGATACCCCCCTAACCCCCCCTAGCAAAGTTTTAACCCCTTGATCACCCCCTGTCGCCAGTGTCACTAAGCGATCATTTTTCTGATCGCTGTATTAGTGTTGCTGGTGACGCTAGTTAGGGAGCTAAATATTTAGGTTTGCCGTCAGCGTTTTATAGCGACAGGGCCCCCCATATACTATCTAATAAATGTTTTAACCCCTTGATTGCTCCCTAGTTAACCCTTTCACCAGTGATCACCGTATAACTGTTATGGGTGACGCTGGTTAGTTCGTTTATTTTTTATAGTGTCAGGGCACCCGCCGTTTATTACCTAATAAAGGTTTAGCCCCCTGATCGCCCGGCGGTGATATGCGTCGCCCCAAGCAGCGTCAGGTTAGCGCCAGTACCGCTAACACCCACGCACGCACCGTACACCTCCCTTAGTGGTATAGTATCTGAACGGATCAATATCTGATCGATCAGATCTATACTAGCATCCCCAGCAGTTTAGGGTTCCCAAAAACGCAGCGTTAGCGGGATCAGCCCAGATACCTGCTAGCACCTGCGTTTTGCCCCTCCGCCCGGCCCAGCCCAGCCCACCCAAGTGCAGTATCGATCGATCACTGTCACTTACAAAACACTAAACGCATAACTGCAGCGTTCGCAGAGTCAGGCCTGATCCCTGCGATCGCTAACAGTTTTTTTTTGGTAGCGTTTTGGTGAACTGGCAAGCACCAGCGGCCTAGTACACCCCGGTCGTAGTCAAAGCAGCACTGCAGTAACACTTGGTGACATGGCGAGTCCCATAAGTGCAGTTCAAGCTGGTGAGGTGGCAAGCACAAGTAGTGTCCGGCTGCCACCAAGAAGAAGACAAACAGGCCCGTCGTGCCCATAATGCCCTTCCTGCTGCATTCGCCAATCCTAATTGGGAACCCACCGCTTCTGCAGCACCTGTACTTCCCCCATTCACATCCTCAACCAAATGCAGTCGGCTGCATGAGAGGCATTTTTATGTCCTCCCAAGTACCCCTACCCAACGAACCCCCCCAAAAAAGATGTTGTGTCTGCAGCAAGCACGGATATAGGCATGAGACCCGCTATTATTGTCCCTCCTGTCCTGACAATCCTGGTCTTTGCATTGGTGAATGTTTTGAACGCTACCATTCACTAGTTGAGTATTAGCGTAGGGTACAGCATTGCACAGACTAGGCACACTTTCACAGGGTCTCTCAAGATGCCATCGCATTTTGAGAGACCCGAACCTGGAACCGGTTACAGTTATAAAAGTTAGTTACAAAAAAAAAGTGTAAAAAAAAAAAAAACACAAACAAAAATATAAAATAAAAAAAAATAGATGTCATTTTATTGTTCTCTCTCTCTCTATTCTCTCTCTATTCTGCTCTTTTTTACTGTATTCTATTCTGCAATGTTTTATTGTTATTATGTTTTATCATGTTTGCTTTTCAGGTATGCAATTTTTTATACTTTACCGTTTACTGTGCTTTATTGTTAACCATTTTTTTGTCTTCAGGTACGCCATTCACGACTTTGAGTGGTTATACCAGAATGATGCCTGCAGGTTTAGGTATCATCTTGGTATCATTCTTTTCAGCCAGCGGTCGGCTTTCATGTAAAAGCAATCTTAGCAGCTAATTAGCCTCTAGACTGCTTTTACAAGCAGTGGGAGGGAATGCCCCCCCTCCCCCACCGTCTTCCGTGTTTTTCTCTGGCTCTCCTGTCTCAACAGGGAACCTGAGAATGCAGACGGTGATTCAGCCAGCTGACCATAGAGCTGATCAGAGACCAGAGTGGCTCCAAACATCTCTATGGCCTAAGAAACCGGAAGCTACGAGCATTTTATGACTTAGATTTTGCCAGATGTAAACAGCGCCATTGGGAAATTGGGGAAGCATTTTATCACACCTATCTTGGTGTGGTCAGATGCTTTGAGGGCAGAGGAGAAATCTAGGGTCTAATAGACCCCAATTTTTTCAAAAAAGAGTACCTGTCATTACCTATTGCTATCATAGGGGATATTTACATTCCCTGAGATAACAACAAAAATGATTTAAAAAAAAATATGAAAGGAACAGTTTAAAAATAAGATAAAAAAGCAAAAAAATTATAAAGAAAAAAAAAAAGTCCCCCCTGCTCTCGCGCTAAGGCGAACGCAAGCGTCGGTCTGGCGTCAAATGTAAACAGCAATTGCACCATGCATGTGAGGTATCACCGCGAAGGTCAGATCGAGGGCAGTCATTTTAGCAGTAGACTTCCTCTGTAAATCTAAAGTGGTAACCTGTAAAGGCTTTTAAAGGCTTTTAAAAATGTATTTATTTTGTTGCCACTGCACGTTTGTGCGCAATTGTAAAGCATGTCATGTTTGGTATCCATGTACTCGGCCTAAGATTATCTTTTTTATTTCATCAAACATTTGGGCAATATAGTGTGTTTTAGTGCATTAAAATGTAAAAAAGTGTTTGAAAAATCGCTGCGCAAATACTGTGTGAAAAAAAAAATGAAACACCCACCATTTTAATCCGTAGGGCATTTGCTTTAAAAAAATATATAATGTTTGGGGGTTCAAAGTAATTTTCTTGCAAAAAAAAATATTTTTTAATGTAAACAAAAAGTGTCAGAAAGGGCTCTGTCTTCAAGTGGTTAGAAGAGTGGGTGATGTGTGACATAAGCTTCTAAATGTTGTGCATAAAATGCCAGGACAGTTCAAAACCCCCCCAAATGACCCCATTTTGGAAAGTAGACACCCCAAGCTATTTGCTGAGAGGCATGTCGAGTCCATGGAATATTTTATATTGTGATACAAGTTGCGGGAAAGAGACAAATTTTTTTTTTTTTTTTGCACAAAGTGTCACTAATGATATATCGCTCAAACATGCCATGGGAATATGTGAAATTACACCCCAAAATACATTTTGTTTCTTCTCCTGAGTATGGGGATACCACATGTGTGAGACTTTTTTGGAGCCTAGCCTCGTACGGGACCCCGAAAACCAAGCACCGCCTTCAGGCTTTCTAAGGGCGTAAATTTTTGATTTCACTCTTCACTGCCTAAAAAACAAAAAAACATGCGCTTACTCTCAATTGCAAGCAGCTAACAACGCAAATAGAAATTTTGGTAATAAATCAAATCTGTATAAAAATAGTTAGCGCTAGTAATGACGAATAAATATGAAATAAAATTATAATATAGACAAATACTTGAGACATTCAGTGCATATCCAAATAAGTTCATAAATCATTAAATAAAAAGTCCATTTTAGTGTAAACAATTATGATCACCACGTGAAAAAAACAGCTGAAATGCTGACAGAAATGTCCCAAAATTGGATGAAGGTGTTCCAGAAAAAATGGACCCAAACGCTGATGCATACCACATGGGTCACCCAAGTTTAGCAGCACTCTGAGGCACACATATGTTCTTGAAAGCCTTCAAAAAGAATCCAGTGTGGGAAAACATAGGATTGTGCAAATACCACCACCAGAGTGAATGGAGGCTTACCAGAGAGTTGGGACTCACAGAGCATATACTGTGCGAGTCAAACAGGCTTAGATTGCCAACTGGCAAGTACCAGGGGGGCGAACTGTAGATAGAATCCTAGTGGTTCCTTTGCACAGGAATCTTCTCCATAAAGAAGTCAAAACGGTCCTCGGACACAACCCACATAGAATGAAGAAGGGGCCATATAGTGTAATTCCATAAAAAAACGTATAATTTATTCACAGAGAAACACTTACATTTCAGTTGCATAAAAAGCGCTTATATGTATAAAAATGGCGGCAGTGGAGTCCTCCCAACGCGTTTCGTCATACAAGACTTCGTCTGGGGACTCTTCACTGCCTATCACAGTTTCGGAGGCCATGGAATGCCCAGGTGGCACAACCCCCCCCCAAATGACCCCATTTTGGGAAGTAGACACTCCAAGCTATTTGCTGAGAGGTATAGTGAGTATTTTGCAGACCTCACTTTTTGTCACAAAGTTTTGAAAATTTAAAAAAGAAAAAAAAATTTTTTTTTCTTGTCTTTCTTCATTTTCAAAAACAAATGAGAGCTGCAAAATACTCACCATGCCTCTCAGCAAATAGCTTGGGGTGTCTACTTTCAAAATGGGGTCATTTGGGGGGGGGGGTTTGTGCCACCTGGGCATTCCATGGCCTCCGAAACTGTGATAGGCAGTGAAGAGTGAAATCAAAAATTTACACCCTTAGAAATCCTGAAGGCGGTGATTGGTTTTCGGGGCCCCGTACGCGGCTAGTCTCCTAAAAAGTCACACACATGTGGTATCTCCATACTCGGGAGAAGCAGCTAAATGTATTTTGGGGTGCAATTCCGCATATGCCCATGGCCTGTGTGAGCAATATATCATTTAGTGACAACTTTGTGCAAAAAAAAAAAAAATTGTCATTTTCCGCATTTTGTGTCAAAATATAAACTATTCCCTGGACTCAACATGCCTCAAAGCAAATAGCTTGGGGTGTCTACTTTCCAAAATGGGGTCATTTGGGGGGTTTTATGCCATTTGGGCATTTTATGGCCTTCAAAACTGTGATAGGTAGTGAGGAGTAAAATCAAAAATTTACGCCCTTAGAAATCCTGAAGGCAGTAATTGGTTTTCGGGGCCCCGTACGCGGCTAGGCTCCCAAAAAGTCCCACACATGTGGTATCCCTGTACTCAGGAGAAGCAGCTGCATATATTTTGGGGTGCAATTCCACATATGCCCATGGCCTGTGTGAGCAATATATCATTTAGTGACAACTTTTTGTAATTTTTTTTTTTTGTCATTATTCAATCACTTGGGACAGAAAAAAATAATGGGTTCAACATGCCTCTCAGCAATTTCCTTGGGGTGTCTACTTTCCAAAATGGGGTCATTTGTGGGGGTTTTGTACTGCCCTGCCATTTTAGCACCTCAAGAAATGACATGGCAGTCATAAATTAAAGGCTGTGTAAATTCCAGGAAATGTACCCTAGTTTGTAGGCACTATAACTTTTGCGCAAACCAATAAATATACACTTAGACCCCTTTCACACTGGGGCAGTTTGCAGGCGTTATTGCGCTAAAAATACCGCCTGCAAACCGCCCCTAAACAGCCTGTTTGTTCAGTGTGAAAGCCCGAGGGCTTTCACACTGAAGTGGTGCGCTGGCAGGAGAAGAAAAAATCTCCTGCCAGCCGCATCTTTGGAGCGGGGAAGGAGCGGTGTATTCACCGCTCCTAAACCGCTCCTGCCCATTGAAATCAATGGGACAGCACGGCTATACCGTGGCAATACCGCGGCTATAGCCGCGCTGTACGAGTGGTTTTAACCCTTTTTCGGCCGCCAGGGGGGGTTAAAACCGCACCGCTAGCGGCCGAATACCGTGGTAAAACAGCGCTAAAAATAGCGCTGTTTTACTGACGACGCCCCCTACCGCCCCAGTGTGAAAGGGGCCTAATTGACATTTTTTTTACCAAAGACATGTGGCCGAATACATTTTGGCCTAAATGTATGACTAAAATTGAGTTTATTGGATTTTTTTTATAACAAAAAGTAGAAAATATCATTTTTTTTCAAAATTTTCGGTCTTTTTCCGTTTATAGCGCAAAAAATAAAAATGGCAGAGGTGACCAAATACCATCAAAAGAAAGCTCTATTTGTCTGAAGAAAAGGACACAAATTTCGTTTTGGTACAGCATTGCATGACCGCGCAATTAGCAGTTAAAGCGACGCAGTGCCAAATTGTAAAAAGTGCTCTGGTCAGGAAGGGGGTAAATCCTTCCGGGGCTGAAGTGGTTAAGACTCACCAGTTTAACTGTGAATCAAAGTACGGTTTGCCTACACTCACTTCTAGCACACTCTAGAGGGTGATACACTAAGTTAAAAGCAAACCTTATAATGGAATATTTTTGTTGAAAAAAATTCTGAGTGATTCAATTAAGACTGTGCTTGAAGTTGTAAGTGAAACTTCAGTTTATTGCAGGTGTAAGTACATTAGCAGACAGTAAACCATCGGTGTCATATTACGCATGCCCAATCTCTTATCTTACTCTTCAGTTTGCTGGATAGTGGAAGAGGCCAGAGCATGTGTGCTCCATGACCTGAGTTAATGACAACTAGTGAAGAAGCTGAAAGGGACTTGTAGCCGGGCATAACATGGGTTCAGTCATTTTTACCAATTGTCACCAATAACAAGAAACTTACACAATACCAGTGAAGCAGTTCAAGTTTGTCTACTGTGGTAAAAGTGACACATGAAAGTGCATAACATAACACTGTAAATCATAAAGATATTTTATCTGAACTATATAGCACTAGTAATGAATGCAGTTTTGCAATTTATAGATTTATATTAGTAAAGTGAAATGCAAAGAACACAGTGTGACCAAATTCAATCAAACCTTATTTCAGTCACAGAAAGGTAGGGGACTGGCACTTTGTGTTCTTTGTGTTGGCAGTATTCCAACATGATAACGACCCCAAACACACCTCCAAAGCGACCACTGCCTTGCTAAAGAAGCTGAGGGTAAAGGTGATGGACTGGCCAAGCATGTCTCCAGACCTAAACCCTATTGAGCATCTGTGGGGCATCCTCAAACACAGAGGCGTAACTAGAACCTTCAGGGCCCCGGTGCAAGAAACCATGATGGGCCCCCCTTCCACCCGAGCCCCGGCTTCCAATTTTGGGAGGGTGTCCATGGACATCCTCCCAAAACCGTGCTTCCCACATGACCCCTTGGACATGCATCCAGCGCAATCACATCGGCCCTTTACCATGTGATCAGCTGATCACATGTAAACAGACTGGTTATCCACAGCCCTTTCCTCAAACGCTGTGTGAGGAAAGGACTGCCATTAACTGTCAAGAATGTCAGTAAATTGTTTACACTGATAATCAGTGCCCCAATCATCAGTGCCCATCAGTGCCAACTATCAGTGCGCATCACTTCCAACTGCAAGTGTTACCTATCAGTGCTCATTAATGCTGCCTATTAGTGCCCATCAATTCTGCCTATCAGTACCACCTATCAGTGCTCATTAATACCACCTAACTGCGTCCATCAGTGCCACCTATCAGTACTCTTCAATTCTGTCCATCAAAGCCCATCAATACTGCCTGAGTTCTGCCTATCAGTGTTCCTCAGTGCCCATCTGTACCACCTATCAGTGCCCATCAATGCCACCTATCAGTGCAGCCTTTCAGTGCACATTAGTGCCTCCTATCAGTGCTGCCCATCAGTGCTCATCAATGTGGCCTATCAGTGCTCATCAGTGCCTCCTATAAGTGCTCATCAGTGCCTCCTATCAGTGCTCATCAGTGCCTCCTATAAGTGCTCATCAGTGCCTCCTATCAGTGCCCATCAGTGCCTTTTATCAGTGTCCATCAGTGCCTTCTATCAGTGCTCATCAGTGCTCATCAGTGCCGTCTATCAGTGCTCATCAGTGCCTTCTATCAGTGCTCATCGGTGCCTTCTATCAGTGCTCATCGGTGCCTTCTATCAGTGCTCATCAGTGCCTTCTATCAGTGCTCATCAGTGCCGTCTATCAGTGCTCATCAGTGCCTTCTATCAGTGCCCATCAGTGCCTTCTATCAGTGCTCATCAGTGCCGTCTATCAGTGCTCATCAGTGCCTTCTATTGGTGCTCATCAGTGCCCATTAGTGCTCATCAGTGCCTTCTATCTGTGCTCATCAGTGCCCATCAGTGATCATCAGTGCCTTCTATCAGTGCTCATCAGTGCCTTCTATTAGTGCTCATCAGTGCCCATCAGTGCCTTCTATCAGTGCTCATTAGTGCCTTCTATTAGTGCTCATCAGTGCCCATCAGTGCCCATCAGTGCCTTCTATTAGTGCTCATCAGTGCCTTCTATTAGTGCTCATCAGTGCCTTCTATCAGTGCTCATCAGTGCCTTCTATTAGTGCTCATCAGTGCTGTCTGCCTTCTCAGGACAGCACAGCTCTGAGCGGAGATCGTGTGTCATAGATTAATAGCACAGAGAGACTCCGGCCGCATTAATGTTCTATTTGTCGGTCCTCTCTGGCATGGATGAGAGAGGAGGACACACAGCTGATCTCACTGCTCCCCCTTCTCCCCCCTCCCCTCTCCTGTGTGCTCCACGGGCACTCAAGTGTGAAGCTAAAGAGCTCATATTTCCCGCGGAGCACACAGGAGAGGGGAGGGGGGAGAAGGGGGAGCAGTGAGATCAGCTGTGTCCTCCTCTCTCATCCATGCCAGAGAGGACCGACAAATAGAACATTAATGCCGCCGGAGTCTCTCTGTGCTATTAATCTATGACACACGATCTCCGCTCAGAGTCATGTGTGAAGATCAACCCCGCTGGGCCCCCCCACAGTGGCTGAATGCCGGGCCCAGTCGCAACTGCGACTGTTGCGACCCTGGTAATTCCGCCACTGCTCAAACAGAAGGTGGAAGAGTACAAGATCTCTAACATCTACCAGCTCCCTGATGTCGTCATGGAGGAGTGGAAGAGGACTCCAGTGGCAACCTGTGAAGCTCTGGTGAACTCCATGCACATGAGGGTTAAGGCAGTGCTGGAAAATCATGGTGGGCACACAAAATATTGACACTTTGGCCCCAATATGGACATTTTCACTTAGGGGTGTACTCACTTTTGTTGCCAGCGGTTTAGACATTAATGGCTGTGTGTTGAGTTATTTTGAGGTGACAGCAAATTTACACTGTTATACAAGCTGTACACTCACTACTTTACATTGTAGCAAAGTGGCATTTCTTCAGTGTTGTCACATGAAACGATAATAAAATATTTACAGAAATGTGAGGGGTGTACTCACTTTTGTGAGATACTGTATATGATTTCCTATTTTTGACATTAACCAGTTGCTGACCGCTGCACGCCGATATATGTCGGCACAATGGCAGCGGTGGGCAAATGGGCGTACCTGTACCTCTTTAAGAGTCGGGGATAGCAGGCGCATGCGCGCCCGCCGCGTACAGTGTGACCGTGCCCGCAGGACCGGCGGCTCAATGTCTGCCGGTCTCCCGGCGATCGTGTCGTGGAGCCTCAGAACGGGGAAGTGCCTATGTAAACAAGGCACTTCCCCATTCTGGCTTGTGTCATGACAGAGATCACTGCTCTCTGTCATCGAGAACAGTGATCGCTGTCATGTGACTAGTAGCCCATCCCCCCACAGTTGGAATCACTCCCTAGGACACACTTAACTCCTTCATCGCCCCCTAGTGGTTAACCCCTTCACTGCCAGTGTCATTTACACAGTAATGAATGCATTTTTATAGCACTGATCGCTGTATAAATGACAAAAATAGTCCCAAAAATGGTCCCAAAATAGTGTCAAAAATGTCCGATGTGTCCGCCATAATGTTGCAGTCCCAATAAAAATCGCAGATCGCCTCCATTACTAATTTAAAAAAAAATATTAATAAAAATGCCATAAAACTATCCCCTGTTTTGTAAACGCTATAACTTTTGCGCAAACCAATCAATATACGCTTATTTTGATTTTTTTTTACCAAAAATATGTAGAAGAATACATATCGGCCTAAACTGAGGAAAAAAGTATTTTTTTATATATTTTTGGGGGATATTTATTATAGCAAAAAGTAAAAAATAATGCGTTTTTTTCAAAATTGTTTTGTTTATAGCGCAAAAAATAAAAAACGTAGATGTGATCAAATACCACCAAAAGAAAGCTCTATTTGTGGGAAAAAAGGACGTTAATTTTGTTTGGGTGCAGCGTCGCACAACCGTGCAATTGTCGGTTAAAGCGACGCAGTGTCAAATAGCAAAAAGTGCTCTGGTCAGGAAGGGGGTAAAATCTTCGGGGGCTGAAGCAGTTAATAAACACTATTTTAATTGATCCAACGAGTTCATATAATCTTACAGGTATGGTTGAGCTCAATTCAGGTTTTTTTATTTCAGCTGTTCATGTATCTTCTTGCGGAGAGCTCCCGTTCCTAGTATGGGTCTATCTTTTTGAAGCAGACATTGTGAGTGTTTATTATATGGACACTGGTGTCGGTGTCTAGAGGACCCAACTCCCTTGTAGTATGAGAATCCAATAAGATTGCTGTCCTCACCAAGATGGCTGCTTAGACCCCATAGCAAGGGGTTGGAGGATATACTGCAGCCTCCAACTGCCTACAGACCTAATACCGTGTAAAAAATACATATAATAATATACGATTAGCAGAATAACGAGTCACTATATTATGCAAGGTGTGGTTTTAGAGTTTACACCTAATCAGATCAGTGGAGTTAGAACAATTAAATATGGATGCTGCTAGGATACTATGTTACTTCACTTTGCCCATTCCTTCCTACATTGTTCCCTAAGACTCAACTGGGCCCAGGGGCAGATCAACAACACTCAGGGCCCCCGAACCAAATATAGCAAGGGCCCCCTGTCAGGCCCCGCCCCTACATTTTGCACAAATGAATAAAAGCAAATAAAATACAGTTTTATGAGTCAAAAAAATATATACATATATATATATATATATATATATATATATATATATATATATATATATATATATATATATATATATATATGTACTCTTTTTTTACCCAATCTAATTGAAAATCATAAAAGTGTATAAATGCACTCAAAACACAGAGATACTCCCCTAAGGAGTTTTCATTTCCCTGCGATCTTCCCACAATCTCTTTAGATTCAACAGTAAACAAAATACAGGAAGTGAAGCAGGCAACTCTAATGGGACCTGGAGGGTGGTCTCTCTCTAACAGAGGCCCTCTCTGTGTCCATTAGAGAGTATTTTAGAAAGCGTCCCCTCCAGGCCCCATTAGAGACTACAACAGAGTCTAATGGTGTCAGGGCTGGGCTCAGCCCTTCCTTCTCTGAGCTGGCCGCTCAGCTGTCAGCTAATTGCCAGCTCCTATTTCTCCACAGTAACTCACCTGTTGATGATATCCTGCTCGTCAGTCCTGCCTACTTAAGCCGTCCAGTCCAGATGATCTCTGCCTTCGCCTTAGTCACATCTCTATAGATGCTCTCCTGTGTTCCTGGTAAAGACTTGCTTGGCTGACATTCCATCTGGCCCCAGATCTTGCTTGCTGTTCTACTACGCTGTTCTTTGGCTCCCTGATGTTTTGGCTTGTCTGACTATCCATTCCGATTCCTGAACTCTACCTATGTTTTGGCTATGTTTACTCTGTTTTCCTTTTTTATTATTATTAAACAAGTGTGATTTAACTGTACTTCTGTATCAGTCTGATTCATGGTTTCTGACAAATGGGATCTGGAGGGGGGTCACTCTAACAGAGGCTCTCCCAGTGGCCATTAGAGAGTCTCTGTTAGAGAGAGCCCCCCCTCCAGGTCCCATTAGAGATTACAAAGGAGTATAATGGGGCCTGAAGGGGGGCCTCTTTCTAACAGAATGTACAGCGAACACCTTCATTCGCTTTAGTCCTCATGGGAGCCCCTCCTTGTGCCATGACTCTAACCACCACCCCAACCTCTCAAAAAGTAGAAATAGAATTGGCACTGTGTAGCACTCCTCTTATCTTAACTATGGGGACTGTAACTGTGACTGGCTCCCACCTCCTCTGTGGCTGGCTGGCATCCTGCTGTGGCTGGCTCCTGTGGGTGGCTGGCTGTCTCCTGTAGGTGGCTGGCTGGCATCCTGCTGTGGCTGGCTCCCTGGTTTGGGTGGGTCACCATTGGTGACTGGCTGGCACCCTGGCCCTGCTATAGGTAGGTCACCGTTGGTGGCTGGCTCCTGTGGGTGGCTGGCTGGCACCCTGCTTTGGCTGCTTTGGCTGGCTGGCTCCCTGCCCCCATTGAAAGCTGCTGGCTGAGGGGGTACTCACCAGAGGGAGGGGCCAGGAGAGCAGAAGCGGGACCCAAGAAAAGGAGGATCCGGGCTGCTCTGTGCAAAACCAACAGCACAGAGGAGGTAAGTATAACATGTTTTGTTTGTTAAAAAAAAAACCGAGACTTTACATTCGCTTTCATTTACAAATTAAGGTATTTTTACACTACAGGAGCAGTTTGGAGTTGTTAAAAAATGAACATGCATACACACCTCAATGCTGCAGCATTGGTCTGAAGCTACAGCTGTCCCCTGCTGGCTATAAGCCCGAGAACTGATCACATGACTAGTGATCGCTCAGTTCTCAGTCAGCTCCGAGCAGATAGCTGGTGACTGTCAGATACCGCTTTCTGCTCTGTCCTTCCTGTGTTCACTGGAGCACCGGGCTGGGGAGGGGGTGGGAGTGGCTGGCTCCAGCTCAGCTACACACTGAGGGGCTGAGCCAGCTGCTACTCAGGGATCTGGGTGGATCCTTACAATATGGACTGGAACCTTCCAGAGCCTAAAGTGGCTCTGTGATGGCTAGGTCACAGGAGAGTAGGGATGAACACCCCCCCCCCCCCCCCCCCCCCGGTTCGGTTCGCAGCAGAACATGTAAACAGGCAAAAAATTTGTGCGAGCATGATTAAAGTCTATGGAACGCGAACAGGAAAAATCAAAAGTGCTCATTTTAAAGGCTTATATGCAACCCAGGTCCTTCCCCAGGGGGACATGTATCAATGCAAAAAAAAGTTTTTAAAACGGCCGTTTTTTCGGGAGCAGTGATTTTAATAATGCTTAAAGTGAAACAATAAAAATGAAATATTCCTTTAAATAGTATGCCTGTAAAGTAGTGCATCTTTCCCATGTTTATAACAGTGCCACAGCAAAATGACATTTCTAAAGGAAAAAATGTCATTCAAAACTGCTCATGGCTGTAATATATTGTCGGATCCCGGCAATATAGATAAAAATACCATAAATACCAAAAAAAAATGGCGTGGACGTCCCCTCCAAATTCCATACCAGGCCCCTAAGGACTAGTATGGATATCAAGGGGAACCCCGCACCAACATTTTTTTAAAAATGGCGTGGGGGTCCCCCAGGCACTATATACTCTGAACAGCAGTATATATACTATACGGCCTGCCCTATATACTCTGAAGAAAAACTGGGCCTTAGGTGTTGGTGGTACCAGAACACTGTAAGCCTTCACAGATACTCTTGTTGGGCACAGGAAGGGGCCCTGCTGTGAAATATTGTATCAAAAATTGTAATGACAAGTCCCTGTTAAACCTGGCCAGAAAAATTGGGCCTTGGGTGGTGGTGCCACAACACTGTAACCCCTCACAGTTACTCTTGTTGGGGGCAGGAACGGATGCAGGACAGGCCAGTAGCTAAATTGCATATTGAGCAAGTTCTGGCCAGTGGTCCATCCTCAAGACCCAGTAACCCAGTGGATGCTCTGTTGGAAAGGTCTCTAAGTCTGCTCTTGCCCCTAGATATTGCTGCACAATGTAATGCAGACGTTGGCGAAGGTTTCTTGAACTGATCAGACCTTGGCGCTGAGGACTGAGAAATCGTTTAAAGGCATCGGTCAGCCGGCCACCTTCCCCACCGCTCCTCCACTGACTGAACGAAGCCTCAGCAACACGTTGTCCAGCACCAGGAAATTGTAACCTCCCAGGGTCTGGAAATGCATTGCACAAACATTTCTTCAAGGTCTCCTGAAGAAGTTTCATCCTCTGCGGGACCACCCACTAGCAGTTGATCCAGGGACCTCGGTCCGATCGCCTCTGGGAGTCAGGAAGGAATTTTTTCCTCTGCTGCAGCAAATGGCAGCTCAGCTGGGGGGTTTTCGTCTTCCTCTGGATCAACCGGAGGGCGGTTAGGCCTGCGTGGCCCCCCTCCACCACTACCAACAGTTCCATTTGCACCATCATCAATGCCACCCCTGAAGCAGGGGCATTCTTCAGACCATCATCTTCTCAGCAAAAGAAGCAGCGGCACCCTTCAGGACCACCATTTCCTCAGCAACTTCACCATCGCTACATCAGTATCATCACCACATGATCCTACCTTCAGCAATTTTCTCGCCATGTACAACTTCAAATACTCAGCGGACGCTCTCCACAGGCTAAGAAATACCACCTCAACATTAACAACGTCCGTTCATAAAATACTACAGAAAGAACAATTACTACGGACCAACTTACAATCAACCATCATCAAATATATCATCAAATATAGGAAGACAACAATTGAGCCACAACAATTAGCATGCACTCTGATCAACACCAGATCTGCAGTCAAGCACATTCTGGAAGTACACGACTTCATCACCCAAAACAACATAGATTGCCTCTTCATTACGGAAAGCTGGCTAACACCCGACTGCAACGCCATCCTAACCGAATTAGTGCCTGAAAACTACAGGATCCTAACGGAGCACAGAACATGAAAAAAAGGAGGAGGCCTAGCAGTGATCTTCAAATCTCACCTTGCGCTCATCAAACCAACTGTACAGAACTCAGTGCCTTTCATAGAGACACTCACACTACATCTTCAAACAACACCCCAAGACACTATCCACATACTTCTGTTACAGACCACCAGGACCAAAGACCAATCTCCTTACACCCCTCACAGAATTCATCTCAACTCACACCCTGAAAACCAAAAACTTTTTGGCACTTGGAGATTTCAACCTCTGAGCAAACTCCACCCAAGACCCTATCGCCACCGCCTGCATTAACCAACTGAAAGAATTAGGTCTTCAGCAACTGATAAATGCTCCTACACATGGTTCAGGGCACATTCTGGACCTCATCTTCAAACAAAATATGGACGTCAACATATTCGACAACCTACCGCTACCATGGACAGATCACCACGCTATCAAATTTAAAATCGCTACCAACACCACCCTCCAAAAACGGAAACACGCAATAACAACACGCTGGACAAGATTTCAGAAGAAACTACACTCCGAACTCTTCAAAACCACATTATCAAACAAAATAGCAATGGTAAACTTAAACCACTCAATGGAACTAACACTCAACTCCTTAAACAAGGCATTACTACACACAGCGGACTCAGTGGCTCCAAAATGTAAACACACATCTGCAAAATAAACCCTGGATGGTTTAATGGCACTCTTACTTTACTAAAGCAGGAACGCAGAAGAGCTGAAAGAGCCTGGAGAAGAAACTCCACAAAGGAAAACCACACAAACTACAAAGCACTCACGGAGAAATATCACAAAGCAATCTTCAAAGCAAAAAAGGAACGTTTCTCAAACACCATCTCAACAGCCTTAAACCGCCCTCGGGAACTCTTTAAAATAGTCGCCAAGACTATGAACCCTACCTGCCTAGAGCTCCCAGGAAACGAAACTCAAGAATTCTGCAATGAGTTATCAGATTTTTTTATCGACAAAAATCGACAACATCCGGAAAACAATTCAACAGAAAAAACAACCAACCTCATTCAACTAAAGCAAAAAGAAAAAAATCGATACGATCATCACACAATCACTGAATGTTTCGCTGATCCCAATCACCACTGACACCACCAAAAGCATCATCAGAAGCCTCAGAGACAGCACATCCCACAAAACTCCTGAAAGAATGTTCCGACATCTTGACTCCTACTATAACACACCTCATAAACCAGTCATTCAAAGAAATGACTGTTCTGATCGCCCTCAAGCATGGCATCGTCAAACCCCTGCTAAAGAAACCCAACCTCAACCCTAAGGACCCTAACTATCGCAGACCGATAACAAGCCTTAACACCATCTCCAAGATTATGGAGAAAGCAGTAGTACAACAGCTACAACACCACCTGGACACACACAAACTCTTGGACCCTCTGCAATCAGGCTTCCGCCCAGGCCATGGCACAGAAACGGCACTTCAAAATATGAAGCAGCCGATGACTGAGAATCATGTCTCCTGGTACTGTTGGATCTCAGTGCAGCGTTCGATACAGTGGACCACAATACTCTACTTATCTGCCTCACAGAAGTAGCAGGAGTCACAGATTCAGATCTACAATGGTTCGCATCCTTCCTAGGAAACCTTCTGTAGAAGGTTGGTGGTGTTTTCCTGATCCTATCACTACCGCAGGCAGCTAAAAAAGCTACAAGTTAGTTTCTTGCGAGTTCTGCACAGTGTTCAGCTAAAGCTACCTGTAGAAGGTTGGTGGTGTTCTCATACTACAGGCAGGCAGTTGATTTTGCTAGCTGCAGTATCAGTATATATATATATATATATATATATATAGTGGAGTGGATCTCACGCACCCAAACGCAATCTGAACAAATTTAACTTATACGTGGATATTCAGAAATATACAAGGAAGCTAAACATTAAAAAATACATGTTGAATCAAGCAATAGCAAACAGCTCAACCAATAGGGGAAGTATTAACACACAAGGAGGAATGATACACAGTGAATTAAGGAACAAATCCCTGTTTAACGCTCCAGTTCACAATAACCAGCACATTGAAGTCTTCAACAAAATGGTGACACAAGAACTAGATAGACTAAAAGTCAGAAGAATGAAAGATCCGCAAACCATCAGAAAAGGAATAAAGGAATTAGAAGATAACAAGAAAGTGGTAATAAGACTGGCCGACAAAGGCGGTGCGATTGTAGTTTTGTCAAAAGAATATTACAATAATGAACTCCAAGAACAGCTAAATGATGCCAACACATATATAAAATTAAGAAAGAATCCTACAAGAGAGTATAAAATTGAATTGCAGAAATTAATAAAGAAAGGAAGTATAAAGAATCTACTTACCAAAAAAGAAGAATGTTATCTCATCCCGGAAACATGTAGGTCCCGATTATATACACAGTTCCCAAACTGCATAAAAATCAAGAAAAACCTCCTGGACGTCCAATTATTAACGGTATCCAATCAATCAACTCAAGAATTGGAAAGTATGTGGATAACTTCTTACAACCGTTAGTCCCATCAACACCAGCCTACCTAAGGGACACTAAACATCTTATACAGGAATTAAATAAAATTGTGATACAGCCAGATCAAAAATATCTATTGATCACAGCAGATGTCTCATCTCTGTACACCAGTGGTTCTCAACTCCAGTCCTCAGGACCCACCAACAGGCCAGGTTTGCAAGATAGCTGAAATACATCACAGGTGATATCACTTGCTGCTCAGTGATTGCAGTATTCTAGTCTGCAACTCCCCAAGGTAATACTTAAAATCTGGCCTGTTGGTGGGTCCCGAGGACTGGAGTTGAGAACCACTGCTGTACACTAACATGAAGATGCTATTGCAGCCTCCAAATGGGCGATGAACAAGTATAGCAATATAATTTCTAAGCAGAAAAGGTTTATTTTAAGGTGCTTAGCATTTGGGCTAGAGCACAATTACTTTTGGTTTATCTCAGAATTCTACAGACAACTCAATGGTATTGGTATGGGGGCTAATTACGCTCCTAGCGTAGCTAACTTATTTATGGCCCAGTGGGAGGAGAAAACAATACAAAATAATAATCCCCCACAGCTCATAATGTACAAACGATTCATTGATGACTGTATAATGCTATGGAAGGGAGATGAAACACCCCTCTTACAATTCCTGGAAAAACTTAACACGAATGAAAAAAAGATGACCTATCAAGTGAGTGACAAAAATATTCAGTTTTTGGACCTAGATATATAAATGACAACTAAAGGGATTGTAACAAAAACATACTTCAAACCAGTTGAAAAGAACAGTTGTATACCCACAGATAGTTGTCATTTTGACCCCTGGCTGCTAAACATACCAAAAGGACAATTCATATGTTTAAGGAGAAACTGCACGGAATTAAATACATTTTTGGAACAAGCAAAACACGTTGGAAATAAGTTCATCCAAAAAGGCTATAATGAGGAGTTTATTAATGAAAAAATTAAAGAAGTATCTAATATCACCAGGGATGAATTAATTGAAGACAAACCCAAACAATTAAACCAACATCAAGATGTCCCAACAATTGCAGAAGATATTGCCGGAAAAACCACGGTTCGTTTACAGGAAGGCACCCACACTAAGAGACAAAATCGCAAAAAATGTTGTGGACCCTCCTAAACCACATGAATTAACCTTTTTTCAGAGGAAAGGTTTCTACCCTTGCAAGCGATGCTATGCATGTGTAAATACAAAACAAAATGGTCACAAATGCACTAACTTCAGAGCGACCAGTAACAACACAGAATATCAGATTGAAGATTTTCTGACGTGTAGATCAGAGGGGGTAGTTTATATTTTAGAATGTCCTTGTTCACTTCAATATGTGGGAAGAACGAAAAGACCGATGTGGAAACGTATCATGGAACACATACAAAATATTATCAATGGCTATCCCAAACATAGTGTGTCACGGCACTTCCTATCACATCATGATAAAAACCCTGCGTTATTAAAATTCTGGGGAATAGATAAGTTTAAACCCCACTGGAGAGGCAGCAATAAAATAAGGCAATTAAGTAAGCAGGAATCAAAATGGATATATAATATGGGGGTATCTGCCCCAAAGGGGTTAAACATTGAATTTGACCTTAACTGCTTCATTGCTGACTCATGATTGACATTATTTAGATTTTCAGAGGGTTGTTCAGAATATTGTTATGAATTGGTTTTAATTTTTATAATTTTTATGTCCTAAAGGGTTTTATTTGATTTATGCCGCGTACACACGGTCGGACTTTACGGCGGACTTTGCCCGGCGGATTTTTCGACGTACTTTACGACGGACTTTCTGAATGAACGGACTTGCCTACACACAATCCACCAAAGTCCGTCGAATTCGTACGTGATGACGTACGACCGGACTAAAACAAGGAAGTTCATAGCCAGTAGCCAATAGCTGCCCTAGCGTGGCTTTTTAGTCCGTCGAACTAGCATACAGACGGCGGACTTTTCGACCGGACTCGATTTCAACGGATACATTTTAAACAAGTTTCAAATCTAAGTCCGTCCAACTTTTGAGAAAACAAAGTCCGCTGGAGCCCACACACATCGAATTGTCCGACGAAATCCAGTCCGCCGGGCAAAGTCCACCGTAAAGTCCGCTCGTGTGTACGCGGAATTAGAATCACTGAACAATAATGATAAAATTATAGATGATAATATTCTAACAGAGTTGAGGTTATTTATACATATTTTAATTATATTCTATGGATTTTATATATTTTTATTCTCATATTTTATATTTTTACTTTGTATTCTATTTATCTTGACTCCATTAAGGTAGGATAAAAACACATAATGCAAAAAGTGCATTAGCGGGGATGTTTTTTAACTAATGTAAGGTAAAGGAGAAATAAAGAACTTATTTATTTATTTATGCGTTAGCTGAAGATATGGGTATTGTCCGGGTTTAATTAACCCATATTAGATATTATGTGTTAAAGAAAATGAATGTGTTGTTTACATTTTAATCTTTAAAGTGGTTTTATATAAATAAATGGTATGTCAAGTTGTGCATTCATTAAAACAGCATATGTTTCCAAAATCGCAGTATGGGATGATGACACATTTACTCCTCAGGTTGCTATAGAAACCGGTATACAAACTATATATACCGGTAAGAGCGGCTACACTAGCACCCTTGAAAAAGTCACGTGTCAGTGATACGTGTGGGGAGAACTAGCCTGTGACGCTTTGTTTGGAGTGCGATCTGCCTGCGAGTGTATGAGCAGCAGCACTAAGCAACACGGAGCCTGGATGTGACTGACCATTATCCTTTATCAATGCGAGTTAAATCTAAGGGAGCATGTGAGTGACAACAAGTGGTTATTAGGGATGAGCCGAACACCCCCCGGTTCGGTTCGCACCAGAACCTGCGAACGGACCAAAAATTTGCACGAACGTTAGAACCCCATTGACGTCTATGGGACTCGAACGTTCGAAACCAAAAGTGCTCATTTTAAAGGCTAATTTGCATGGTATTGTCCTAAAAAGGGTTTGGGGACCCGGGTCCTACCCCAGGGGACATGTATCAATGCAAAAAAAACTTTTAAAAACGGCCGTTTTTTCGGGAGCAGTGATTTTAATGATGCTTAAAGTAAAAAAAAAAAAAGTGAAATATTCCTTGGAACACAGTATCTCCTGAAACATATCCCTGTGTATGTGTCTATTTAATTGAGTTGTTATTTAAACACAAGATACTATATAACCAAAGTTTTACACAATGTTTCACCTATTTTAGAAATACATAATAGGCACAAGAGGGAGCACACTAACAAATAGACAATACAAGCGCATCACTTTATTTATTTATTTTATAACAAACTGTGAGGTGTCACTAATTGATTGCATCTGTATTACTTTTAATTTATTTTACTTTTTCGCCATTGTATCTTCACTATTGTACTTTTTCATTATTTTTACACATATTTTTGTAGTCCACTTCAGCGCTTTAGGAATTTTATAATTGATTTTACACTTTCACCAACATCACTTTAGCAGCAGGAATAGATATTTTTAATTTCATGGAAAATCGCATGGTAGCATTAGAGGAAGTATTTTCCACTAATAGCAATAGTGAAACAGGAGATCTGGACACTAATTTTAGAAGGTTCGGGCACTTGATGGAGAAAAAAGTGAGCCTATGGTGGGATATTACAACCCATGAACAGTATATTAAAGAAAAAATTGTGCCTAGAAGACTCAGATGGGATATTCCCATCAATGATGGGATCATTGATGAGGAGGGAGTTAACGAATGGTACAAATTTTTCAATGGAAAGGGCATAGAAGTATTACAATTTTTAGTAAAAAGAAAACAAAGAAAAGTTGCGATAATTAACCAACAAATCATAGAATGCAAAAATGCATTAGAAACTTATAAAGAAACACCATCCTTTGCCACACTTACTAACCAACTCAACAAAGTGCTGGAACGAAAAGATATAGAGGTAAAACAGAGGAAAAGAAGAAAATACCTAAGAGACACGAATGATTACAAGTTAGAGCAAAGTTACAAATGGCAATTGAATCTCAAGGAAGGCAAAACTGGCTCTACCACTTCTTCCCCTGTGAGAGAGGTACGGATATCAACCCCTATGAGAGATCAAAGAATGAGATCTCCAAGAAGATCAACACAGGAAGAGAGCAACACAGAAAGGCAATACAAAAACAATGCTGATGAACAGCCCAGACATTATGATAGCAATGGCCCAAGAACACCTAGACCTTGGTGGCAAAATAAGAACAATAACCCTAAACCATGGAATAAATCTCCAAAAAAAACCTTTTTGGAAAAATAATGGAAAAAACAAAAAACCTAGGAATCACCAGAATGGCCAATATGAACAAAATGGAAGTAGGGAATATAATCAAACTAATGGACAGTATTACAACGAGTATTATAATCCCTCTAGACCTCAACAACAAGGATATCAAGGAAGACCTATGTATAATTACTCAGATAACACTTATTATCATCAGGACAACAGACATGATGGAAGAGAATGCCACCAACATCAATATCAACAGGAAGATGACCGAGGACGATACGATCAATACTATTATGGCCCAAGATACAGCCCCATAAAGACGCAAAATCGATATGAAGCACTAAGAGAGTATAGAGACCCAAATACACCTACACCTTTTTTAGACATGCGCAGGAATGAAAGTCCTCCGCGGCAAGACAGAACCATGAACGTAGGAAGCCCAAACGGAAGAGAGGATGTAGAGGAGGACACAAGACCAAAAGGAAGAGAGAGTAAAAGGTGAAGGAATCTATAACCTTAGTGGAGTGGATCTCACGCAAAATGAATTAGCATTACTTGACAAAGGACTAAAGTATGCACCCAAACGCAATCTGAACAAATTTAACTTATACGTGGATATTCAGAAATATACAAGGAAGCTAAACATTAAAAAATACATGTTGAATCAAGCAATAGCAAACAGCTCAACCAATAGGGGAAGTATTAACACACAAGGAGGAATGATACACAGTGAATTAAGGAACAAATCCCTGTTTAACCCTCCAGTTCACAATAACCAGCACATTGAAGTCTTCAACAAAATGGTGACACAAGAACTAGATAGACTAAAAGTCAGAAGAATGAAAGATCCGCAAACCACCAGAAAAGGAATAAAGGAATTAGAAGATAACAAGAAAGTGGTAATAAGACCGGCCGACAAAGGCGGTGCGATTGTGATTTTGTCAAAAGAATATTACAATAATGAACTCCAAGAACAGCTTAATGATGCCAACACATATATAAAATTAAGAAAGAATCGTACAAGAGAGTATAAAATCGAATTGCAGAAATTAATAAAGAAAGGAAGTATAAAGAATCTACTTACCAAAAAGGAAGAATGTTATCTCATCCCGGAAACACGTAGGGTCCCGATTATATACACAGTTCCCAAACTGCATAAAAATCAAGAAAAACCTCCTGGACGTCCAATTATTAACGGTATCCAATCAATCAACTCAAGAATTGGAAAGTATGTGGATAACTTCTTACAACCGTTAGTCCCATCAGCCTACCTAAGGGACACTAAACATCTTATACAGGAATTAAATAAAATTGTGATACGGCCAGATCAAAAATATCTATTGATTACAGCAGATGTCTCATCTCTGTACACTAACATAGGTCATGAAGATGATATTGCAGCCTCCAAATGGGCGATGAACAAGTATAGCAATCGAATTTCTAAGCAGAAAAGGTTTATTTTAAGGTGCTTAGCATTTGGGCTAGAGCACAATTACTTTTGGTTTAACTCAGAATTCCACAGACAACTCAATGGTATTGGTATGGGGGCTAAGTACGCTCCTAGCGTAGCTAACTTATTTATGGCCCAGTGGGAGGAGAAAACAATACAAAATAATAATCCCCCACAGCTCATAATGTACAAATGATTCATTGATGACTGTATAATGCTATGGAAGGGAGAAGAAACACCCCTCTTACAATTCCTGGAAAAACTTAACATGAATGAAAAAAACATAAAGCTGACCTATCAAGTGAGTGACAAAAATATTCAGTTTTTGGACCTAGATATAGAAATGACAACTAAAGGGATTGTAACAAAAACATACTTCAAACCAGTTGAAAGGAACAGTTGTATACCCACAGATAGTTGTCATTTTGACCCCTGGCTGCTAAACATACCAAAAGGACAATTCATACGTTTAAGGAGAAACTGCACAGAATTAAATACATTTTTGGAACAAGCAAAACATGTTGGAAATAAGTTCATCCAAAAAGGCTATAATGAGGAGTTTATTAATGAAAAAATTAAAGAAGTATCTAATATCACCAGGGATGAATTAATTGAAGACAAACCCAAAAAATTAAACCAACATCAAGATGTCCCAATCATCATGGACTTCAACATACAACATAAACAGATTGAACATATCTTTAAGAAACACTGGCCATTACTTCGTGCTGACTAGGGATGAGCCGAACACCCCCCGGTTCGGTTCGCACCAGAACCCGCGAACGGACCGCAAGTTCGCACGAACGTTAGAACTCCATTGACGTCTATGGGACTCGAACGTTCGAAATCAAAAGTGCTCATTTTAAAGGCTAATTTGCATGGTATTGTCCTAAAAAGGGTGTGGGGACCCGGGTCCTACCCCAGGGGACATGTATCAATGCAAAAAAAACTTTTAAAAACGGCCGTTTTTTCGGGAGCAGTGATTTTAATGATGCTTAAAGTAAAAAAAAAAAAGTGAAATATTCCTTTAAATATCGTACCTGGGGGGTGTCTATAGTATGCCTGTAAAGTGACGCGTGTTTCCCATGTTTAGAACAGTCCCTGCACCAAATGTCATTTTTAAAGGAAAAAATCTCATTTAAAACTGCTTGCGGGTTTAATGTCATGTCGGGTCCTGGCAATATGGATGAAAATCAGTGAGACAAACGGCATGGGTACCCCCCAGTCCATTACCAGGCCCTTTGGGTCTTGTATGGATATTAAGGGGAACCCCGCACCCAAATTAAAATAAGGAAAGGTCCCTATATACTCTGAACAGCAGTATACAGGCGGTGCAAACAAGACAGGGACTGTAGGTTTGTTGTTAAGTAGAATCTCTTTGTAATTTTGAACATTTTTAACGTGTTTAGCTCCAGCCAAAAAATCTTTTCTAAGCTTTTTGGAAAACATAGGGAAGGGTTATCACCCCTGTGACATTTGTTTTGCGTCTTTCCTCCTCTTCAGAAGATTTCACCTCACTTTTTTGTCCCAATGAAAAATGTTTTTTGAAAATTTGGGTTTTTTTGTGGAACAAGGATTGGAAAGCATCAGTGGAAAGGAGAAATTGTTTTCCCATATTAACTCTTACATGAGAGAATTTCCCTTCCTAGGGGTAGATTTCATCTCACTTCCTGTTGTCTCCTTCCGTTTGCAAGTAGGAGTCGTTTGTAAGTTAGATGTTTGAAAGTAGGGTCCTGCCCTATATACTCAGCAGAAATTTGGGCCTTAGGTGTTGCTGTGGCCAAAACACTGTAAGCCCTCACAGGGCCCTGCTGTGAAATATTAGATCAAGAATTGTAATTACATGCCCCTGTTGAACAGGAGCTGAAAAATTAGGCCTTAGGCACTGGTGCTGGTGCCACAACACTGCAACCCCTCACAGACACTCTAGTTGGAACGCAGGAACGAGCCCTGCTGCAAAGTATTGCATCAAAAATTGTAATTACACGCCCCTGTTAGACAGGGGCAGAAAAATTGGGCCTTAGGCACTGGTGCTGGTGCCACAACACTGCAACCCCTCACAGACACTCTAGTTGGAACGCAGGAACGAGCCCTGCTGCAAAGTATTGCATCAAAAATTGTAATTACACGCCCCTGTTAGACAGGGGCAGAAAAATTGGGCCTTAGGCACTGGTGCTGGTGCCACAACACTGCAACCCCTCACAGACACTCTAGTTGGAACGCAGGAACGAGCCCTGCTGCAAAGTATTGCATCAAAAATTGTAATTACACGCCCCTGTTAGACAGGGGCAGAAAAATTGGGCCTTAGGCACTGGTGCTGGTGCCACAACACTGCAACCCCTCACAGACACTCTAGTTGGAACGCAGGAACGAACCCTGCTGCAAAGTATTGCATCAAAAATTGTAATTACACGCCCCTGTTAGACAGGGGCAGAAAAATTGGGCCTTAGGCACTGGTGCTGGTGCCACAACACTGCAACCCCTCACAGACACTCTAGTTGGAACGCAGGAACGAGCCCTGCTGCAAAGTATTGCATCAAAAATTGTAATTACACGCCCCTGTTAGACAGGGGCAGAAAAATTGGGCCTTAGGCACTGGTGCTGGTGCCACAACACTGCAACCCCTCACAGACACTCTAGTTGGAATGCAGGAACGAGCCCTGCTGCAAAGTATTACATCAAAAATTGTAATTACACGCCCCTGTTATACAGGGGCTGAAAAATTGTGCCTTAGGCACTGGTGGTGGCGCCCAGAACCAAAAATGTTCTTACAAGCTATCAGCGTGATGATTGAGGAGGAAGAGGATAATTACTCAGGGATAGTCACTCAGCATCAGCATAGGCAGTCTTTGAAGGGATCTGAAAAAAATTATTCAGTTACATCAGCATCAGGTGCTTGGTAGCTGGTGGTGATCCAAGACTGATTCATTTTTATGAAGGTCAGCCGATCGACCGAGTCAGTGGACAGACGCACCCTGTGATCGGTTACCACGCCTCCAGCAGCACTGAATGTGCGTTCCGAAAGAACGCTGGATGCAGGACAGGCCAGTAGCTCAATTGCATACTGTGCAAGCTCTGGCCAGTGATCCATCCTCAAGACCCAGTAACCCAGAGGATTTTCGGTGGGAAAGGTGTCCAAGTCTGATCTTGCCCCTAGGTATTCCTGCACCATGTAAAACAGACGCTGGCGATGGTTGCTGGAACCGATCATACCTTGGGGCTGCGGACCAAAAAATTGTCTGAACGCATCGGTCAGACGGCCACCTTCTCCACCGCTCCTTCTTTGACTGACCGAAGCCTCAGCAACACGTTGTCCAGAAACAGGAGTTTGTAACCTCCCAGTCTCTGGGAACGCGTTGCACAGACCTTTCTGCAAGGCCTCCCGAAGATGTTTCATCCTCTGCTCCCTCTGCGATGGCAAGATAAGGTCCGCAACCTTACCCTTGTAACGTGGATCAAGGAGGGTTGCCAGCCAGTATTGGTCCTTCTCCTTGATACCACGAATACGAGGATCCTTACGCAGGCTTTGCAGGATCAGGGAGGCCATGCAGCGTAGGTTTGCTGAGGCATTCGGTCCGGAGTCCTCTGGGTCACTAAGGACAACAACGTCCGCAGCCACCTCCTCCCAGCCACGTACAAGTCCATGTGTTCCTTGGGACTGATCCCTTAAAGACTGCTGATGCTGAGTGCCAGGCTCCACCTCCATACTGACACAATCTTCCTCCTCCTCCTCCTCCTCCTCCTCCTCCTCGTCCTCTTCCTGTGTGATCGGCGGGCACGCAGGAACACTGTCTGGATAAAGGGGGCCTTGAGAGCTAAGGAAGTCCTCCTCTTCCTGCCTCTGTTCTGCCTCAAGTGCCCTGTCCATTATTCCACGCAGCGTGTGCTCCAACAGGTGGACAAGGGGGACAGTGTCACTGATGCATGCACTGTCAGTGCTCACCATCCTCGTGGCCTCCTCGAATGGTGACAGGACAGTGCATGCATCCCTGATCATGGCCCACTGGCGTGGGGAAAAAAAACCAAGGTCCCCTGACCCTGTCCTGGTGCCATAGTCGCACAGGTACTCATTTATGGCCCTCTGCTGCGTGTGCAGCCGCTGCAGCATGGCCAATGTCGAGTTCCACCTGGTGGGCATGTCACAGATTAGGCGGTTCTTGGGCAGGTTAAACTCCTTTTGGAGGTCCGTCAGCCGAGCACTGGCATTATATGACCGGCGGAAATGCACACAGACTTTCCTGGCCTGCCTCAGGACATCCTGTAAGCCCGGGTACCTGCCCAAGAACCGCTGCACCACCAAGTTAAGGACGTGAGCCAAACAGGGCACATGGGTCAGTTGTCCCTGTCGGAGGGCAGAGAGGAGTTTGGTGCCATTGTCGCAAACCACCATTCCTGCCTTAAGTTGGCGTGGCGTCAACCACCTCTGAACCTGCCCCTGCAGAGCTGACAGAACCTCTGCCCCAGTGTGGCTCCTGTCCCCCAAGCACACCAGCTCAAGCACCGCATGGCATCTTTTGGCCTGCGTACTTGCGTAGCCCCTTGAACGCCTACGGAGCACCGCTGGTTCCGAGGAAGAGGCCATGGAGGAAGAAGAAGAGGAGGGGGTGGAGGAGAGAGGTGTGTCACAATCAGCATTTTGGAGGCGTGGTGGCGGAACAACCTCCAACACTACTGCACCTTGTCCTGCATCCTTCCCAGCTGCCAGCAGAGTCACCCAATGCGCCGTGAAACTTAAGTAACGTCCCTGTCCATGCCTGCTGGACCATGAGTCAGCGGTAATATGCACCTTACCGCTGACCGCCCTGTCCAGCGAGGCATGGACATTGCCTTCCACATGCCGGTAGAGAGCTGGAATCGCCTTCCGTGAGAAAAAGTGGCGTTTGGGTACCTGCCACTGAGGAACCGCACATTCCACAAACTCACGGAAGGGGGCAGAGTCTACCAACTGAAAAGGCAGCAGTTGAAGTGCTAGCAATTTTGCCAAGCTAGCATTCAACCGCTGGGCATGTGGATGGCTGGGAGCAAACTTCTTTCGGCGGTGCAGCAGCTGGGGCAGGGAAATTTGCCTGGTACAATCTGGCGTCGGTGTACCAAAAGCAGATTGCCCACAAGTACTTGGCTGTGACACACCTAATTCTACACCTTCATTCCTCTCACTGCAGGTCTCAGAGAGGACTGAAGGTCTAGTGGGGTTGGAAATCTCAGCTGATGAGGAGCAAGGAGAGATCCTCTTTGTTCTTTGGTGTGGGTCTTTTAGATATGCTTGCCAACGAACTGCATGGCAGGTCAACATATGTCTGGTCAAGCATGTGGTACCCAAGCGGGAGATGTTTTGGCCACGCGAGATACGCTTGAGACATATGTTGCAAATAGCAGCGGTGCGATCTGATGCACTCGTCTCAAAAAAGGCCCACACCAAAGAACTTTTTGAATAACGCGCAGAGACTGCAGCGCCCTGCACATGTGGAGCTTTGGGGTGTGATGCAGTCAATGTGCTGCCCTTAGGCTGGCCCCTGGAGGGCATCCTGCCTCGTTGGTGATGTGCCGCCTCCTCCTCCTCCTCTCTCCTATCAGGCACCCACGTTGAGTCAGTGACCTCATCATCCCCTCCCTCCTCATCACTGGAGCAAACCTGGCAGTATGCTGCAGCAGGGGGAGCATGACTGCCAGATTGCTGTCCTTCTTGGGCACCACCTCTGTCCGTGCTCATGTTACTGCCTTCATCGAGCTCAGTATCATCATCAGAGCCTTCCAAACGCTGGGCATCCTCCTGGAGCATGTACCCAACACTGTGGTCAAACAGTTCGAGGGAATCCTCATGAGGACATGGTGGAGCTAGGGAAGGAGTCACTGATGACATTGAGCTGAGGGAAGAGGCCGCTGCTTTGCCAGACAAAGCACCCTGGGCATGGGTGAGAGAGGATGAGGAGGATGAGGACGGCTTGGTCATCCACTCGACCAAGTTTTCTGCATGTTGCGGCTCAACACGGCCAGCTGCCGAAAAAAAGGCCAAGCGTGTCCCATGGCCACGTGCTGATGAGGATGCACCGTCTCCACGACCAGCACTAGACACAGAGCCTGCTTGCCCTCTCTTATTGGCTTGTGACTGTCTGCCTCTCCTTCTTGGCCTTCCAGACATACTAATGGCCTGTAGCTGCACTAAGCTGGGATAGAACACCTGTAATTTTCTTCAGGTAGCTTTATATACTGTAACCAGACAAGCCTGCCTGTCAGTAGGAAGATAACAGGAACGGATCTAGCTGAACACTGTGAGCAGGACGCACTGCACTAAATGTAAATAGCAGGAACGGATCTAGCTGAACACTGTGAGCAGGACGCACTGACTGCACTAAATGTAAATAGCAGGAACGGATCTAGCTGAACACTGTGAGCAGGACGCACTGCACTAAATGTAAATAGCAGGAACGGATCTAGCTGAACACTGTGAGCAGGACGCACTGCACTAAATGTAAATAGCAGGAACGGATCTAGCTGAACACTGTGAGCAGGACGCACTGCACTAAATGTAAATAGCAGGAACGGATCTAGCTGAACACTGTGAGCAGGACGCACTGCACTAAATGTAAATATCAGGAACGGATCTAGCTGAACACTGTGAGCAGGACGCACTGACTGCACTAAATGTAAATAGCAGGAACGGATCTAGCTGAACACTGTGAGCAGGACGCACTGCACTAAATGTAAATAGCAGGAACGGATCTAGCTGAACACTGTGAGCAGGACGCACTGCACTAAATGTAAATAGCAGGAACGGATCTAGCTGAACACTGTGAGCAGGACGCACTGCACTAAATGTAAATAGCAGGAACGGATCTAGCTGAACACTGTGAGCAGGACGCACTGCACTAAATGTAAATAGCAGGAACGGATCTAGCTGAACACTGTGAGGAGGACGCACTGACTGCACTAAATGTAAATAGCAGGAACGGATCTAGCTGAACACTGTGAGCAGGACGCACTGACTGCACTAAATGTAAATAGCAGGAACGGATCTAGCTGAACACTGTGAGCAGGACGCACTGCACTAAATGTAAATAGCAGGAACGGATCTAGCTGAACACTGTGAGCAGGACGCACTGACTGCACTAAATGTAAATAGCAGGAACGGATCTAGCTGAACACTGTGAGCAGGACGCACTGCACTAAATGTAAATAGCAGGAACGGATCTAGCTGAACACTGTGAGCAGGACGCACTGCACTAAATGTAAATAGCAGGAACGGATCTAGCTGAACACTGTGAGCAGGACGCACTGCACTAAATGTAAATAGCAGGAACGGATCTAGCTGAACACTGTGAGCAGGACGCACTGACTGCACTAAATGTAAATAGCAGGAACGGATCTAGCTGAACACTGTGAGCAGGACGCACTGACTGCACTAAATGTAAATAGCAGGAACGGATCTAGCTGAACACTGTGAGCAGGACGCACTGCACTAAATGTAAATAGCAGGAACAGATCTAGCTGAACACTGTGAGCAGGACGCACTGCACTAAATGTAAATAGCAGGAACGGATCTAGCTGAACACTGTGAGCAGGACGCACTGCACTAAATGTAAATAGCAGGAACGGATCTAGCTGAACACTGTGAGCAGGACGCACTGCACTAAATGTAAATAGCAGGAACGGATCTAGCTGAACACTGTGAGCAGGACGCACTGCACTAAATGTAAATAGCAGGAACGGATCTAGCTGAACACTGTGAGCAGGACGCACTGACTGCACTAAATGTAAATAGCAGGAACGGATCTAGCTGAACACTGTGAGCAGGACGCACTGCACTAAATGTAAATAGCAGGAACGGATCTAGCTGAACACTGTGAGCAGGACGCACTGCACTAAATGTAAATAGCAGGAACGGATCTAGCTGAACACTGTGAGCAGGACGCACTGCACTAAATGTAAATAGCAGGAACGGATCTAGCTGAACACTGTGAGCAGGACGCACTGCACTAAATGTAAATAGCAGGAACGGATCTAGCTGAACACTGTGAGCAGGACGCACTGACTGCACTAAATGTAAATAGCAGGAACGGATCTAGCTGAACACTGTGAGCAGGACGCACTGACTGCACTAAATGTAAATAGCAGGAACGGATCTAGCTGAACACTGTGAGCAGGACGCACTGCACTAAATGTAAATAGCAGGAACGGATCTAGCTGAACACTGTGAGCAGGACGCACTGCACTAAATGTAAATAGCAGGAACGGATCTAGCTGAACACTGTGAGCAGGACGCACTGACTGCACTAAATGTAAATAGCAGGAACGGATCTAGCTGAACACTGTGAGCAGGACGCACTGACTGCACTAAATGTAAATAGCAGGAACGGATCTAGCTGAACACTGTGAGCAGGACGCACTGCACTAAATGTAAATAGCAGGAACGGATCTAGCTGAACACTGTGAGCAGGACGCACTGCACTAAATGTAAATAGCAGGAACGGATCTAGCTGAACACTGTGAGCAGGACGCACTGCACTAAATGTAAAGAGCAGGAACAGATCTAGCTGAACACTGTGAGCAGGACGCACTGCACTAAATGTAAAGAGCAGGAACAGATCTAGCCTAATCTAGCTCTCAAATCAAATGACACTGTCTGTCTCTCTCTCTATCAGCACACCGGAACACACTACACAGGGCCGCCGTGCAGGCGGCCTTATATAGTGTGGGGCGTGTACTAAATCCCCTGAGCCATAATTGGCCAAAGCCACCCTGGCTTTGGCCAATTACAGCTCTCTCTACTGACGGCGCTGTGATTGGCCAAGCATGCGGGTCATAGTGCATGCTTGGCCAATCATCAGCCAGCAATGCACTGCGATGCCGCAGTGAATTATGGGCCGTGACGCGCCACACGAATTTGGCGCGAACGGCCCATAACGTTCGCAATTCGACGGACGGTCGAACAGCCGATGTTCGAGTCGAACATGGGTTCGACTCGAACACGAAGCTCATCCCTAGTGCTGACCAACAATTGCAGAAGATATTGCCGGAAAAACCACGGTTCGTTTACAGGAAGGCACCCACACTAAGAGACAAAATCGCAAAAAATGTTGTGGACCCTCCTAAACCACATGAATTAACCTTTTTTCAGAGGAAAGGTTTTTACCCTTGCAAGCGATGCTATGCATGTGTAAATACAACACAAAATGGTCACAAATGCACTAACTTCAGAGCGACCAGTAACAACACAGAATATCAGATTGAAGATTTCCTGACGTGTAGATCAGAGGGGGTAGCTTATGTTTTAGAATGTCCTTGTTCACTTCAATATGTGGGAAGAACGAAAAGACCGATGTGGAAACGTATCAGGGAACACATACAAAATATTATCAATGGCTATCCCAAACATAGTGTGTCACGGCACTTCCTATCACATCATGATAAAAACCCTGCGTTATTAAAATTCTGGGGAATAGATAAGTTTAAACCCCACTGGAGAGGCAGCAATAAAATAAGGCAATTAAGTAAGCAGGAATCAAAATGGATATATAATATGGGGGTATCTGCCCCAAAGGGGTTAAACATTGAATTTGACCTTAACTGCTTCATTGCTGACTCATGATTGACATTATTTAGATTTTCAGAGGGTTGTTCAGAATATTGTTATGAATTGGTTTTAATTGTTATAATTTTTATGTCCTAAAGGGTTTTATTTGATTTTGAATCACTGAACAATAATGATAAAATTATAGATGATAATATTCTAATGGAGTTGAGGTTATTTATACATATTTTAATTATATTCTATGGATTTTATATATTTTTATTCTCATATTTTATATTTTTACTTTGTATTCTATTTATCTTGACTCCATTAAGGTAGGATAAAAACACATAATGCAAATAGTACATTAGCGGGGATGTTTTTTAACTAATGTAAGGTAAAGGAGAAATAAAGAACTTATTTATTTATTTATGCGTTAGCTGAAGATATGGGTATTGTCCGGGTTTAATTAACCCATATTAGATATTATGTGTTAAAGAAAATGAAAGTGTTGTTTAAATTTTAATCTTTGAAGTGGTTTTATATAAATAAATGGTATTTCAAGTTGTGTATTAATTAAAACAGCATATGTTTCCAAAATCGCAGTATGGGATGATGACACATTTACTCCTCAGGTTGCTATAGAAACCGGTATACAAACTATATATACCGGTAAGAGCGGCTACACTAGCACCCTTGAAAAAGTCACGTGTCAGTGATGATACGCGTGGGGAGAACTAGCCTGTGACGCTTTGTTTGGAGTGCGATCTGCCTGCGAGTGGATGAGCAGCAGCACTAAGCAACACGGAGCCTGGATGTGACTGACCATTATCCTTTATCAATGCGAGTTAAATCTAAGGGAGCATGTGAGTGACAACAAGTGGTTATGTATGCTATTTAAAATGTGGCTGATATTTGCGCAATGGTGTTTCTTCGCTATTTTATCTTCTATATGGGGGAGACCAGTAGAAGCTGAACAAACTACTCTTCTATGCCGGCGGCAGATTACTGACAAGCTGATCCACCGCTGACACAGACTCACAAATAGGGATGAGCCGAACACCCCCCGGTTCGGTTCGCACCAGAACCCGCGAACGGACCGAAAGTTCGCACGAACGTTAGAACCCCATTGACGTCTATGGGACTCGAACGTTCGAAATCAAAAGTGCTCATTTTAAAGGCTAATTTGCATGGTATTGTCCTAAAAAGGGTTTGGGGACCCGGGTCCTACCCCAGGGGACATGTATCAATGCAGAAAAAACTTTTAAAAACGGCCGTTTTTTCGGGAGCAGTGATTTTAATGATGCTTAAAGTAAAAAAAAAAAAAAGTGAATTATTCCTTTAAATATCGTACCTGGGGGGTGTCTATAGTATGCCTGTAAAGTGACGCGTGTTTCCCGTGTTTAGAACAGTCCCTGCACCAAATGTCATTTTTAAAGGAAAAAATCTCATTTAAAACTGCTTGCGGGTTTAATGTCATGTCGGGTCATGGCAATATGGATGAAAATCAGTGAGACAAACGGCATGGGTACCCCCCAGTCCATTACCAGGCCCTTTGGGTCTTGTATGGATATTAAGGGGAACCCCGCACCCAAATTAAAATAAGGAAAGGTGTGGGGCCACCAGGCCCTATATACTCTGAACAGCAGTATACAGGCGGTGCAAACAAGACAGGGACTGTAGGTTTGTTGTTAAGTTGAATCTCTGTAATTTTGAACATTTTTAACGTGTTTAGCTCCAGCCAAAAAATCTTTTTTAAGCTTTTTGGAAAACATAGGGAAGGGTTATCACCCCTGTGACATTTGTTTTGCTGTCTTTCCTCCTCTTCAGAAGATTTCACCTCACTTTTTTGTCCCAATGAAAAATGTTTTTTGAAAATTTGGGTTTTTTTGTGGAACAAGGATTGGAAAGCATCAGTGGAAAGGAGAAATTGTTTTCCCATATTAACTATTACAGGAGAGAATTTCCCTTCCTAGGGGTAGATTTCATCTCACTTCCTGTTGTCCCCTTCCGTTTGCAAGTAGGAGTCGTTTGTAAGTTAGATGTTTGAAAGTAGGGTCCTGCCCTATATACTCAGCAGAAATTTGGGCCTTAGGTGTTGCTGTGGCCACAACACTGTAAGCCCTCACAGGGCCCTGCTGTGAAATATTAGATCAAGAATTGTAATTACATGCCCCTGTTGAACAGGAGCTGAAAAATTAGGCCTTAGGCACTGGTGCCACAACACTGCAACCCCTCACAGACACTCTAGTTGGAACGCAGGAACGAGCCCTGCTGCAAAGTATTGCATCAAAAATTGTAATTACACGCCCCTGTTAGACAGGGGCAGAAAAATTGGGCCTTAGGCACTGGTGCTGGTGCCACAACACTGCAACCCCTCACAGACACTCTAGTTGGAACGCAGGAACGAGCCCTGCTGCAAAGTATTGCATCAAAAATTGTAATTACACGCCCCTGTTAGACAGGGGCAGAAAAATTGGGCCTTAGGCACTGGTGCTGGTGCCACAACACTGCAACCCCTCACAGACACTCTAGTTGGAATGCAGGAACGAGCCCTGCTGCAAAGTATTACATCAAAAATTGTAATTACACGCCCCTGTTAAACAGGGGCTGAAAAATTGTGCCTTAGGCACTGGTGGTGGCGCCCAGAACCAAAAATGTTCTTACAAGCTATCAGCGTGATGATTGAGGAGGAAGAGGATAATTACTCAGGGATAGTCACTCAGCATCAGCATAGGCAGTCTTTGAAGGGATCTGAGATTTCAAAAAAAATTATTCGGTTACATCAGCATCAGGTGCTTGGTAGCTGGTGGTGATCCAAGACTGATTCATTTTTATGAAGGTCAGCCGATCGACCGAGTCGGTGGACAGACGCACCCTGTGATCGGTTACCACGCCTCCAGCAGCACTGAATGTGCGTTCCGAAAGAACGCTGGATGCAGGACAGGCCAGTAGCTCAATTGCATACTGTGCAAGCTCTGGCCAGTGATCCATCCTCAAGACCCAGTAACCCAGAGGATTTTCGTTGGGAAAGGTGTCCAAGTCTGATCTTGCCCCTAGGTATTCCTGCACCATGTAAAACAGACGATGGTTGCTGGAACCGATCATACCTTGGGGCTGCGGACCAAAAAAATGTCTGAACGCATCGGTCAGACGGCCACCTTCTCCACCGCTCCTTCTTTGACTGACCGAAGCCTCAGCAACACGTTGTCCAGAAACAGGAGTTTGTAACCTCCCAGTCTCTGGGAACGCATTGCACAGACCTTTCTGCAAGGCCTCCCGAAGATGTTTCATCCTCTGCTCCCTCTGCGATGGCAAGATAAGGTGCGCAACCTTACCCTTGTAACGTGGATCAAGGAGGGTTCCCAGCCAGTATTGGTCCTTCTCCTTGATACCACGAATACGAGGATCCTTACGCAGGCTTTGCAGGATCAGGGAGGCCATGCAGCGTAGGTTTGCTGAGGCATTCGGTCCGGAGTCCTCTGGGTCACTAAGGACGACAACGTCCGCAGCCACCTCCTCCCAGCCACGTACAAGTCCATGTGTTTCTTGGGACTGATCCCTTAAAGACTGCTGCTGATGCTGAGTGCCAGGCTCCACCTCCATACTGACACAATCTTCCTCCTCCTCCTCCTCCTCCTCCTCCTCGTCCTCTTCCTGTGTGATCGGCGGGCACGCAGGAACACTGTCTGGATAAAGGGGGCCTTGAGAGCTAAGGAAGTCCTCCTCTTCCTGCCTCTGTTCTGCCTCAAGTGCCCTGTCCATTATTCCACACAGCGTGTGCTCCAACAGGTGGACAAGGGGGACAGTGTCACTGATGCATGCACTTTCACTGCTCACCATCCTCGTGGCCTCCTCGAATGGTGACAGGACAGTGCATGCATCCCTGATCATGGCCCACTGGCGTGGGGAAAAAAACCAAGCTCCCCTGACCCTGTCCTGGTGCCATAGTCGCACAGGTACTCATTGATGGCCCTCTGCTGCGTGTGCAGCCACTGCAGCATGGCCAACGTTGAGTTCCACCTGGTGGGCATGTCACAGATTAGGCGGTTCTTGGGCAGGTTAAACTCCTTTTGGAGGTCCGTCAGCCGAGCACTGGCATTATATGACCAGCGGAAATGCACACAGACTTTCCTGGCCTGCCTCAGGACATCCTGTAAGCCCGGGTACCTGCCCAAGAACCGCTGCACCACCAAGTTAAGGACGTGAGCCAAACAGGGCACATGGGTCATTTGTCCCTGTCGGAGGGCAGAGAGGAGGTTGGTGCCATTGTCGCAAACCACCATTCCTGCCTTAATTTGGCGTGGCGTCAACCACCTCTGAACCTGCCCCTGCAGAGCTGACAGAACCTCTGCCCCAGTGTGGCTCCTGTCCCCCAAGCACACCAGCTCAAGCACCGCATGGCATCTTTTGGCCTGCGTACTTGCGTAGCCCCTTGAACGCCTACGGAGCTGGTTCCGAGGAAGAGGCCATGGAGGAAGAAGAAGAGGAGGGGGTGGAGGAGAGAGGTGTGTCACAATCTTTAGCATTTTGGAGGCATGGTGGCGGAACAACCTCCAACACTACTGCACCTTGTCCTGCATCCTTCCCAGCTGCCAGCAGAGTCACCCAATGCGCCGTGAAACTTAGGTAACGTCCCTGTCCATGCCTGCTGGACCATGAGTAAGCAGTAATATGCACCTTACCGCTGACCGCCCTGTCCAGCGAGGCATGGACATTGCCTTCCACATGCCGGTAGAGAGCCGGAATCGCCTTCCGTGAGAAAAAGTGGCGTTTGGGTACCTGCCACTGAGGAACCGCACATTCCACAAACTCACGGAAGGGGGCAGAGTCTACCAACTGAAAAGGCAGCAGTTGAAGTGCTAGCAATTTTGCCAAGCTAGCATTCAACCGCTGGGCATGTGGATGGCTGGGAGCAAACTTCTTTCGGCGGTGCAGCAACTGGGGCAGGGAAATTTGCCTGGTACAATCTGACGTCGGTGTACCAAAAGCAGATTGCCCACAAGTACTTGGCTGTGACACACCTAATTCTACACCTTCATTCCTCTCACTGCAGGTCTCTGAGAGGACTGGAGGTCTAGTGGGGTTGGAAATCTCAGCTGATGAGGAGCAAGGAGAGATCCTCTTTGTTCTTTGGTGTGGGTCTTTTAGATACGCTTGCCAACGAACTGCATGGCAGGTCAACATATGTCTGGTCAAGCATGTGGTACCCAAGCGGGAGATGTTTTTGCCACGCGAGATACGCTTGAGACATATGTTGCAAATAGCAGCGGTGCGATCTGATGCACTCGTCTCAAAAAAGGCCCACACCAAAGAACTTTTTGAATAACGCGCAGAGACTGCAGCGCCCTGCACATGTGGAGCTTTGGGGTGTGATGCAGTCAATGTGCTGCCCTTAGGCTGGCCCCTGGAGGGCATCCTGCCTCGTTGGTGATGTGCCGCCTCCTCCTCCTCCTCCTCCGCCTCCTCTCTCCTATCAGGCACCCACGTTGAGTCAGTGACCTCATCATCCCCTCCCTCCTCATCACTGGAGCAAACCTGGCAGTATGCTGCAGCAGGGGGAGCATGACTGCCAGATTGCTGTCCTTCTTGGGCACCACCTCTGTCCGTGCTCAACATGAGCACTGCCTTCATCGAGCTCAGTATCATCATCAGAGCCTTCCAAACGCTGGGCATCCTCCTGGAGCATGTACCCAACACTGTGGTCAAACAGTTCGAGGGAATCCTCAGGAGGACATGGTGGAGCTAGGGAAGGAGTCACTGATGACATTGAGCTGAGGGAAGAGGCCGCTGCTTTGCCAGACAAAGCACCCTGGGTGAGAGAGGATGAGGAGGATGAGGACGGCTTGGTCATCCACTCGACCAAGTCTTCCGCATGTTGCGGCTCAACACGGCCAGCTGCCGAAAAAAAGGCCAAGCGTGTCCCATGGCCACGTGCTGATTAGGATGCACCGTCTCCACGACCAGCACTAGACACAGAGCCTGCTTGCCCTCTCTTATTGGCTTGTGACTGTCTGCCTCTCCTTCTTGGCCTTCCAGACATACTAATGGCCTGTAGCTGCACTAAGCTGGGATAGAACACCAGTAATTTTATTCAGGTAGCTTTATATACTGTAACCAGACAAGCCTGCCTGTCAGTGGGAAGATAACAGGAACGGATCTAGCTGAACACTGTGAGCAGGACGCACTGTACTAAATGTAAATAGTCTAGCTGCCTGACCCTGGTACTAATAGGATCAAATAGAACACCTGTAATTTTCTTCAGGTAGCTTTATATACTGTAACCAGACAAGCCTGCCTGTCAGTAGGAAGATAACACGAACGGATATAGCTGAACACTGTGAGCAGGATGCACTGTACTAAATGTAAATAGTCTAGCTGCCTGACCGTGGTACTAATAGGATCAAATAGAACACCTGTAATTTTCTTCAGGTAGCTTTATATACTGTAACCAGACAAGCCTGCCTGTCAGTAGGAAGATAACAGGAACGGATCTAGCTGAACACTGTGAGCAGGATGCACTGCACTAAATGTAAATAGTCTAGAAGATAACAGGAACGGATCTAGCTGAACACTGTGAGCAGGACGCACTGCACTAAATGTAAATAGTCTAGAAGATAACAGGAACGGATCTAGCTGAACACTGTGAGCAGGACGCACTGCACTAAATGTAAATAGTCTAGAAGATAACAGGAATGGATCTAGCTGAACACTGTGAGCAGGACGCACTGCACTAAATGTAAATAGTCTAGAAGATAACAGGAACGGATCTAGCTGAACACTGTGAGCAGGACGCACTGCACTAAATGTAAATAGTCTAGAAGATAACAGGAACGGATCTAGCTGAACACTGTGAGGAGGACGCACTGCACTAAATGTAAATAGTCTAGAAGATAACAGGAACGGATCTAGCTGAACACTGTGAGCAGGACGCACTGCACTAAATGTAAATAGTCTAGAAGATAACAGGAACGGATCTAGCTGAACACTGTGAGCAGGACGCACTGCACTAAATGTAAATAGTCTAGAAGATAACAGGAACGGATCTAGCTAAACTGAATACAGTGTATATATATATATGCAACACCTGGGATGCATATATATACACAATACACTGTAAGTGCAGCTAACTGACTGACTGTTCTGCCTAATCTATCTAACTCAAATCAAATGACACTGTCTCTCTCTCTCTCTCTCTATCTCTCAGCACACCGGAACACACACTACACAGGGCCGCCGTGCAGGCGGCCTTATATAGTGTGGGGCGTGTACTAAATCCCCTGAGCCATAATTGGCCAAAGCCACCCTGGCTTTGGCCAATTACAGCTCTCTCTACTGACGGCGCTGTGATTGGCCAAGCATGCGGGTCATAGTGCATGCTTGGCCAATCATCAGCCAGCAATGCACTGCGATGCCGCAGTGAATTATGGGCCATGACGCGCCACACGAATTTGGCGCGAACGGCCCATATCGTTCGCAATTCGACGGACGGTCGAACAGCCGATGTTCGAGTCGAACATGGGTTCGACTCGAACACGAAGCTCATCCCTACTCACAAAGCCTGGGCTTGTCAGAGAAGGAGGGGGGAGATCAGTGAAGCTGAACCCACTACTCTTCTATGTCGGCAGCTGATTACTGGCAAGCCGCTCCACCGCTGACACAGGCTTATCAGAGGAGGAGGTAACATTGTAATGTAACCTGGTGGATGAATCACTTAGATTTGACTTTTGATCACAAAAAACTTCATGCTATATAACAGATATATGTTTATTAGGAACCACTGGCTGTAGGTTTTTTTGGGAGTGTTTAACAGAAAAGTGCTTGGAACACAGTATCTCCTGAAACATATCCCTGTGTATGTGTCTATTTGATTGAGTTGTTATTTAAACACAAGATACTATATAACCAAAGTTTTACACAATGTTTCACCTATTTTAGAAATACATAATAGGCACAAGAGGGAGCACACTAACAAATAGACAATACAAGCGCATCACTTTATTTATTTATTTTATAACAAACTGTGGGGTGTCACTAATTGATTGCAGCTATATTACTTTTAATTTATTGTACTTTTTCATTATTTTTACACATATTTTTGTAGTCCACTTCAGCGCTTTAGGAATTTTATAATTGAAACTAGGAGCATTCACCTCTGAAACCTGTGCAATCTCTTGTGGAGTCCCTCAAGGTTCACCCTTGTCACCAGTGCTCTTCAACATCTACATCCGCCCACTCCTCAAAATCATCAAAAAATCGGACCTCTGCTTCCACTCATACACTGATGATACTCAACTCTACTTTCGCATCACCGGAGAAAAAGACCATCATCAGCAACTAGAAAAATGCCTCACTTTGATAGATGACTGGATGACCACAAGCTCTCTCAAACTCAACGGATCAAAAACAGAGCTTCTTCTCCTACACGCAAACCAAAATTCCAAAACTAAGACCCCATGGACACCTCCCAACATCTTTGGACAGGCCATCTCTCCAAGCACCAAAGCCAAGAGTCTCGGAGTCATTTTTGAAATGTCAATGGATGCACAAATAGGATCAGTAGTCAGCGAATCTCACCATCTCCTCCGCCTGCTACGTAGACTCTACCCCTTCATCCCAGAAGAGGACAAAGCAGCAATAGTCGGAACAATCATCAAATCCAGACTCGACTACGCAAACTCCCTCTACATAGGACTACCCCAATATCAGCTTGCGCGCTTAGAACTCATCCAAAACACAGTGGCAAGACTGTTAACAGGAAAAAAAACCCTGGGAATCCATCTCCCCTTCCCTGAGGAGCCTACATTGGCTAACCGTAAAGAATCAAATCACTTTCAAGACCCTCTGCCTCACCCACAAATGTCTACAAGGAAACGCCCCTCAATACCTATGCGAGAAAATAAAATGCTACACACCCAATCGCAGTCTTCAATCTTCTAACCAAAACCGCCTCCTTATTCCAAAACCCCACTATAAAACAAAGAGAGAATGAAGATTCGCAGTCCAAGGACCATGGCTATGGAACGCTCTACCCACTCACATTCACATGGAAGAAAACCATCAGGCCTTCAGAAAAAAAGACCTACCTCTTCTAAGAAGCTGGACAACACAGGACGGATCGAGCGCCTTGAGGCGATTTAGTTCGCATTTGTAGGGCTATACAAATCATTCATTCATTCATTCATTCATTCACTCTGCTCCCTCTGCAAAGGCAGGATGAGTTCTGCAACCTTACCCTTGTAACGTGGATCAAGGAGGGTTGCTAACCAGTAATGATCCCTCTCCTTGATACCACAAATCCTATGGTTCTTTTGCAGGCTTTGCAGAATCAGGGAGGCCATGCTGAGTAAGTTTGCAGTGGCATTCGATTCTGAGTCTGCTGGGTCACTAAGGATCACATGATCCGTAACTACCTCCTCCCAGCCACGTACAACTCCTTGGGTTTTTGGGGACTGAAAACCATCCCTTGAAGACTGCTGCTGAGTGTTATCCTCTACATTCATGCTGGCACAATCCTCCTTCTCTTCTTCTTGTGTGTTTGGCGGGCCCGCAGGAATGCTATCTGGATAAAGGGGGTCGTGGGAGGTAAGGAAGTCCTCCTCTTCCTCCCGCTGTTCTGCCTCAAGTGCCCTGTCTATGATTCCACAAAGCGTGTGCTCCAACAGGAAGACTAGAGGGACAGTGTCACTGATGCATGCATTGTCACTGCTGACCATCCTTGTGGCCTCGTCAAATGGTGACAGGACAGTGCATGCATCCTTGATCAGTAGCCACTGGCGTGGTGAAAAGAAGCCAAGCTCCCCAGACCCTGTCCTGGTACCATACTCGCACAGGTACTCATCGATCGCACTCTGCTGTATTTGCAGCCGCTGCAGCATTGCCAACGTTGAGTTCCACCTGGTGGGAATGTTACAAATGAGGCGGTTGGTGGGCAGGTTGCATTCCCTTTGAATGTCAGCCAGCCGAGCACTGGCATTGTATGACCGGCGGAAATGACCACAGACTTTTCTGGCCTGCCTCAAGAGATCCTGTAAGCCTGGGTACCTGCTCAAGAACCGCTGCACCACCAAATTCAGGATGTGTGCCAAACATGGAACATGGGTCAAGTGTCCCTGTCGGAGGGCGGAGAGAAGGTTTGTGCCATTATCACATATAACCATTTCTGGCTGAAGCTGGTGTGGCATCAACCACCTCTGAGCCTGCCCCTGCAGAGCAGACAGAATCTCTGCCCCAGTGTGGCTCCTGTCCCCTAGGCAGACTAACTCAAGCATCGCATGGCATCTTTTAGCCTAATTGCATAGCCCCTTGAACTCTTACGGAGCACTGCTGGTTCAGAGGACAAATCTGCAGAAGAGGCCATAGAGGAAGAAGAAGAGGAGGGGGTGGAGGAGAGAGCTGTGGCAGGAGGCATGGTGGCGGAACAAGCTCCAACAACACTGAACCCTGTCCTGCATTCTTTCCAGCTGCCAGCAAAGTTATCCAGTGCGCCGTGAAGAAAAGGTAACATCCCTGCCAATGCCTGCTGGACCATGAGTCAGCGGTAATATGAACCTTACTGCTGACCGCCCTGTCCAATGAGGCCAAAACATTGCCTTCCACATGCCAGTAGAGAGCACGAATGGCCTTCCGTAAAAGAAATGGCGTTTTGGAACCTGCCACTTTGGAACAGCACATTCCACAAATTCAGGAAAGAGGGGAGAGTCTACCAGCTGAAAGGTTGCATTGCTAGAAATTTGGCCAAGCTAGCATTTAGATGCTGAGCATGTGGATGGCTGGGATCGAATTTCTTTTTACGGTTCAGAAACTGGGGGTAGGAAAGTTTGCCTGCTTAAATCAATTGGTGGTGTACTGCTATCAGACTGGCTACAAGTACTTGGGACACCTATTGCTATGCCTTCATTCCTCCCAGTGCAGGTTTTTGAGAGGACTGGAGGTATAGTAGGGTTGGAGATCCCAGATGAGGAGCAATGAGAAGTCTGCCTTTTTCTTTGATGTGGGTCTTTCAAGTGCTGTTGCCAACGGACTGCATGGCAGGTCATCATATGTCTGGTCAAGCATGTGGTGCCCAAGCGGCTGCTGTTCTGGCCATGCTTGATCCGCTTCAGACATAGGTTGCAAACAGCAACGATGCGATCTGCTGCACACGTGTTGAAAAAAGGCCCACACCAAGGAACTTTTAAAAGTCAGCGGGGAGTCAGCAGCACCCTGCAGCTGCAGAGGTCTGTGATGTGAGACAATAGGGTGGATGCCCTTAAGCTGCCCCCTAGAGGACATCCTGCCTCGTTGGAGTTGTGCCTCCTCCTCCTCACTTTTCTCCTCTTTTCTCCCAGGCACCCAAGTACAGTCAGTGACCTCATCATCCCCTCCCTCCCCATCACTGGAGCAAACTTGGCAGTATGCTGCAGCTGGGGAAACATGGCTGCCAGTTTCTTGTCCTCTGTGGCACCCTCTCTCTCTAGGCTTACATTACTTCCTTCCTCAACCTGTGAACCAACATCGGAGCTTTCAAATAGCTGCGCATCCTCCAGCAGCATATAACCGACACTGTGGTCAAATAATTCCGGCGATTCCTCCGTGCATGAAGGGGGGCTACGGAAGGAGTGACTGTGGACAAGGAGCCTGGGTGACAGAGGATGAAGGTGGCTTTGTTATCCACTCCACCAACTCTTCTGCATGTTGTGGCTCAATAACACGTCCAGCAGCAGCAAAAAAGGAAAAGCGTGCCCCACAGCCAGCTGCAAAGGATGCACCATGTCCACGACCACCACTGTTGACTGTAAACACAGAGGCTACTTGCCCTCTTTTAGTGGCCTGTGAGCCTCTGCCTCTCCTTGGTGGCCTTCCAGACTTGATGTATTTTTTGTTTTGCAACACCACACCACACTGTATTAGATACTGTGTAAACCTCCTAAAGTGTATTAGAAAGTGTACAACGGCTGCACTATATTGTATACTGTGTACACCACCAGAATTGTAGTAGAAACTGTACACACTGTATTAGATACTGTGTACACTGCCTGAAGCGTATTAAAAGCTGTACACACTGTATTAGATACTGTGTACATCTCCTGCACTGTATTAGCAACTGTACAATGGCTGCACTGTATTGTATACTGTGTACACCACCAGAAGTGTAGTAGAAACTGCACACACTGTAATAGATACTGTGTACATCGCTTGCACTGTATTGTATACTGTGTACACCATCAGAAGTGTAGTAGAAACTGTACACACTGTATTAGATAATGTGTACACTGCTTGAAGTGTATTAGCAACTGTACAACGGCTACACTGTATTGTATACTGTGTACACCACCAGAAGTGTAGTAGGAACTGTACACACTATATTAGATACTGTTTAGACATGTGCACACTGAAATATTTCGTTTCGGAATTTAGATTTCATCCGAAAAAGAAATTTATTTAGTTACTCCCGAAATTCGTTTTTATTTATTTTGTTTAGTTGAAAAATGCATTCGTCCGAAAATCTGAAATAATTAAGGTCGAATCTGTCATTGAAGGCTTATGGTGTCTGTCGAATGTTCTAAGAAGAATTGACGGAGCAGCTAAACTGTACGACGCCGCAATCGTACATTTCCGGTCGAACGGTCCGCCTACAAGCTATAGTGGAATTCTAATGTTGTATGACACTAGTAATAATTATATTTATTAATTATTATTACAAGTCAACCAACATTAGAATTCTTCTATAGCCTATGGGCGGAGCATTTGACCATAAATGTCTGCTCGCAGCGACTACTTAGTTGAATCTTCATGTCGAATCCTTTCTCTCTATGTCGAATAATCTTGGACTAATAGAGTTAGGTTAGACACATTCAACCTTTTTTGCTTTTGTCTCTATAATGTCGAATCTTTTCTCTCTATGTAGAATAATCTTGGACTAATAAAGCCAAGTTTAGGCACATTCGACCACAGGTTCGATGGACACAGATCGCTATTGTCAGCGTCATGTCGCATCTCCTATCTATATCGAACTGTTGTCACAACGAAAACTAAAATAAAGCATTTGTTTATGTTGGATCTTTCGGTTTTCGGATTCTGCACGTTCGTTATCGTTTGTTAAAACGTTAACGAAAATACCCGAAATTTGGACGAAAATGCTTTCGGACGAAAACCAATAGATATGTCTACTGTGTACACTGCCTGAAGTGTATTAGAAACTGTGCACACTGTTTTAGATACTGTGTACACCGCCTGCACTGTATTAGCAACTGTACAATGGCTGCACTGTATTATATACTATGTACACCACCAGAAGTGTAGTAGAAACTGTACACACTGTATTAGATACTGTGTACACCGCCTGCACCACCAAATGCACTGTAGATATAGGCTACACTGGATGCAGAGTATATATATATATATATATATATATATATATATATATATATATATATATATATATATATATATATATATTGATACACTGCCTGCACTGACTAAACATAGAGTAAACACTGAATATATAGTATATTTTATTCTATCTTTTCATGTGACAACACTGAAGAAATGACACTTTGCTACAATGTAAAGTAGTGAGTGTACAGCTTGTATAACAGTGTAAATTTGCTGTCCCCTCAAAATAACTTCACACACAGCCATTATTGTCTAAACCACTGGCAACAAAAGTGAGTACATTCCTAAGTGAAAATTTCCAAATTGGGCCCAATTAGCCATTTTCCCTCCTGGTGTCATGTGACTCATTAGTGTTATAAATTCTCAGGTGTGAATGGGGAGCAGGTATGTTAAATTTGGTGTTATTGCTCTCACTCTCTCATATTGGTCACTGGAAGTTCAACATAGCACCTCATGGCAAAGAACTCTCTGAGGATCTGAAAAAAAGAATTGTTGTTCTACATAAAGATGGCCTAGGCTATAAGAAGATTGTCAAAACTCTGAAACTGAGTTGCAGCATGATGGCCAAGACCATACAGCGGTTTAATAGGACAGGTTCCACTCAGAACAGGCCTCGCCTTGGTTGACCAAAGAAGTTGAGTGCACATGCTCATCGTCATATCCAGAGGTTGTCTTTGGGAAATAGACATATGAGCGCTGCCAGCATTGCTGCAGAGGTTGAAGGGGTGGGGGTGGGGGGTCAGCCTGTCAATGCTCAAACCATACGCTGCACACTGCATCAAATTGGTCTGCATGGCTGTTGTCCCAGAAGGAAGCCTCTTCTAAAGATGATGCACAAGAAAGCCCACAAACAGTTTGCTGAAGACAAGCAGACTAAGGACATGTCCAAGATAAACTTATTTGGTTCAGATGGTGTCAAGCGTGTGTGGCAGCAAACAGGTGAGGAGTACAAAGACAAGTGTGTCTTGCCTACAGTCAAGCATGGTGGTGGGAGTGTCATGGTCTGGGGCTGCATGAGTGCTGCTGGCACTGGGGAGCTACAGTTCATTGAGGAAACCATGAATGCCAACATGTACTGTGACATACTGAAGCAGAGCATGATCCCTCCCTTCGGAGACTGGGTCGCAGGACAGTATTTCAACATAACGACCCCAAACACACCTCCAAGACAACCACTGCCTTGCTAAAGAAGCTGAGGGTAAAGGTGATGGACTGGCCAAGCATGTCTCAAGACCTAAACCCTATTGAGCATCTGTGGGGCACCCTCAAACAGAAGGTGGAGGAGCACAAGGTCTCTAACATCCACCAGCTCCGTAATGTCATCATGGAGGAGTGGAAGAGGACTCCAGTGGCAACCTGTGAAGCTCTGGTGAACTCCATGGCCAAGAGGCTTAAGGCAGTGCTGGAAAATAATGGTGGCGACACAAAATATTGACATTTGGGCCCAATTTGGACATTTTTACTTAGGGGCGTACTCACTTTTATTGCCAGCGGTTTAGACATTAATGGCTGTGTGTTGAGTTCTTTTGAGGGGACAGCAAATTACACTGTTAAAGAAGATGTACACTCACTAATTTACATTGTAGCAAAGTGTAATTTCTTCAGTGTTGTCACATGAAAAGATGGAATAAAATATTTACAAAAATGTGAGGGGTGTGCTCACTTTTGTGAGAATATATATATATATATATATATATATATATATATATATATATATATATATATACCGTATATACTCGAGTATAAGCTGAGCTTTTCAGCACATTTTTTGTGCTGAAAAAGCCCCCTCGACTTATACTCAAGTCTCCCTGCCTCATTGTGCTCATCTGCAGCCTCATGCACCTGATCTCCCGGTGCTGTGACATGCAGTCTAGTCGGTGGCCATGCAGTGTAACAAAGCCCCGCCTTCTCCTCGTCTGTGATAGGTGGAACACTGACTCACTGCTGGGAAACTGAATCAGTGTTCCGTCACGGACGAGGAGGAGGCGGGGCTTAGTTACACTGCACAGCCGCCGACTAGACTGCATGTCACAGCACCAGTGTTCTGTAGATCAGGCACATGAGGCTGCAGATGGACACAGTGAGGCAGGGAGATGGCACAGTGGGGCATGCAGATGGCACAGTGGGGCATGAAGATGGCACAGTGAGGCATGAAGATGGCACAGTGAGGCTGCAAATGGGCACAGTGAGGCTGCAGATGGGCATTGTTGACCCTCTTTTCTACTTACAGTAGCTGCTGCATTTCCCACCCTAGGCTTATACTCGAGTCAATACGTTTTCCCAGTTTTTTGTGGTAAAATTAGGTGCCTTGGCTTATATTTGGGTCGGCTTATACTCAAGTATATATATATATATATATATATATATATATATATATATATATATATACAGTGGCTTGCGAAAGTATTTGGCCCCCTTGAACTTTTCAACCTTTTGCCACATTTCAGGCTTCAAACATAAAGATATAAAATTTTTATTTTTTGTGAAGAATCACCAACAAGTGGGACACAATTGTGAAGTGGAACGAAATCTTTTGGATTTTTGAAACTTTTTTAACTAATAAAAAAATGAAAAGTGGGGCGTGCAAAATTATTCGGCCCCCTTGCTTTAATACTTTGTAGAGCCACCTTTTGCTGCGATTACAGCTGCAAGTCGCTTGGGGTATGTCTCTCTCTATCAGTTTTGCACATCGAGAGACTGAAATTCTTGCCCATTCTTCCTTGCAAAACAGCTCGAGCTCAGTGAGGTTGGATGGAGAGCGTTTGTGAAGAGCAGTTTTCAGCTCTTTCCACAGATTCTCGATTGGATTCAGGTCTGGACTTTGACTTGGCCATTCTAACACCTGGATAAGTTTATTTGTGAACCATTCCTTTGTAGATTTTGCTTTATGTTTTGGATCATTGTCTTGTTGGAAGATAAATCTCCGTTCCAGTTTCAGGTCTTTTGCAGACTCCAACAGGTTTTCATCCAGAATGGTCCTGTATTTGGCTGCATCCATCTTCCCCTCAATTTTAACCATCTTCCCTGTCCCTGCTGAAGAAAAGCAGGCCCAAACCATGATGCTGCCACCACCATGTTTGACAGTGGGGATGGTGTGTTGAGTGTGATGAGCTGTGTTGCTTTTACGCCAAACATATCGTTTTGCATTGTGGCCAAAAAGTTTGATTTTCGTTTCATCGGACCAGAGCACCTTCTTCCACATGTTTGGTGTGTCTCCCAGGTGGCTTGTGGCAAACTTTAGACAAGACTTTTTATGGATATCTTTGAGAAATGACTTTCTTCTTGCCACTCTTCCATAAAGGCCAGATTTGTGCAGTGTACGACTGATTGTTGTCCTATGGACAGACTCTCCCACCTCAGCTGTAGTTCTCTGCAGTTCATCCAGAGTGATCATGGGCCTCTTGGCTGCATCTCTGATCAGTCTTCTCCTTGTCTGAGCTGAAAGTTCAGAGGGACAGCCAGGTCTTGGTAGATTTGCAGTGGTCTGATACTCCTTCCATTTCAAAATGATCGCTTGCACAGTACTCCTTGGGATGTTTAAAGCTTGGAAAATCTTTTTGTATCCAAATCCGGCTTTAAACTTCTCCACAACAGTATTACGGACCTGCCTGGTGTGTTCCTTGGTCTTCATGATGCTCTCTGCGCTTTCAACAGAACCCTGAGACTATCACAGAGCAGGTGCATTTATACAGAGACTTGATTACACACAGGTGGATTCTATTTATCACCATCAGTCATTTAGGACAACATTGGATCATTCAGAGATCCTCGCTGAACTTCTGGAGTGAGTTTTCTGCACTGAAAGTAAAGGGGCCGAATAATTTTGCACGCACCACTTTTCAGTTTTTTAATTGCTAAAAAAGTTTAAAATATCCAATAGATTTCGCTCCACTTCACAATTGTGTCCCACTTGTTGGTGATTCTTCACAAAAAATTTAAATTTTATATCTTTATGTTTGAAGCCTGAAATGTGGCAAAAGGTTGAAAAGTTCAAGGGGGCCGAATACTTTCGCAAGCCACTGTATATATATATCAAATACACTGCCACTAACTGAATAACCTGCCTGCTTAATTTAACTCAAGGTATCTCTCTGTCCACGCCAACAACACTACACACGGCCACTCTGTATGCAGCCTTATATAGTATGGGGCATGGACTTAGTCCCCCTGAGCCATGATTGGCCAAATGCACCCTGTCTTTGGCCAATTATGGCTCTCTCAGCAGAGCGCGCTGTGAGTGGCCAAAGCATGCAGGTCAGGTGCATGCTTTGGCCAATCATCATACAGCAATGCACTGCGATCTCACAGTGCATTATGGGGCAATCCGTGGTGCTCAAATTTTCCGTGAACGCCCCATAATGTTTGCAGTTCGGCGAACGGGCGAACACCCGATGTTCGAGTCGAACTTATGTGCGACTCGAACATTGAACTCATCCCTACAGGAAAGCACAAATAAGTGCATTTCTGTGACCCACAAAATATGTATGGTCAAAACAGCTTTGGTCATTCTTCTCTTTAAATATTGTACCCCAGGGTTCTGTCCCGGGACCAATTTTGTTTGACGTGTTCATAAGCGATATAGAATTTTTCTAACAAATTGCTCAATCTCAGTGTATGCTGATGACACAAAGCTGATACAGGATATAGAAACTTTTCAAGAGGACCTAGTGGTGCAAGTGTGCCTGCCCTATATATTATGTTCAGATAGGCTGTGCACATACACTGGTTTGGCTAAGGGCATACCTTCTGATTGCCCAGTACTTGTTTAAAAGGACACCAGGGCATATAGTCTAGTTGCCTGTTGTTGCTAGGGTATGCACTGGCCTGATCCTGATTTCCATTATCTTGTTCCCATTTCTTGTTATCCTGTCCTCAGTGTGTACCTAACTCCACAGTAATCACCAAGTTCCTGTTCCTGTATTTGTGTCTCTTTTTCCTTGTTAGTTTGACTCCTGGTTCCGGTCTGTTCTCAGTCTGCCTAAACCAAGTTACCTTCCTTTGGTGATATCTCTAAACCTGTTGATTTCTTTGATCTTACCTCGTTGGAACTCCACCTGCTCTGACCTTGGCTGTGTTTTTGACTACATCCCTGCCTAATCCTTTGGTTTAAATGCTTGGCTCTTGTTACTCCAACAGCAACCCCTGGCTGCTCAACTCAACAGCTCTATATTTCTTAGCTTGCCTTCACAGGGGATGGGTAGCACCTACTGTTAAGGCTAGGTAATCTTGTGTCTAAGTTTCACAGGGAACTGGAGCACCCCTTCAATGGATAGAAAGCATTCTCATAAGGTGCTAAATGTGAAGGGCACCGATGTAGTGGTCATCTGGTCTTAACAGAGACCTGCCCTAAAGTATTATAACTTTCCTATATGAGTCAATAACCATTGATTGTGTACATCAAATTGTAATCAGTATCCTCCAAAGATATAATTTATATATCAAATGCGTTGGCATGGTCATGGACTTATACTTAAATATTGTCATGCAGAAGCACAGTTGGATGCCTCCCTTACATGGAGACCAGACTTGTTTAAACCTGTGTTGAAACACAAGCAATGTTCATTGCACCAGTGGTTAAAATTTTAGAACAATACTATTACATGTAGTAACGAAAAAAATTACACTCCCCTAGAATTATTCATAATTCTTAGAGATCATTTTGTTTAAAAGAGAAAATGTTAACCAGACACATTCCAGTTGTAATATTGCAGATAAACATATTATAGACATATATTGTGTTTTGGTAATTGAGGGATTTTCTCAGTGCTGTACTGGGGCCATTGAACATAGAAAATATATGCATCAGATGATCTATTATTTAAAGTAATACAAAATTACTATATTATTACCTATATAGAAGGAAAGGTTATGTAAATATTGACCACTGAATTATTCATTATTGTCTTTTCAGGTATCTTGCAATACGTTATCCATTGCGTTCCCGGGAATTGCGCACTCCCAAGAATGCCCTGATGGCTATCACTCTAATCTGGAGCTTGTCATTGATCTTTTCTGGACCTTATCTCAGCTACTACCAAGAGTTTCAGCTGTCTAATCTAACTGTATGCCACCCAGTCTGGCAAATCTCACATCGCAAGACCATGGACCTTTGTACTTTTGTCTTCAGCTATGTGATTCCTGTGCTGATTCTCAGTCTCACCTATGCCCGTACTATACGATACCTTTGGACATCTGTAGACCCTATTGAAGATATGTCAGAATCCAAGAGGGCAAAGAGAAGAGTGACTTGCATGATCATCATTGTTGCTGTGTTATTCTGCCTTTGTTGGCTTCCCCACCACTTGGTCATTCTTTGTGTCTGGTTTGGATACTTCCCCCTTAATAACTTTACTTATGCCCTTCGTATTCTGTCACATCTGGTGTCTTATGCAAATTCTTGTGTTAATCCAGTGGTGTATGCTTTGGTCTCTAAGCACTTCCGAAAGGGGTTCCGGAAGATATTTCGCTGTCTGCTATTGCGCCAGAGGGCAGCCAATAAGATCCATGTGGTCCCTGCCGCCCATGTTGGTGTCAGCACTCTGGAGGTGGCATGCACAGAAGTGACTCAATTAAGTGAGGGCCCCTTGCATTGCTCTGCCTGTTGTCAGGATCCTGGGAGTCCTTGGGAGGAGACAGAGAGAGCTGGTGATAAAAGAGGCCCGGCATTCCTCAGATTTAATATTACATAGCTAAGAGAGACATGGTGAAGAGACACCAGTAGTAATATACTAAGTTCTGCTTATGAAAGATTTTGGGCTCTGATTCAAGACATCACCATGCTGTAATTAAGCAACCATTCATATACTGCATAGCATAGTAAAAGATGCAATAAAGAATAATAATTCTTAGCAACGAGTTGTAGACTAGTTGTAGTGCCTAACCACACTGAACATCAGCAGATGATGTCTGGTTGCTTACAAAGCTATATTATAAATAGTTTAAATGGACATTATTTGTGTTAAAATTACAACCAAATGAAAGCTGAATATTGTACTTTCCAATCACTTACTACACATTAGTGTTCTTTTCAGTATTGTATTGATCTTTTTCCTGTATAGAAAAAAATAAATGGGACGCTGTGCCTTATTTGAAGAAATCAGTGCCTTTCCCCTCCACCCTAGCCTGTAGCCTCCAAATTTCTGTACATAATGCTGTGCAATCCATGGCCAGCACTAGGCCACCACTAGGTGCTCTTGAGAGACAGGAGAGGGGTAAAGTACAGATGCCCTCCTCTTGTGGAATTCAGAGACTGCTTCTTCAGCAACATAGAAGGATGTCAAGACAACCCAGAAGGCTGCAAGCCATGGTAAAGGGATAATGCTAATTACTTCAAATTAAGGTACAAAGCCCTTTTTTTCTTCTGAAAGGCAACATAGAGTTGTGCTCATAAGTTTACATACCCTGGCAGAATTTATGATTTCTTGGCCATTTTTCAGAGAATATGAATAACACAGAAACATTTCTATCACTCATGGTTAGTGTTTGGCTGAAGCCATTTATTATCAATCAACTGTATTTACTCTTTTTAAATCAGAAACAGAAACTATCCAAATGACCATGATCAAAACTTTACTTACCCGGGTGATTTTGGCCTGATAACATGCACACAAGTTGACACAAAATGAATGGCTATTAAAGGTAACCATCCTCACCTGTGATCTGTTTGCTTGTAATTAGTGTGTGTGTATAAAAGGTCAATGGGTTTCTGGACTCCTAACAAAACCTTGCATCTTTCATCCAGTGCTGCACTGACATTTCTGGATTCTGAGTCATGGGGAAAGCAAAAGAATTGTCAGAGGATCTGCGGGAAAAGGTAGTTGAACTGTATAAAACAGGAAAGGGATATAAAAAGATATCCAAGGAATTGAGATTGCCAATCAGCAGTGTTCAAACTCTAAGCAAGAAGTGGAAAATGAGGGGTTCTGTTGAAACCAAACCACGGTCAGGTAGACCAACTAAAATTTCAGCCACAACTGCGAGGAAAATTGTTCAGGATGCAAAGAAAAACCCACAAAAAACTTCAGGTGAAATACAGGACTCTCTGAAAACATGTGGTGTGGCTGTTTTAAGATGCACGATAAGGAGGCACTTGAAGAAAGATAGGCTGCATGGTCGAGTCACCAGAAGAAAGCCATTACTACGCAAATGCCACAAAGTATCCTGCTTACAATACGCCAAACAGCGCAGAGACGAGCCTCAAAACTACTAGCACAAAGTCATTTGGAGTGATGAGACCAAAATTTTGCTTTTTGGCCACATCCATAAACACTACATTTGGAGAGGATTCAACAAGGCCTATGATGAAAGGTACACCATTCCTACTGTGAAACACGGAGGTGGATCGCTGATGTTTTGGGATGTGTGAGCTACAAGGGCACAGGAAATTTGGTCAAAATTGATGGCAAGATGAATGCAGTATGTTATCAAAAAATACTGGAGGAACATTTGCATTCATCAGCCAGGAAGCTGCGAATGGGAAGTACTTGGACATTGATCCAAAACACAAGGCCAAGTCGACCTGTCATTGGCTACAGCAGAATAAAGTGAAGGTTCTTAAGTGGCCATCTCAGTCTTCTGACCTCAATATCGTTGAACCACTCTGGGGAGATCTCAAATGTTCAGTTCATGCAAGACAGCCCAAGAGTTTACAGGAACTGGAAGCTTTTTACCAAGAGGAAAGGGCAGCTTTACCATCTGGAAAGATAAAGAGCCTCATCCACAAATACCACAAAAGACTTCAAGCTGTCATTGATGTTAAAGGGGGCAATATACGGTATTAAGAACTGGGGTATGTAAACTTTTGATCAGGGTCATTTGGGTAGTTTCTGTTGTGATTATGATTTAAAAAGAGTAAACACAGTTGATTGATAATAAATTGCTTCAGCCAAACACTAGCCATGAGTGAAAGAAACGTTTTTGTGTTATCATTCATAGTCTCTGAAAAATAGCCAGGAAATCATAAATTCTGCCAGGGTATGTAAATTTATGAGCACAACTGTAGATAATATTAGCTACAGTGTCTTGGAAAAGTATTCATACCCCTTAACATTTTCCACATTTTGTCATGTTACTAAAAACGTGAATGTATTTTATTGGAATTTTATGTGATAGACCAACACAAAGTGGCACATAATTGTGAAGTGGAAGGAAAATGATAAATGGTTTTACAAATAAATATATGAAAAGTGTGGCGTACATTTGTATTCAGCCCCCCTGAGTCAATACTTTGTAGAACCACCTTTCCCTGCAATTACAGCTGCAAGTCTTTTTGGGTATGTCTCTACCAGCTTTGCACATCTAGAGAGTGTCCATTCTTCTTTGCAAAATAGCTCAAGCTCTGTTGGGAGCATCTGTGAGGAGCAATTTTCAGGTCTTGCCATAGATTCTAAATTGGATTTAGGTCTGGACTTTGACTGGGCCATTATAACACATGAATATGCTTTGATCTAAACCACTCTTTTGTAGCTCTGGCTGTATGTTTAGGGTTGTTGTCCTGCTGGAAGGTGAACCTCCGACCAATTATCAAGTCTTTTGCAGACTCTAACAGGTTTTCTTCTAAGATTGCCCTGTATTTTGCTCCATCCATCTTCCCATCAACTCTGACCAGCGTCCCTGTTCCTGCTGAAGAAAAGCATCCCCACAACATGATGCTGCCACCACCATGTTTCATGGTGGGAATGGTGAGTTCAGGGTGATGTGCAGTGTTAAATTTCCACCACACATAGCGTTTTGCTTTTAGGTCAAAAAGTTCAATTTTTGTCTCATCTGACCAGAGCCCCTTCTTCCACATGTTTGCTGTGTCCCTCACATGGCTTCTCGCAAACTGCAAATGGCTTTCTTTCAACAATGGCTTTCTTCTTGCCACTCTTCCATAAAGGCCAGATTTGTGGAGTGCAAGACCCATAGTTGTCCTGTGAACGAATTCCCCCACCTGAGCTGTGGATCTCTGCAACTCCTCCAGAGTTACCATGGGCCTCTTGAATGCTTCTCTGATTAATGCTCTCCTTGCCTGGCCTGTCAGTTTAGGTGGACGGCCATGTCTTGGTAGGTTTGCAGTTGTGCCATACTCTTTCCATTTTCGGATGATGGATTGAACAGTGCTCCATGAGATGTTCAAAGCTTGGGATATTTTTTTTATAACCTGACCCTGCTTTAAACTTCTCCACAACGTTATCCCTGACCTGTCTGGTGTGTTCCTTGGCCTTCATTATACTGTTTGTTCACTAAGGTTCTAAAATAAACCTCTGAAGTGCTTCAAAGAACAGCTGTATTTATACTGAGATGAAATTACACACAAGTGGACTCTATTAACTAATTAGGTGACTTCTGAAGGCAATTGGTTCCACTAGATTTTAGTTAGGGGTATCAGAGTAAATGGGGCTGAATACAAATGCACGCCACACTTTTTTTTTTGTGTCAGTTTGTGTTGGTCTATTACATAAAATCCCCCAAAAATACATTTACGTTTTTGTTGGAACATGACAAAATTTGGACATTTTCAAGGGGTATGAATACTTTTTCAAGGCACTGTAAAGCAATCTACACTGAAAGGTTATATTTTTTTAAACTTGTGCAAATACCTAAAAAAACTATTTAGAAGTTTCCCCCCATAGATATGCTTTCCTTTCGTCATTAATGAGAGATATCTCTGGGCTCTATTTCGCTGCTTCTGTTCCCTTGTAGAACATCTCAGGACCTTCAAAACCTAGAAGGATTTATAATATAGTTACTAACCTTCCAACACACTATACATTTTTCTATTGGTTAGTAGCCACCACCCATACTCACAGTGTTGGGTCAACAACATAGCACACAAAGAAATGGGGAGAAGAACCAGTGCCAAGAATGATCAGTATTATGGTAGACCTCCCTAGTTTTTGGAGATAATTGGACATGTTATAGCAACCTTTCTCAACCCGGGTTCTGTGGAACCCTAGGGTTCATTTAGAGGTTTATAGGGGTTCCTTCAGCAATGAGCAACTTCTGCCCCCCCCCCCATATGAGTAACCACTGACACTTATGATCTTTTTAACTATCTGTAAGGGGAATTCTTCCCGATTGTGAGTAACATTCCTCCTACTGACCATCACACTAATGTTCTGTTGCATAACTGTAGATATGGTTATGGTTATTCTTAGTAGGGTTCTGTTAGCCCAGAAAGTTATTTAGCCTACAGGTCCCTTGAGTTACCTGCTGTTTATAGTAAGTGCCAAATCAGAATTGTCTCAAGCAACATCATCACATTAAAAAACTGCAACAAAAAAAAGTGATGTAACCTTTATAACCCATCAGCCATAATCGTCCACCAGTCTGCTAACACTAAACAGCTAAAAAATGTAAGTTTATGTGGTTTTGGGGCTCCTCATCATTGCACTTTGTACTGTGTTATTAAGTGATAAACTTAAGTTGGTCATACACAGGAAAATTTTAAAGCTTTACATGAATATGGCAAAAATGGAAAATTGTTATCAAATACTTACTGCAATTTTCTTTTCTTGAATAACTCCATGGCAGCATACAAAAGGGTAGACTCCACCCTCACTCCTACCTCATAGGACCATTCTCCCATAAATTTTTAGACTGATCTAGTCCACATGTGCCATAATTAGACTACTCAACAACTGGGAGGGATCCTATGCTGCCATGGAGTTAATCAGGAAAGGAAAATTGTGGTAAGTATTTAATAATAATTTTTTTTTGCTTTCCCTGACTAACTCCATGGCAGCACACACATGGGAAATAACTAGCCTCAAACAAGAGTGCGATACCAAAAATAACCGGATAAGGGTGCTAGCTTGCCTCCACAGTAAGCCATAAAGGTGGAGGCCCATGTTGTCCCACATGTTCCTTGAAATGGCCAAAAGTAAATGGATGCTGTAGCAATTGCCAGCTAGAAAATGGTGACAGCAAAAGTCAAAGCATATATCACCAGCACACCATGGCTCCTGGTTGAGCGTGTTGCTATCGCTTCCATAAGAGTCAAGCCTTACTCTTATATCCAACAACAAATCTGGATGTTTTCTTCACTCTGATTTTGCCAAAAGTGACAAAGAGAATTGCCTAAATCGCTAATGAAATCAAAGCTGGTGAATAAGCTCCAAGTAGCCTGGCATCCTGTGATTTGAACTGGCCATTCTAAGTAGTACAACTTGCAGGGAAAACAATACCAAACTGGGCAGAAAACCAAAAAGGGTCCTTTGTAGCTTTAAGTATAACTATAGGCAAAACTTCTTTTTTTAGTTTTGGATAGAGTGGAGATTGATTAGTGATAAAAAGAAGAACAATTTGCTACTTTGAGTGAGGCGATGACCTGGTAAGGTCAGGTGCCTCCATCCCTATCTAAATGAAAAAAAGGAGGAAGGGGGGAGTGGGACTTTGAATGAAGCACAAAGGTTACATCAATAAAATGTATTATATATTTCAGTAATATGGTACATACAGGTAATCATGATACAAAATAAATATCCAATACAGTTTGTGTATATGCACACATATATACAGTGCTTTGCAAAAGTATTCACCCCCTTGGTTTTTTTGTTTTTTTTTCATTCAAAAACTTTTATTAAACAGTTTACATATATTATTTATACGTGCATGGTACTTTGTGGCTATACAGATGTCATATTAAAAAAAAAAAAAAAAAAAAAAAAGGTTATAACAGTGTGCATTAATTGCAAAAAATCAATAATCATTATGCTGATACAGTGCTTATAGATGATGTAGTCTGTGCAGAATTAATTAGTTAGTGTAGTTATATCTGGTAGCTTTTCATCCCACAAGGGGTTAAGCTGCTGGGTCAGTGCAGGTGTCAGATTCTGAGAGCCACCTGTCCCAGATTTTTCCATACTTTGCTGGGCACTCGCTGTTTTTATATACAAATTTTTTGTAAGGCAGAGTGTTGTTCACGTCCACCTTCCAGTCAGTAAGGGTAGGGGGTGTTGGTCTCATCCATTGTTTAGCCAGGGTTTTCCTGGCCGAAAATAGGGTTTCATGGAGGAATATCTTGGTAAATCTATCAATGTCTTGGTCTGGAAATATCCCCAGTATACAGTGCTTCGGGTCTAGGGTGAGTGGGGAGCCCATAGTGTCATGTAGAAAGTCCACCACTTGCTTCCAGAATCCCTGTATTAGGGGGGCATGTCCAGTGTAGGTGGAAAAAAGTACCCGACTCTGTGCGACAGAGGTGGCAGGTGGAGGGGTTGTCTCTCTTGTATCTAGCCATCTTAAGGGGAGTGAGATAAGCTCGGTGCAAGATAAAGATTTGGGAAAGCCTATCAGATAGCTTAGGGGACACTACTTTGCAGGTATCTAGTGCCTCAGTCCATTCTTTGTCTTCTACTTGACCCACCTCCCTCTCCTATCGAGATTTGAGGCCATTTGCTATTTTAGTGGATGACGGTGTGATGAGCATATTGTAGAAAGTGGAGACCAGTTTTTGTGGGTCTGTACCCTTGACCACAGCCATGAGGGCATTAAAAGTAGGCTGTGGGGGGGGACTGAGGGAACTGGGACTGTATGGCATGGCGAACCTGCAGAAACCGAAAAAACATAAAATTTGGGAGTGTGAATTCATTACGTAAGACGTCAAAATGTTTCAGTTCTCCATTTGAGAGTAGGTCATGTAGGTAGAAGATTCCCCGGGATCCCCAAAAAGGGGGAAAAGTTGGAAGCACATATCGGGGGAATATGATGAAGAATGTCTCGTCGTGGGACAGGAATTTTTCAAGATGGCTCTTGCTGGTGTTCATAGGGGGTGAGTACATGTGAAGTGTCTGAGTCTATCCGCAGCATCTCTATCCAGAGGTTGAAGGGGATACAGTGGAGTGTATAATCAGGAGTCATTAGTTGCATGCAGAGGTGAATGATGGGGGGTAAAAAATGAGAATAGTCCTGGAGGGGCATGTCAGGGTATTGTAAAGTGTCCGCCATCTGCAAGCCAGCCAGCAAGGAGTCACACACTAAGTGGGGAGATCAACAAATTGGGGGGGCTCATTCACAGCTTAGTTCCCCGCTCGCGCCAGGGCATCTTGCCTCTCAAGCCATGTTATAACTTCCTCGGGGGCTTCAAAAAAGAGGACACATCCTTCACTCTATATTCTGAGGCATGCAGGGAATAGCATGGAATATTTCAGGTGTTTGATTCTCAGGCGCCTTTTTGCTTCTGGGGGGGAGCTGCAGAATATCACAGCAGAGACTGGAGTACATAGGACGACTATTAGCCATATGCTCCATAGAGTTGGGCATTATGGCGAGAAGTTGCCAGAAGAAAACCATTACTTTCAGAAAAAACAAAATGGCACGTTTTGAGTTTGCGAAAAAGCATGTGGGAGACTCCCAAAATGTGTGGAAGAAGGTGCTCTGGTCTGATGAGACTAAAATTTAAGTTTTTGGCCAACAAAGAAAATGCTATGTCTGGCGCAAACCCAACACATCACATCACCCAAAAAACACCATCCCCACAGTGAAACATGGAGGTGGCAGCATCATGCTGTGGGGATGTTTTTCAGCAGTCGGGACTGGGAAACTGGTCAGTAGGGATGAGCCGAACACCCCCCGGTTCAGTTCACACCAGAACTTGCGAACAGGCAAAAAATTTGGCAGAACAAGCGAACACCGTTAAAGTCTATGAGACACTAACATGAAAAATCAAAAGTGCTTATTTTAAAGGCTTATATGCAAGTTATTGTCATAAAAAGTGTTTGGGGACCTGGGTCCTGCCCCAGGGGACATATATCAATGCAAAAATGTTTTTTGAAAACGGCCGTTTTTTCGGGAGCAGTGTTTTTTTAATGCCTAAAGTGAAACAATAAAAATGAAATATTCCTTTAAATATCGTGCCTGGGGGGTGTCTATAGTATACCTGCAAAGTGGCACATTTTTCCTGTGTTCAGAACTGTACAACAGCAAAATGACATTTCTAAAGGAAAAATTATCATTTAAAACTGATTGCGGCTGTAATGAATTGTCGGGTTCCGACAATATTGATAAAACTCATTGAAAAAAAGAGCATTGCCCCCCCCCCCAGTCCATTACCAGGCCCTTTGGGTCTGGTGTGAATTGTTAAGGGGAACCCCAAAACAAAATTAAAAACAAAAATTGCATGGGAGTCCCCCTAAAATCCATAACAGGCCCTTCAGGTCTGATATGGGAATTATGGGGAACCCTGCGCCAAATTTTTTTTAAAAAGGCGTAGGGGTCCCACCCAAAATCCATACCAGACCCTTCAGGTCTGGTATGGATTTTAAGGGGTACCCTGCGCCAAAATAAAAAAAATGGCATAGGAGTCTCCCCAAAATCCACACCAGACCCTTATCTGAGCACGCAACCTGGCAGGCCGCAGGAAAAGGGGGGGCGAGAGAACCCTATCAGGCCACATGCCCACAATATGGGGTCTAACCCCAAAGCACTTTGTCCCCATGTTGATGGGGACAAGGGCCTCATCCCTACAACCCTTGCCCTGTGGTTGTGGGGTATGCGGGCGGGGGGCTTATCGGAATCTGGAAGCCCCCTTTAACAAGGGGACCCCCAGATCCCGCCCCCCCATGTGAAATGGCAATGGGGTACATTGTACCCCTACCATTTCACAAAAAAAGTGTAAAAAATAGTAAAAAAGACAAGAGACAGCTTGGGACAAGTCCTTTATTAAAGAATAAAAAAATAAAAATGTCCCGCGATGTAAATTCACGCCGCCCCTATGTGAAATGGTAGGGGTACTCCATTACCATTTCACATAGGGGGGGGGGCTGGGATCTGGGGGTCCCCTTGTTAAAGGGGGCTTCCAGATTCCGATAAGCCCCCCCTGCATACCCCCTCAACCACCGGGCAAGGGTTGTGGGGATGAGACCCTTGTCCCCATCAACATGGGGACAAGGTGCTTTGGGGTCAGACCCCAAATCACCCTCCCCATGTTGAGGGCATGTGGCCTGATACGGTTCTGATACGGCTCTTTTCCTGTGGCCTGCCAGGTTGCGTGCTCAGATAAGGGTCTGGTATGGATTTTGGGGGGGACCACTACACCATTTTTTTTTAATTTGGAGCAGGATTCCCCTTAATTTCCATATCAGACTTGAAGGGTATGGCATGGATTTTAGGGGGACCCCCACGCAATTTTTTTAAAAAATTTTGGTTCAGGTTTCCCCTTAATATTCATACCAGACCCAAAGGACCCAGTAATGGACTGGGGGGAATCCATGCTCTTTTTTTCAATGAGTTTTATCTATATTGCCAAAACCATTACAGCCGCGATCAATTTTAAATGACAATGCTTCCTTTAGAAATGTAATTTTGCTATGGTAATGTTCTAAACACGGGAAAAATACGCCACTTTGCAGGCATACTATAGACACCTCACAGGCACGATATTTAAAGGAATATTTCACTTTTATTGTTTCACTTTAAGCATTAAAAAAATCACTGCTCCCGAAAAAACTGCAGTTTTTAAAATTTTTTTTTTGCATTTATACATGTCCCCTGGGGCAGGACCCAGGTCCCCAAACACTTTTTATGACAATAACTTGCATATAAGCCTTTAAAATGAGCACTTTTGATTTTTCATGTTAGTGTCCCATAGACTTTAACGGTGTTCCGGCGGCTTTTGAATTTGCCAGGAACACTGCATATTGTTAGCTGTTCGGCGAACAGGCGAACAACTTACGTTCAACTCGAACATCGGGCTCATGCCTACTGGTCAGAGTTGAGGAAAAGATGGATGGTGCTAAATACAGGGATATTCTTGAGCAAAACCTGTACCACTCTGTGTGTGATTTGAGGCTAGGACGGAGGTTTACCTTCCAGCATGACAATGACCCCAAACAAACTGCTAAAGCAACACTTGAGTGGTTTAAGGGGAAACATGTAAATGTGTTGGAATGGCCTAGTCAAAGCCCAGGCCTCAATCCAATAGAAAATCTGTGGTCAGACTTAAAGTGGATGTAAACCCAATGTCATCTTTTCTAAACTACTGCCATAGGGGTTATTAGACCCGAAAAACTGCATATTCTGTGGGTGGGTCTGTCAGTAGACTCCCCGCCCACCTCTACACTCCCCTTGTCAATATGCATTTTCTCCTGTGTATTTCTTACACTGAACTTCTGCTATGATCTCTGACATCCAGTGAAAAGACAGGAAAGTAACCACATGACTTCAGCATGCCAAATCATGCTGAGGTGTGGAACAGCCAATCCTTGCAGAGCTGCTGAAGAAAGGAGTGGGGGAGGGAATTAAAAAATAATGCCTGTGTCTTAGGCTGTCACTCACAGCAAGGGGGAGTATTTGACAAAGTTTTTCTCAGTTTGTCAAGATTTTTCTCACTGAACAATAAAAGGGGATTGCTCAGCGATGGATTAACTCTGTGTGGCAAGACTGGGCTCAAATGATAGGAAATCTTATACTCTACAGTATGATATTAAAAAAAAAAAAATTTCGGGTTTACATCCACTTTAAAGATTGCTATTCACAAGCGCAAACCATCCAACTTGAAGGAGCTGGAGCAGTTTTGCAAGGAGGAATGGGCAAAAATCCCAGTGGTAAGATTTTGCAAGCTCATAGAGACTTATCCAAAGCGACTTGGAGCTGTGATAGCCACAAAAAGTGGCTCTACAAAGTATTGACTTTAGGGGGGTGAATAGTTATGCACATTGACTTTTTCTGTTATTTTGTCCTATTTGTTGTTTGCTTCACAACAAAAAAACATGTTCAAAGTTGTGGGCATGTTCTGTAAATTAAATGATGCAAATCCTCAAACAATCCATGTTAATTCCAGGTTGTGAGGCAACAAAACATGAAAAATGCCAAAGGAGATGAAAACTTTTGCAAGGCACTGTATGTAACAAAAGGTTAATAACCATAGCGTTAGAATATTATTCCAAATTCATAATTCGGCACTTATAGGTGTTAAATTATATTCATGGCAAGCTTGCAAAACATATTTGGTTTTATGATTAGTCATAATGAATATAGTATGTGTGAATGACCTTGATCAATTGATTTAATATGATTCTTCATCTAAACCTGAGTATTGCTGGAAGTTTCTGGTGTATGAGAATAACATATAAGGTATCTTGGTATAGAATGTCATGAGAAGGCAAAAATAGACACGTATCTACGTAGCTAGAGGAATAATACATATTTGTTTATATCCTATTAAGTTAGTTTAGTGTAGTCTCAGTAATATTAATAAGTAAATAGTATGTAGTTAAAGTTGGTAATATGTGTTCATACTAGTAGATGCTTGGTTATATGACTTTGCATGATCAGCACTTTACCTCAAGTATAAAGTGTTACATGTGGGCTTGTCAATAAAACTCCATATGACTCTCTGAGTTAGTATCTCCTTTTGTATAGTATATTGCTGAAGTTAGCAGAGATGAATGTGTGCCATACAAGGTTCTAAGGTTTTGTGAGGTTATGACATTCAAATGTAACATATAAAGCCTCCGCTTCTATATTGAAGGACAGACACACACACACCGGAAATAAAAGGTGATATAGGGCGCACAGGACTAGCGTAGTCCAAATGATGTCTCTATTAAGGATCGGCAGTCCAAAAATGAACGGGAGAGGTGTAGGTAGGAAGGGATGGAAGGATGGTGATCTTCAGCAGAAAGGGCTGCAACTTTAAAAGACTTGAAGCAGGGTCTAAAATGACATAAAAACAAACAAAGGCGCCTCTAAGTGCAGAAGATAAACAATTTTAATACCCCAACTGGGTTAAAAACACTTACAAAATTGAAGTAAAAAGCAGGCACATCGTGGGTAAGGCTGCATTGGAAGAGGTCACGATCAGAGGAAGCCTACAGGAGGATGGATGTAGTCACTGTCAGCAGCGATGTAAAACACAGGGAACAGCTGTGGAGCCGGCGTCGTCAGCGTGTGAGGGCTGCGAACCCGGAAGTGATGTCATCCGCTGGGTGGCTCTGTGACCAGCCTGAACCGCAAACGAAAGGCCAGAGAGGGGATGTGATGTCATCAGTGAGGGACGCGTTTCAGAACCGTCATTCGTTCCTTTCTCAACCTCGGCTCAGCTGCTGACTGTGACTACATCCATCCTCCTGTAGGCTTCCTCTGATCGTGACCTCTTCCAATGCAGCCTTACCCACGATGTGCCTGCTTTTTACTTCAATTTTGTAAGTGTTTTTAACCCAGTTGGGGTATTAAAATTGTTTATCTTCTGCACTTAGAGGCGCCTTTGTTTGTTTTTAAGACACACACACACCCACTAGGAGAGATGACACAGACATATTCACACGAAGACACTGACAAGTTGGAACCGCTGAATTCTCCCAGAAGCCTAAGAACGTCATTTCCTGCTTCTTTTTGGTTACACAATACACCATGGAGACTGAAGGCAGAAGCCATGAAGCATACATGCTTTAATAAGCTTATTACAGCTTTATAACTATTTATTCTATTTCATATATTTTTACCTACACTGAACTGAACTGTTATACTTTTTTTCATTGTATATATGATGTGTGACAATAAACTCACACTTTGTTTTTAAGTCAGTCTGACTATCAATGCTATTCATCCAGAAACGCCCTTGAGATACAAGAATATTAGATATTATTTATATTCTTCACATGGGATGGGATTGTTACTTCCCATCCCGTGAGAGTCATCCATTGTGCAATATTTAGGGTGTCACTTGATCTGCTTCGGGGGCCCTTTGCTCTCATCCCTTCCAGGAGCTGCGATGCGCGCCACCAGATCTCCTTCCTCCCCCGATGCTTTGGGGTGGGGGGACACCCTCCCGACGCGCATCGATGTCACAACCTCTGCGCCAGAGGTACGGCTGCATTCAAAGTCCCACTCCCCCTTCCTCCTTTTTTCATGGAGAGGGATTACAATGCTTGTCAGTTTTTATTGCTGTCTGTTCCCCCATTAAGGAGATTCACCCTCTCTATTTGTCCTGTTTACTATTATCATTGAAAGTGAAAGTAAAAGAAAATACCACATTTTGGGTTGTCCCCAGAAAAGGAATAGAGGGGAAATCTTCTAATGGGGACACTAGTTCTGGTGACCTGGGGGGCTTTAAGGAATTCCCTTAATTTGCAGGGATTTCCTCTCACTTCCTGTTTTGGCTATGGAACAGGAAGTGAAGGGAAATTTTAGCAATGGGACACAGATGGTGGAGAAAAATCTGTCAGGGGTTATAACTCTCTCTTGCTCTATCCAAAATGAAAAAAAAAAATGTTTTGCTATAGTTCTATTTTAAGTTCCTAGATCTCTGCCAATTTACTGGTTTTGGCAGGATGACCCTTGCACAAGGTGAGTTCAAACTGTGGCAGACCCTGACCAACTTTTGACAAATGGCTGGTCAAACTCACACCATGCTGTCACTGATACGCAACGCTGGCCCTCTGGGTTTCACCCTGCCCAAAGATTTTCCAGCTCATGGGACCACAATCTACAGCAGGCGCTGGCCGACTGAGAGTGAGCGTCATTAGATTTTGTTAACTACACAGTTAACACTTTACTCTGCCACCACATATTTTTATTGTAAAATTTCAACTGTTCACAATATTATCAATAACAATAATGACTGTAATACAGACTGTTACCACAGACAGGTGTACCCAGAGATTTACCATATAGTAGCGCTAATAGATGGCTATTGGAGTGAAACTGGGTTGTGGATTGTGTTAGATTATGCTTATCCTGTGAAAGTACTGATATGGGTGTTTGGAATGCAGCTACAAGTTTTTTAATAGTATAAAATGCCTTCCTGGGATTATATAAAGGGGAATCACTGCTGTTAGGTGTCTCCTATTGTTACAAAATGTCATGACTTAAGCCTGGTACACATTGTGAGTTTTTTTTTTTCATTCAACCCAGTGGGTGAGTAAGCTCCAGATAGCCTGCTAGGGCTGGCCACCCCAGAACACACCGGTCAGTGCTTGCAGCCATTGGCTGCAAGTGTTGATCAGATACAGTTTTTTTAAGTGTGCCGATTCGATAAAAGCTGGTTGGTACACCGATTTCTGTTTTAACGGCCAGATATTCGGCCCATGTGTACCAGTCTTTAGGAATTCTGAACAACGTGGCTGCCTTGCCCTCTCAAAAAAACCTTTTGGGGTGCCAAGTTACCACACAAACAATTAATTTATAGTGTCTTTATCCCATGCTTTCAAAGAGTCTGAAGAGAGTAGATTTGCCTGGGAAGGCTCTGAGACAAGTAGACTGGCTCTATAAGAAAAACTGGAATCTTGCCAGAATAGATAACCCCTGGCCCTGCACAGGTTGAGTGGAAACAACTCCTTTGGAGTATCTTGACTATGTGCCTAATGAATTGTGACAACCTGCTGGTCCCTGTCATCCTAATCACTAACTGCTTGAACAAAGCAGGATTCATGCAGTCATGTTCATCTGCATCTTCCTCTTTGGAAGAGTCAGAAGAGGGTTGTTTTGTCTGGGAGGGGTGTAAGATTGCTCATTGCCAGAATAGATAACCTTCCCAGGGTGAGTGGAAACAACTCCTCCAGAGTGTATTGACTAGAAGTTTAATGAATATAACAACCTTTTAGGAGTCGTCCTCTTTATCCCTGGCTGCTTGAAAAAAGCAGGATTCAGACAGGGCTCTGCTTGCCCAGCATGAGTGGCATAGCAGGATTCATACAGGGCTCTGCTTGCCCAGCATGAATGGCATAGGCCCAGTGTTAGGCGTGCATGATGAATGCCAATTTGGAGGGTGTAAATGGCAATGAGCTCAATAGTTAGCTTCCTATAGACTTGAAAGAAACCTGAAAGATGCCCCTCCCCTTGTTTGCAACAACTGGCTACAGGGATGAGGTGACAAACTCATGGTTTAAGACAGTAAGCAATCTTTGAAAAGAAAAAAGTGGAAAGTTCCCCACGGGACTTTTTAGCAGCAAATAGAAGTCAAATATTTTGTAAAAAATCACAGATTTTTTATTATTATTTCAAAAGTTGGTTAGACACAACAAAAAATTAATTAAAATATGAGCTCTGGTATATACAAGGCGAGACAAAATAGGCTAGGAAAGGTTATACATCAAGAGTGATACATTGTTACACTTGAAATTGCACTATCCGATGTATGGAAATGCCACAATGCATTTCGACCTCAAATGTTATGGTCTTCTTCAGGGGGTCCTTACATTTCGATAAATACATCAAGAGGACAGATTTAAATATTCTAATTGTCATGTAATTTAATATCCAATACAGTCTCATTTATTACGTCTACATTGTTTCGTGTTTGATTTATGTAATCAGTGTATTTACCCTTTCCGCCAGGAAGGCTCGCTTAACCAGAGACTTCTTTAAAAACCAGATAATCCTCTCAAGTGCGATCCCGGACCCACTGAGAGCCTGTCCATACCCTCAACCCAAGGGGGTTATACATAATTAGCATACCAAAGAGGTAAGGGTAGTTTTTTAGGACATTGTGAGAGGGGGAGAATCTTAATGACAGGAGTCCCTCTCCGTGTGCTGCCGGGGTTGTTTCAATGTTAACTCAGTATATAATCTAGGTTTTTTTCTCCATAGAGGGGTTGGGAAGATTATATCTAATCCCTATATAAGAGAAACCATGTCACGCCGTACATGGTATATCATTTTTTATTTGGTTGCAATGGTGAATTGTGCGTTGTTCCCACAATCATCTTAGTGTTAGGCATACAAAAGATGATCTGGGTATGTTATAAACACTAAGGAGTGACACAATGATATGTGTCAGCAAGATAAAGAGAGGAAATATGTGCATGTATGTGTGTGATTACTGCTTATGGCGGCCAAATGAGTGTAATCCATTAGAAAAGATGCATGTCATAAAAAAAGGGTGTAGTATGGAAAATATATGTGTGTTAAATCAAATATAAGTTGAGGGTGTGCACGTAAGCAATTTATGCTCAAACCACAAAACAGGCAAACACAAGTGAAAAATAAAAATAAATAAAATAGGAATGTTGAAAAAGTGACAAAAACTTACAAGTGTATTGTATTCAATAAGGTTTACAATGAATGAGACAAAATATGTCGTGTGATACTAATGCATCCAAACCAAAAGGGCGAGAGGATGCAAAGTGAAGGTGAGTGTTACAAAGAGTGCTATGTAGTAACCATGTATTGCATAAACAAAAAGTAAAAGAGATTACAAATAAAATAATTAATACCTTATTGCGTTGTTGAAATAATTGTGTGTTCAGATCAGAAGAGTATAAATACTGCATCTGTGTTGAAGAGATTTGTAATAAACTAGTCAGTAATAGGGATGAGCCGAACACCCCCCGGTTCGGTTCGCACCAGAACCTGCGAACGGACCGAAAATTTGCATGAACGTTAGAACCCCATTGATGTCTATGGGAGTCGAACGTTCGAAATCAAAAGTGCTCATTTTAAAGGCTAATTTGCATGGTATTGTCCTAAAAGGGGTTTGGGAACCTGGGTCCTGCCCCAGGGGACATGTATCAATGCAAAAAAAACTTTTAAAAACGGCCATTTTTTCGGGAGCAGTAATTTTAATGATGCTTAAAGTAAAAAAAAAAAAAGTTAAATATTCCTTTAAATATCGTACCTGGGGGGTGTCTATAGTATGCCTGTAAAGTGGCACGTGTTTCCCGTGCTTAGAACAGTCCCTGCACAAAATGTCATTTTTAAAGGAAAAAAGTCATTTAAAACTGCTTGCGGCTTTAATGTAATGTCGGGTCCTGGCAATATTGATGAAAATCAGTGAGACAAACAGCATGGGTACCCCCCAGTCCATTACCAGGCCCTTTGGGTCTTGTATGGATATTAAGGGTTACCCCGCACCCAAATTAAAAAAGGAAAGGTGTGGGGCCCCCAGGCCCTATATACTCTGAACAGCAGTATACAGGCGGTGCAAACAAGACAGGGACTGTAGGTTTGTTGCTAAGTAGAATCTGTTTGTAATTTTGAACTGGTACATTTTTAACGTGTTTAGCTCCAGCCAAAAAATCTATTTTAGGCTTTTTGGAAAACCTAGGGAAGGGTTATCACCCCTGTGACATTTGTTTTTCTGTCTGTGCTCCACTTCAGAAGATTTCACATCACTTTTTGTCCCAATGACAAATGTTTTTTGAAAATATGGGTTTTTTTGTGAAACAAGGATTGGTGATAAAACGTCAGTGGAAAGGAGAAAAGTTTTTTCCCATATTAACTCTTACAGGAGAGAATTACCCTTCCTAGGGGTAGATTTCATCTCACTTCCTGTTGTCTCCTTCCGTTTGCAAAAAGGAGTCGTTTGTAAGTTGGATTTTTGAAAGTAGGGGCCTGCCCTATATACTCAGCAGAAATTTGGGCCTTAGGTGTTGTTGTGGCCACAACACTGTAAGCCCTCACAGGGCCCTGCTGTGAAATATTAGATCAAGAATTCTAATTACATGCCCCTGTTGAACAGGGGCAGAAAAATTGGCCTTTTGGTGGTGGTGGTGGTGCTGGTGCTACAACACTGTAAGTCCTCACAGATACTCTTGGTGGGCGCAGAAATGGGCCCTGCTGTGAAATATTAGATCAAGAAATGTAATTACATGCCCCTGTTGAACAGGGGCAGAAAAATTGGGCCTTTGGTGGTGGTGCTGGTGCCACAACACCGTAAGTCCTCACAGATACCCTTGGTGGGCGCAGAAACGAGCCCTGCTGTGAAATATTAGATCAAGAATTGTAATTACATGCCCCTGTTGAACAGGGGCTGCAAAATTGGGCCTTTGGTGGTGGTGCTGGTGCCACAAAACTGGAACCCCTCACAGATGCTCTAGTTGGAGCACAGGAACTAGCCCTGCTGCAAAGAATTGCATCAAAAATTGTAATTACACGCCCCTGTTAAACAGGGGCTGAAAAATTGGGCCTTAGGCACTGGTGCTGGTGCCACAACACTGCAACAGCTCACATATACTCTAGTTGGAGCGCAGGAACTACCCCTGCTGCAAAGAATTGCATCAAAAATTGTAATTACACACCCCTGTTAAACAGGGGCTGAAAAATTGGGCCTTAGGCACTGGTGCTGGTGCAACAACACTGCAACACCTCACAGATACTCTAGTTGGAGCGCAGGAACTAGCCCTGCTGCAAAGAATTGCATCAAAAATTGTAATTACACGCCCCTGTTAAACAGGGGCTGAAAAATTGGGGCTTAGGCACTGGTGCTGGTGCCACAACACTGCAACCCCTCACAGATACTCTAGTTGGAGTGCAGGAACTAGCCCTGCTGCAAAGAATTGCATGAAAAATTATAATTAAATGCCCCTGTTAAACAGGGGCTGAAAAATTGGGCCTTAGGCACTGGTGGTGGGACTGGCGGCGCCCAGAACCAAAAATGTTCTTACAAGCTATCATCATGATCATTGAGGAGGAAGAGGATAATTACTCAGTATAACAGGATAGTCACTCAGCATCAGCATAGGCAGTCTTTGAAGGGATCTGACATTTCCAAAAAATTTATTCGGTTACATCAGCATCAGGTGCTTGGTAGCTGGTGGTGATCCAAGACTGATTCATTTTTATGAAGGTCAGTCGATCGACCGAGTTGGTGGACAGACGCACCCTGTGATCGGTTACAAAGCCTCCAGCAGCGCTGAATGTGCTTTCTGAAAGAACGCTGGATGCAGGACAGGCCAGTAGCTCAATTGCATACTGTGCAAGCTCTGGCCAGTGATCCATCCTCAAGGCCCAGTAACCCAGAGGATTTTCGGTGGGAAAGGTGTCCAAGTCAGATCTTGCCCCTAGGTATTCCTGCGCCATGTAAAACAGACACTGGCGATGGTTGCTGGAACCGATCATACCTTGGGGCTGCGGACCAAAAAATTGTCTGAACGCATCGGTCAGACGGCCACCTTCTCCACCGCTCCTTCTTTGACTGACCGAAGCCTCAGCAACACGTTGTCCAGAAACAGGAGTTTGTAACCTCCCAGTCTCTGGGAACGCGTTGTACAGACCTTTCTGTAAGGCCTCCCAAAGATGTTTCATCCTCTGCTCCCTCTGCGACGGCAAGATAAGGTCTGCAACCTTACCCTTGTAACGTGGATCAAGGAGCGTTGCCAGCCAGTATTGTTCCTTCTCCTTGATACCACGAATACGAGGATCCTTCCGCAGGCTTTGCAGGATCAGGGAGGCCATGCAGTGTAGGTTTGCTGAGGCATTCGGTCCGGAGTCCTCTGGGTCACTAAGGACTACATGATCCGCAGTCACCTTCTCCCAGCCACATACAAGTCCATGTGTTTCTTGGGACTTTAAATGATCCCTTAAAGACTGCTGCTGATGCTGAGTGCCAGGCTCCACCTCCATACTGACACAATCCTCCTCCTCCTCCTCCTCTTCCTGTGTGATCGGCGGGCACACAGGAACACTGTCTGGATAAAGGGGCCCTTGAGAGCTAAGGAAGTCCTCCTCTTCCTGCCTCTGTTCTGCCTCAAGTGCCCTGTCCATTATTCCACGCAGCGTGTGCTCCAACAGGTGGATAGGGGGGCAGTGTCACTGATGCATGCACTGTCACTGCTCACCATCCTCGTGGCCTCCTCAAATGGTAACAGGACAGTGCATGCATCCCTGATCATGGCCCACTGGCGTGGGGAAAAAAAAACAAGCTCCCCTGACCCTGTCCTGGTGCTATAGTCGCACAGGTACTCATTGATGGCCCTCTGCTGCGTGTGCAGCCGCTGCAGCAGGGCCGACGCTGAGTTCCACCTGGTGGGCATGTCACAGATTAGGCGGTTCTTGGGCAGGTTAAATTCCTTTTGGAGGTCTGCCAGCCGAGCACTGGCATTATATGACCGGCGGAAATGCACACAGACTTTCCTGGCCTGCCTCAGGACATCCTGTAAGCCCGGGTACCTACCCAAGAACCGCTGCACCACCAAGTTAAGGACGTGAGCCAAACAGGGCACATGGGTCAATTGTCCCTGTCGGAGGGCGGAGAGGAGGTTGGTGCCATTGTCGCAAACCACCATTCCTGCCTTAAGTTGGCGTGGCGTCAACCACCTCTGAACCTGCCCCTGCAGAGCTGACAGAACCTCTGCCCCAGTGTGGCTCCTGTCCCCCAAGCACACCATCTCAAGCACCGCATGGCATCTTTTGGCCTGCATACTTGCGTAGCCCCTTGAATGCCTACGGAGCACCGCTGGTTCCGAGGACAAAGCACAGGAAGAGGCCATAAAGGAAGAAGAAGAGAAGGGGGTGGAGGAGAGAGGTGTGGCAGAATCATTAGTAGTGGCATTTTGGAGGCGTGGTGGCGGAACAACCTCCAACACTACTGCACCTTGTCCTGCATCCTTCCCAGCTGCCAGCAGAGTCACCCAATGCGCGGTGAAACGTAATGTCCCTGTCCATGCCTGCTGGACCATGAGTCAGCAGTAATATGCACCTTATCGCTGACCGCCCTGTCCAGCGAGGAATGGACATTGCCTTCCACATGCCAGTAGAGAGCCGGAATCGCCTTCCGTGAGAAAAAATGGCGTTTGGGTACCTGCCACTTAGGAACCGCACATTCCACAAACTCACGGAAGGAGGCAGAGTCTACCAACTGAAAAGGTAGCAGTTGAAGTGCTAGCAATTTTGCCAAGCTAGCATTTAACCGCTGGGCATGTGGATGGCTGGGAGCAAACTTCTTTCGGCGGTGCAGCAGCTGGGGCAGGGAAATTTGCCTGGTACAATCTGACGTCGGTGTACCAAAAGCAGATTGCCCACAAGTACTTGGCTGTGACACACCTAATTCTACACCTTCATTCCTCTCAGTGCAGTTCTCAGAGAGGACTGAAGGTATAGTGGGGTTGGAGAGCTCACCTGATGAGGAGAGGTCCTCTTTATTCTTTGGTGTGGGTCTTTTAGATATGCTTGCCAACGAACTGCATGGCAGGTCAACATATGTCTGGTCAAGCAGTAGTAGTTCCCAAGCGGGAGATGTTTTGGCCACGCGAGATACACTTGCAAATAGCAGCGGTGCGATCTGATGCACTCGTCTCAAAAATGGCCCACACCAAAGAACTTTTGGAATAACGCGCAGAGACAGCAGCGCCCTGCACATGCGCAGCTTTGCGGTGTGGTGCAGTCAGTGTCCTGCCCTTAGGCTGGCCCCTGGAGGGCATCCTGCCTTGTTGGTGATGTGCCTCCTCCTCCTCTCTCCTATCAGGCACCCATGTTGAGTCAGTGACCTCATCATCCCCTCCCTCCTCATCACTAGAGCAAACCTGGCAGTATGCTGCAGCAGGGGGAGCATGACTGCCAGATTGCTGTCCTTCTTGGGCACCCCCTCTGTCCGTGCTCACATTACTGCCTTCATCTAGATCTCGATCATCATCAGAGCCTTCTAAATGCTGGGCATCCTCCTGGAGCATGTACCCAACACTGTGGTCAAACAGTTCGAGGGACTCCTCAGGAGGACATGGTGGGGCTAGGGAAGGAGTCACTGATGCCATTGAGCCGAGGGAAGAGGCCGCGTTGGCAGCTGCTTTGCCAGACAAAGTACCCTGAGCATGGGTGAGAGAGGATGAGGAGGATGAGGACGGCTTGGTCATCCACTCGACCAAGTCTTCCGCATGTTGCGGCTCAACACAGCCAGTTGCCGAAAAAAAGGCCAAGCGTGTCCCACGGCCACGTGCTGATGAGGATGCACCGTCTCCACGACCAGCACTGTTGCCTCTAGACACAGAGCCTGCTTGCCCTCTTTTATTGGCTGTTGACTGACTGCCTCTCCTTGTTGGCCTTCCAGACATACTAATGGCCTGCAGTGAGATGTAGCTGCACTAAGCTGGGATATATATATATATACCGTATATACTCGAGTATAAGTCGTTCCGAGTATAAGTCGAGGCCCTAATTTACCACAAAAAAAATTGGAAAAACTTATTGACCCGAGTATAAGACGAGGGTGAGAAATGCACAGCTACTGTAAGTGGAAAAGAGGGTCAACAATGCCCATTTGCAGCCTCACTGTGCCCATTTGCAGCCTCACTGTGCCCATTTGCAGCCATAGGTCCCCTGAACTTCAAACTCGGTAGTTAAGGGTTCCTAGATGCCCCCTAGCTGCAGCCAAAATTTGGGGTCTCTGAACCCAAAGGGTCCCGAAATGACATTGCTGCAGGTGGACACAGTTGACCAAATTTGGGGCCCTGTATCTCGGGGCCACGTAGTGCTAAGAACCCCAAATTTGGTGTGCAAACCCAGTGGAACTAGCACCATAGAATTTCCAAAGCTGGGGTTTCTAGCACCAAGTGGCCCCGAGATACAGGGCCCCAAATATCAGTTCAGAAAATGTCAAGCACTTTTCTGCAGCAGAGAATGACATTTTTCGAACCGGATTTGGGGCCCCGTATCTCAAGGCCACTTGGTGCTAGGAACCCCAGCTTTGGATATGTTATGGTACCAGTTCTACTGGGTTTGCACACCAAATTTGGGGTTCCTAGTACCAAGTGGCCCTGAGATACGGGGCCCCAAATTCGGTTCGGAAAATGAAGTTTTTGCTGCAGAAAAGTGCTTGACTCGAGTATAAGTCGAGGGGGGCACTTTCAGCACAAAAAAATGTGCTGAAAAATTCGACTTATACTCGAGTATATACGGTATATATATATGTATATATATATATATATATATATATATATATATATATATATATATATATATATATATATACTGATACTGCAGCTAGCAAAATCAACTGCCTGCTTGTAGTATGAGAACCCCACCAATCTTCTACAGGTAGCTTTAGCTGAACACTGTGCAGAGGACGCACTACACCAACGTTAAAACAATGTAGCTGCCTGCGGTAGTGATAGGATCAGGAAAACACCAGCAACCTTCTACAGGTAGAAAGTATGCCAAATAATTCTGCGCTGCCCTAAGGAAAGAGAATAAGCAGCTAACACGGCCAGTAGGATATGTGCATATAGGAAAGAAAACAAAATAAGTGTAGCGCTAAAACAATCTTAAATGTCCAACATAGAGACAATATAGTCCAAGGGCTGGTAAACCTCTAGGTACGAGTTAGAAGAAATTCCTCCATTTTTGTATGGCTCCTAATAAATGATAGTCCATAGAAATTACGTGACTTCATGTGTGGAACATATCAATGGGTGCGTAACATCTGAAGTGAAGACAAAAACACCACCACCAACAATAAGGAGGCTTACCGGATCTATTGGACCCAAAGAGACATACGCCTAGTTGGGTCAAAACAGGCTTAGGTGGTGAACGGCTGTGGGGGATCCAGAGGGGTTGTAAGAATGGAGGTCCTGGGATGAACCGTGGACTGGTATGTCCCTCAGGATGATGTTAAAAGACAGATGGCAGTAGCAATGGGTGGAGAGGAAAAAGACAAGGCCACATAGTGTAAATCCATAAAACAGGTACCAAATTTATTAAAAAATGAGAGATACACTCACATGTAAATCTTTAAAATCAGCGCTGTGAACATATGGCGGCAGTGGGGTCCTACCCGACGCGCTACACTTATTTTGTTTTCTAACCTTCTACAGGTAGCTTTAGCTGAACACTGTGCAGAGGTCGCACTAGACTAACGTGTAAATAATGTAGCTTCCTGCGGTAGTGATAGTATCAGGAAAACACCACCAACCTTCTACAGATAGCTTTAGCTGAACACTGTGAAGGGGACGCACTACACTAACATTAAAATAATGTAGCTGCCTGCGGTTGTGATAGGATCAGGAAAACACCACCAACCTTCTACAGGTAGCTTTAGCTGGGAGGATGGGAGATGTGAGGACGTGAGAGCGTAACGTCCATCACGGAGGGAGGGGCCTGAGTGTGTCTGCCGGCTGAGAAGCAGACGCTGACTCAAGGAACGCTGTGGAGGCTGCCGGTAGTTCCCGGCGAAGGAGACGGGATGAGGGATATTGCATTCCTGTAGAGGACACGCTGGCAGCGTCCGGAACTAAACGCAGCCGGAGAGAAGCTCTCTAAAGGAATCATAGGAACAGCGGGAGAGCAGCAGTGTTAGACGGCGGTGTGTGAGTAAAGCAGTGACAGATCCCGCGCTCTCACCCCCCTCCCCCCCCCCTTTTTTTTTCCTTCTTATGGAGTCTATATCCCCTCTCCTGAGGATGTAAAAACCCCTGGACCCTTGCACCGTAACCACACAGATCCCTTATAGATTAAGAAGCTCCAAGTGGAGGAGAGTGTGAAGATCAGGACGGAACCTGGATGTGTGGAGCAACAGGATCTGACGATGAGGAGCTTGGAAGGGCAGAAAAAATGAGGTACCCCGAAAGGGGATGGTTTTGGACAGTATCGTTCTGGTTTTTCTGTTGTAACATATGTTAACATTTAACCTGGTGAGTGAAAGGGAAGGTTCCAACTCTTGTCTTCAGCATAACATAGAGACTTTAACAGGGAGCGTGCTTATCAGCACACATCAGAGGTATATACAGCTATATGTAAGCAGGTAAAGCCCTATAAAGCTAAGAGGTTTATTGTACTAACCTAAAGGACTGATTGATTGTGGTCAAGACAGGAATGGTGAATTAATGGTGAAGCTTGAAGAACATATACTTGGTTAAATCATACTTTGTAAACTTGTGCAAGAGGTGTAGTCCAGGAAGTGTGGAGGAGAGGAACAGGAGCACAACATACAACCTAAAAGCACCCTGGGTAAACAACAGAAACAGAAACTGCAATTAGAAGTGATAAGCAATCGGGTAATTTACCAGTCAGTGGGACTGAAAAGTGGGGCCCCAGAGATCTGAATATACCTTTGATAGTGGAGTGGTATCGGCACATTCCCAATTATTCCCCCTATTTCTCCCCCCGACGCGGAGGGAGAAGAGGAAATTAAGGCTGGGGAAGCGGATAAGAGGGACAAAAAAGAAAGACTCGGAGAAACAGGGACTAACTAAGTTGGAAAAAAAAAGGGGACTGATAAAAAAACAGGAGAGACTCCTGACCACTCCAGGGATGAATTTTCTACAGAGAGTGAACTTGAAGTAAGTAGAATAGATGGGAGAACAGCGGAGGCATACCCCCTCACAAAAGGAGAAATGATGGAGATGTTCCAGAGGTTGGAAAATTCAATAAAAACAGACATAAATATGTTGAGAGGGGATCTGGGGAATTTACTGGAAAGAGTAGAAAAGACAGAAAAAACTGCAGAAAATCAAAGACAAGAACTTGGTACTCTCAAACAGCAAATTAAAATAACACAACAAAACCAGGAAAAAATTCTTTACAGATTGGAGGATCAGGAGAATAGGAATAGAAGACAGAACATCAGGATTCGCTCAGCCCCGGAAAAAAAGGGAGAAGACCTGAGGAAAATGATTAATACAATACTAGGCCCCCTCGTAGATAAAGGGGTAGATGAACCACTAAAAATAGAGAGAGTACACCGAGTGGGATATCTCCAGAATGTAGAACTAGAGAGGCCAAGGGACATAGTAGTCAGATTTAGATTCTACGAAGATAAGCGAGAGGGAGGGGGAGGGGGGATACAATGTGCAAATCTTATAGAAGAAGAGGAACAACCCGGTGCAGGCTAGAAGAGCAGAGTAGGCAGAAACAAACAGGGGGAAAATGAGAACACTCACATTTTTTCATACAACGTGAGGGGATTAAACTCACCTTCCAAAAGACACAAAATTCTAAAAGAGCTAAAGGGATATGGGGCAGAAGTGGTATCTTTGCAGGAGACTCACTTGTCACACGACTCGAATATTAGATTGTGGTCGAGGGAGTTCCTGAATTGGTACTATGGGAATACTTTCTCAAGGAGATCGAGAGGAGTGGCAATAGGGTTTGCGAAAGACGTACAGTTCAAACTCAAGGATAGGATGCAAGACCCAGAAGGGAGGTTTCTCTTTTTGAAAGGAACACTAGAGGAAATAGATTGCACCTTGGCGAACATCTATGCCCCTAATAAAAATCCTATAAAATTTCTGATAGGAACACTGGAGAAATTAATGGATTTCAGGACCGGGGGCCTGGTTGTAATGGGAGACTTGAACCTCTGTCTGGAACCGGAGGTAGATAGTACGTCCGGGGCACAGGGGACGAATAACGTTCAATTAAGAAAGATAAGACAGAAGATACATAACTGGTAGATATTTGGAGGATCATGAATGCCAAAGCCAGAGACTATGTGTTTTACTCCCCTGTGAACCGGACGTACTCTAGGATTGATTATATACTGGTGGACCACGGATTCCTTGACAGGATAGTAGAGTCAAGAATAGAAATAACCACACTGTCAGACCATGCCCCAGTAGGGATGGAAATGCGAGTATCTAAAAATCAGAGACAACCTGTCAGGAGCCAGGGAGCGTCTCCGCTCGCCGGGCTCCGGCGCGCATGCGCGGGGGATTGGCGCTTCGCCGCACACCCGTCCGCGGCCTGATGGTGCGGCGCGCGCGGGTGCACGGCGAGTCTCGGGTGCGCGCCATCGCCCGTGCGGGTGCCTGGTAGCGCGTCACACTGACGCGCTCGCCGGGCAGGGAGATTATATCTGACGGCTCCAGCGCCCAGTCGGGTTGCTGGTTTGTCGTCAGCTCTCCCTGCTCCCTGTACCTGTCAAACACCTCTGATATCTGCCTGCTTGAATACCGAACCTTTGGCCTGTCTATAACTACTCTTCCGGATTACCCTAGTTACTTGCCTGATCTGTGTACCGAACCCTGGACTGTTTAACTATTACTCTGCTGGTCTGCCTTAGTTACTTGCCTGATCTGTGTACCGAACCCTGGACTGTTTAACTATTACTCTGCTGGACTGCCCTGATTACTTGCCTGAGCTGTGTACCAAACCTTGGCCTGTTTAACCACTGCACCGCTGGACTACTTGATACCCTGATCACTACCTGCTAGATACCTAACCTCTGCTTATCATTCCAGTCCTGCCTCTGCTCTCCGGTCTCTCCTGTGACCCTCAGGACACCCGCTTCCAGTCTCGGAACCTACCATCTACCGGAAGCCCGTGCCTCCGCGTGCCCCCAGCTTCCTGTACCCATTTCAGGGGTCTGGGTGCGCGTGGTCGTAAGGGCGAGCCGCTCTCGGCATCTCGGCCTCGGTGAGTATAGTCTCGTGACAGTACAAACCAGCCAGATGTCCGAGGCCGACAGAACGCGCTCTCCTCTGGAGATCCTGTGCCAACAAGTATCTACCCTCGCTGACTCTGTACAGAAATTACAGGAAGGTTACACTCAAATTGATAACCGTCTTCAGCAGATCACAGGGTCGCTACCTTCCGCAGCCGCAGCTCCTGCACCCATCAGTGGGGGTCCGCTCCCTCAGGCTTCTGCCAACCCCACCGTCGTCATGGCACTTCCTGAACCCAGGGTCCCTGCACCAGAACGGTTCTCGGGGGACCGTAAGAAGTTTAGAGCCTTCAAAAACGCATGTTCCCTCTACTTCGCTCTACAGCCGAGAACCTTCTCCTCAGAAATCGTCAAGGTGGGATTTGCGATTTCCTTATTATCCGAAGAACCCCAGGCTTGGGCCCATGGCTTGATGGAACAGAGCAGTCCTGTCCTGAACACCATCGAGGCCTTCTTTGAGGGCATGTCCCAGCTCTACGATGAACCGCAGCGTATGGCTACAGCTGAGGCTATCCTGCACCATCTGTCCCAAGGAAGAAGACCTATTGAGGACTATACTGTGGAATTCCGTAAGTGGGCGGCCGACACAAATTGGAACGAGCCGTCCCTACGATACCAGTACCGCCAAGGCTTGTCCGAGTTACTCAAGGACGAATTAGCTAGGATGGAAACCCCTGCTTCACTGGAAGAACTCATTCAAGCAGCCACGAAGTTAGATAGGCGATTGCGGGAGCGACGCTCAGAGCGGTTCCAGGGGCCACGCCCCACCTGGGCGCTGCCAAGACCCAACTCCGCACAAACCCCGACTTCAACTTCAGCTGCTGCTGCACCGGCCCTTGAGGTCGAACCAATGCAGCTCGGCTTGGTTCGAGGCCCGCTAACCTCCGAAGAGAAGCAACGCAGGCGACACTCGAACTTATGCCTTTACTGCGGAGGGACCGGACATTCCCTGCGCAGCTGCCCGATCAGGCCCAGTAAGTCTCCTCATCCAAATGTATTGAATCTTCCGAACAATAACATTCCCAAGACTTACGTGATGTTGTTTATTTCCCTACAGCTTCCGGAAAGGGAGACTCGCTTGCAGGCCATCATTGATTCCGGAGCATGCAGTTGCTTCATAGACTCTGCTTTGGCGCACAGTTTGAATATTCCTCTACGAACTAAAGAGCAGGATCTACAAATACATCTGGCCGATGGATCCCTTCCTTGCTCAGGTCCCATCACCCAGGAGACCCAACCTATTCCAGTAATCACTGATTCCGGCCACCGGGAGTTCTTACGGCTCGACTTGATTCATTCACCTATCTTTCCTGTTATACTAGGCCTACCCTGGTTACAGGCTCACGATCCACAGATTAAATGGAGCACTAAGGCAGTGTCCTTCTCTTCTCAGTATTGCTCTCAGCACTGTTTGCTCCCGACTCCCAAAGTTTGTGCCACTATGGTTGTGTCATCAGGCAACCTCCAACATGTTCCCTCCGAGTACCTTGAGTTTCAAGAGGTCTTCAGTAAACAGATGGCTGACCGCCTACCACCTCATCGGTCCTACGACTGTCCAATCGACCTCCTTCCTGGATCCGAGATTCCCTCTATCCGAAACCGAGCTGGAAGCTCTTAAACAATACATAGACGAAAACCTCAAGAAGGGTTTCATCCGTCCTTCATCCTCACCCGCCGGAGCGGGTATCTTTTTCGTAGGAAAAAAAGACGGTACCTTAAGACCCTGCGTCATTCCCGAGTTATTCCAGAGGTTCCGATCAGCTAAGGTGTTCTCTAAACTTGATCTCCGGGGGGCCTACAATCTCGTCAGGATCAGGGCTGGAGACGAATGGAAGACGGCTTTTAGGTCCAGATTCGGGCATTTCGAGTATTTAGTGATGCCATTCGGACTCTGCAATGCCCCAGCCACCTTTCAACACCTGGTGAATGACATATTCCGAGAATATTTAGACGACTTCCTTGTTGTATACCTGGACGATATTCTTATCTTCTCCCCTACTCTAGAGGTACACAAGAGGCACGTAAAAAAGGTTCTCGCCATACTTCAGCAGCACAAGCTATACCTGAAAGCTGAAAAGTGCGAATTTGAAAAGTCAACCATACAGTTCCTGGGATTCATACTTTCAACCAATGGGGTCGCAATGGACCCACAGAAGATTCAGGCAATTCAAGAGTGGCCGGCCCCATCTAACAAGAAAGGAGTACAGAGGTTTATAGGATTTGCCAACTTCTATCGGAAATTTATAGTTGGATTCTCGGCCATCGTGGCACCTATTACCCAGTTAACTCGTCAGCACAGTTCTTTTCAGTGGTCCGCAGCCGCTCAAGAGGCTTTCCTAAAGTTAAAGAAGTTGTTCAGTTCAGCCCCAATTCTCTGCCATCCTGACCCGACTCAACCCTTCGTATTAGAGGTGGACGCATCGGAGATCGCAACTGGAGCAATTCTCTCCCAGAGACAGGGACCGAAGGCCATTCTACACCCGGTAGCTTTCGCCTCTAGGAAACTCAGTCCACTGGAACTCAACTACGATGTGGGTGACAGGGAGCTGCTGGCTATAAAGTTCGCTTTAGAGGAGTGGAGGTATTTGCTGGAAGGGGCAGTACACCCGGTCATGATCTTCACGGATCACAAGAATCTTGAGTACCTCCGAACAGCAAGACGACTAAAACCCCGTCAAGCCCGCTGGGCCCTCTTCTTTTCCCTTTTTAATTTTCATATAACCTACAGACCTGGAGCAAAGAACGGAAAGGCCGATGCTCTTTCGCGGATGTTCTCCGCAGACTCCCAAATATCAACACCCAGCACGATCCTCTCTCCTCAAAATTTCCTCGGGTTAACTCAGGCAGACTTAATGTCATCTATCAGATCCTCATCAGGCTCATGCACAGAACCAGTAGTGCACTCCTTAAAGAAATATGAAGACCTCTTCTGGATTAAAGGAAAAATATTTGTACCTCAAGTGATTCGGCCCTTCGCTCTTAAGATGTGTCATGACCATAAGATGGCAGGACACTTCGGGAATAAGAAGACGGCTGAACTTCTTTCTCGTTCTTTTTGGTGGCCAGGATGGAGAAGGGACTGTAAAGAATATGTGGTGTCCTGTTCTCTGTGCCAGCAGAAAAAGGGCCCAAACACCAAATCCTGGGGCCTGCTCAGACCTTTGCCCATCCCGGAACGGCCATGGGCTGATGTGTCCATGGATTTTATTGTTGACCTACCTACCTCAGAAAATTTTTCTACCATCCTTGTCATTGTCGACCGCCTCTCCAAGATGGCCTATTTTTTGCCCATGAGAGGTACTCCCTCTGCCGTAGACACGGCCAGCGTCTTCCTAAAAGAGGTTGTTAGGCTCCATGGGATACCAAGAAGCATCGTATCAGATAGGGGCGTTCAATTCACGTCCAAATTCTGGAGGGAGCTCTGCAAGGCCCTGGGCATCAATGTTTGTCTCTCTTCAGCCTATCACCCCCAAAGCAATGGCCAGATGGAGAGGACCAACCAAACATTAGAGCAATACCCCCGCTGCTTCTGCTCGGGTTCTCAGGATGATTGGGCGAGTCTTCTTCCCTACGCTGAATTTGCGTATAACAATTCAATTCATGCCTCTACCAACCAGACTCCCTTCTGGGCCAATTGTGGGTTCCATCCCACGTCCTTTGCTAACAACATTCCCGAAATGGCAGTTCCTGCAGTCCAGGATAGGATAACCTCGTTGCAATCTAACTTTCGGAAGATCCAAGACATATTATGCAAGGCACAGGAAGACTACAAAAAACAGTACGATCGGGGCAGAAAGGCAAACCCAAAGTTTGACTTAGGAGAGGAGGTCTGGCTGTCCACCATTAATCTTAGATTACCATTGCCATCTCGAAAGCTTGGACCTAAGTTCATTGGGCCTTTTCAAGTCAAGAGGATCATTAACCCTGTGGCTGTTGAGCTAGCACTTCCCAAGACATATCGGATTCATCCTGTCTTCCATGTGTCACTATTGAAGCCTGTGGTGCCTAGTCCTTTTCCGGGAAGAAGAGAGCCTCCTCCTCCGCCAGTCAGAATCGATGGCGAGAATGAATTCAAAGTGGAATCCATTCTGAGTTGTAGGAAGAAGGGCAGGCAGCTACAGTATCTGATTCAGTGGAAAGGGTACCCACCTGAGGATAATTCTTGGGAGCCCGCTAGGAATCTGCACGTTCCACGGTTAATTCAAACTTTTCACCAAGATCATCCAGAATTGATGGCTAGCCTTGGCGTCCAGTGTCCGCCCTTAGGAGGGGGGCACTGTCAGGAGCCAGGGAGCGTCTCCGCTCGCCAGGGTCCGGCGCGCATGCGCGGGGGAATGGCGCTTCGCCGCACACCCGTCCGCGGCCTGATGGTGCGGCGCGCGCGGGTGCACGGCGGGTCTCGGGTGCGCGCCGTCGCCCGTGCGGGTGCCCGGTAGCGCGTCACACTGACGCGCTCACCGGGCAGGGAGACTATATCTGACGGCTCCAGCGCCCAGTCGGGTTGCTGGTTTGTCGCCAGCTCTCCCTGCTCCCTGTACCTGTCAAACACCTCTGATATCTGCCTGCTTGAATACCGAACCTTTGGCCTGTCTATAACTACTCTTCCGGATTACCCTAGTTACTTGCCTGATCTGTGTACCGAACCCTTGACTGTTTAACTATTACTCTGCTGGTCTGCCCTAGTTACTTGCCTGATCTGTTTACCGATCCCTGGACTGTTTAACTATTACTCTGCTGGACTGCCCTGATTACTTGCCTGAGCTGTGTACCAAACCTTGGCCTGTTTAACCACTGCACCGCTGGACTACTTGATACCCTGATCACTACCTGCTAGATACCTAACCTCTGCTTATCATTCCAGTCCTGCCTCTGCTCTCCGGTCTCTCCTGTGACCCTCAGGACACCCGCTTCCAGTCTCGGAACCTACCATCTACCGGAAGCCCGTGCCTCCGCGTGCCCCCAGCTTCCTGTACCCATTTCAGGGGTCTGGGTGCGCGTGGTCGTAAGGGCGAGCCGCTCTCGGCATCTCGGCCTCGGTGAGTATAGTCTCGTGACACCACCCTCCTTGTGGAGATTAAATGAAGACCTTTTACAAGATGTAGAGACCTCAAAGAAAGTAGAGAGAGAACTAAAACACTATTTCCTAACAAATGAAACATAAGAGATCTCGGGGTCTGTGGTGTGGGAGGCCCATAAGGCCTATATAAGGGGATTTTAATACAAGAGGGAGCAAGAAAAGAAAAAAAGATAGGAAAGAGAAAATGGGAAAACTTACGAATGAAATATTTAAGATAGAACAAGAGCATAAAAAACATAGAGGCCTCCATCAAGAGACGTATCACAAGCTGGTAAACAAGCGAGATGAATTAAAAAGGCTTATGGAACAAGAAACAAAGGAAAAAATTTTCAGAGTAGCCAAAGATACCATTGGGGGAATAAGTCTGGCAAACACCTTGCTAGGATACTCAGAAGGAAAAAATCCCTAAATTTCATAGGAAAGATTCAAACTAAACAGGGAGGAATGGCCTATGAGACAAAAGAAATAGGTGAAACATTTAAAAGGTACTATAATGATCTGTATTCGGTGGAACAGAACGGGGGTCAGACAGGGGAGAAAAATAGAAAGATAAGCGAATTCCTAAAGAACGCCAGGCTATCAAAGATCACAGAGAGTTCCAGAGAGTCCCCTGAGAAACCAATTATGGAGAAGGAGATAAATGAAGCTCTAACAGATACAGCGCAGGGGAAAAGCCCAGGCCCTGACGGGTTTACATCTTACTACTACAAAAAATATAAGGATATTTTAACGTCAAAGCTCTGTCAGTATATGAACGGGCTGGGAACGGACTTTGAACCGAGTAGAGAGGCGCTGTTCTCCACAATTACAGTTACCCCAAAGGAGGGAAAGGACGAGACCTTGTGCTCCAGTTATAGACCGATATCATTATTAAATGCGGACATCAAAGTTTATGCGAAGGTACTAGCCAAAAGGATGAAAGGGTTAATGAATACACTAGTACACCCGGACCAAGTAGGTTTTATTGCAAGAAGGGAAGGGAGAGATAATGGGGTGAGAACCCTACTGCTGCTCCAGAAGATAAAGGAGGAGGGGCCCCCAGGCCTACTTCTGTCGAGTGATATCGAAAAGGCATTTGGCAGAGTAGACTGGGGGTTCATGTTTCAAACACTTGACAAAATGGGAATAGGTCCAAGGATGATGCGGTGGATCAAAACGCTTTATAGATACCCAAGGGCAGCCATTAAGGTTAATGGATCTCTCTCAGCTCCATTCGAGATGAAAAACGGGACAAGACAGGGCTGCCCCTTATCCCCCCTGCTCTTTGTTTTATCCCTTGAGCCACTCCTCTCGACAATCCGAAACAATCCAGATATTAAAGGATTTAGGGTAGGAGAGGAAGAGCACAAATTGGCCGCATTTGCGGATGACATGCTCTTTTTATAAGTAATCCTAAGATATCAATGCCAAATTTGATTAAAACCCTTAAACAATATGGTGAAATAGCAAATTTTAAAATTAATATGGGGAAATCCGAAATCTTAAACATAAATCTAAGTAAGTTAGAGGAAGAGAAATTGAAAAGGGACATTCAATTTGTTTGGAAGAGAGAGATAAAGTACTTGGGAATAAAATTAGCTAACTCCTTGGAGAAGATTTATAAAACAAATTATATTCCCCTATTAGATGAAATAAAGAGGGAGGGTAAAAAGCTTCTGAAGAGACCATTGTCTTGGATGGGGCGTATTAATGCCATAAAAATGATTCTTCTCCCAAAGATTACATATAAACTCCAAATGCTACCAATAAGATTTCCACAGTTCTATGTTAGAAAGCTAAAATCAATAATAACAAATATCATATGGAAAAACAAAAAGTCAAGAGTCTCTTTAAAGATATTAATTCAGGAGAAAAAAAGAGGAGGTTTGGCGGTCCCTGACATTCAAAAATACTATAAAGCAATAATATTATCAAGAGCGATAGAATGGGCAAGGGATAACCAAGAAAAAAGATGGGTAAACATAGAAAAATTTTATAGTAAAGCACATTTGGGATCCATTCTCTGGAACCCCCCCCCCCCCCCATACAGAACGATAGATGAAAAAACACATTCTTTGACACGGGTGGTACTAAAGATGTGGAATGTAATGTACAAGCACTTAAACAAGACATATAATTCACCTTTTATTGCACTAAAAGAAAATGAGTATTTTGCACCAGGAAAAGTGAATATAGGAGGGAATTGGATAAAAAAAGATAAGGTCCAACTTAGAGAGATAATTAAAAAAGGAAAAATAGTTGCACTTCAAGAATTAAAACAAAACACAGAAGTTTAGGTGATTGATGCATGGAGGTACGCACAATTGGAGCAATTTGTGAAGAAATTACCGCAGCCAATAAGATTAGGAGATGAGCTGACTGTACTGGAAAGGCTGTGTATTACAGAAAATACAAAAAATACCATATCAAAAGTGTACAAAATGCTGGTAACAGAGGAAGAACTAGAAGTACCTCCATTCATCAAAAAATGGGAAAGGGAACTGGGGACACAGAAAGATATAAGCACTATTAGGAAAATCTTGGACCTTGCCCACGGTTCAGCAGCTGATATAAAAACAGCCGAGATGAATTATAAATGCTTAACCAGTTGGTATGCAACACCGGACAGAACCAGTAAATATCAAGAAGGGAAGTCGGCAGAATGTTGGCGGGGGTGTAAGGAAGTGGGAACTATGGCCCACCTTTGGTGGAACTGTCTGATCATTAGAAAGTACTGGGAAAAGATTTTAGCATACATCAAAGAAATTACTAAAACTGAGGTAAATGCAGATCCATGGACAGTGCTCTTCCACGGCATAGAAGGGGATGTGAAACAGTATAGGGCGTCTTTGGTTCCACAATTATTAAATGCTGCAAAAAGGCTAATTCCAAAAAATTGGCTAGAAATAGAAAGCCCCCAGATATGGGAGTGGATAAATGCCGTGGAGGAAACGGATGTCATGGAACGGATGTACTATAATAGAGAAGAAAAGAGGGAGGTGGTAAAGGATAAGTGGAAGTGCTGGAGTGAGTTTAAAAAATCATGGAGTTATGCAGAAAAAATTAGAATCTAGTCTAATCATCGAGGTTAACAGATATAGTGCACAGGGGAAGGGGGGGGAGGGAGGGGAAACTAAATTAAGGGTAGTGGAATAGAGAGATAATATAATAAAGAGGTATTTTTTAAAAGATATTTACGCTGGAGGATTAATAAGTAACGGTTTGTGTCTTCTTCTCTTTTCACTACCATGCTTGTTGATGAATATCCACCACGATGATGTGAAAAAGAGTAGGGATGTACATGAACAGCTGCGCTGATTTACGTCTCTCAAAAAAATCTTTTTCTGAAGTGGCAAAAAAAAAAAAGGTAGCTTTAGCTGAACACCGTGCAGAGGTCGCACTAGACTAACGTGTAAATAATGTAGCTGCCTGCGGTAGTGATAGGATCAGGAAAACACCACCAACCTTCTACAGATAGCTTTAGCTGAACACTGTGAAGAGGACGCACTACACTAACGTTAAAATAATGTAGCTGCCTGCGGTAGTGATAGGATCAGGAAAACACCACCAACCTTCTACAGATAGCTTTAGCTGAACACTGTGAAGAGGACGCACTACACTAATGTTAAAATAATGTAGCTGCCTGCGGTAGTGATAGGATCAGGAAAACACCACCAACCTTCTACAGGTAGCTTTAGCTGAACACTGTGCAGAGGTCGCACTACACTAACGTGTAAATAATGTAGCTGCCTGCGGTAGTGATAGGATCAGGAAAACACCACCAACCTTCTACAGATAGCTTCAGCTGAACACTGTGAAGAGGACGCACTACACTAACGTTAAAATAATGTAGCTGGGTTGAAAAAAGACACAAGTCCATCAAGTCCAACCTATGTGAGAGGGAGGAGTCTGCTAATGGCGCTGATTGCGAGGGCGCCGTAGGACGCTGGACACCTGGCTCCACGAGCCCTCTCCGATGCAGCAGACTGAGTTGTGTAGCTTGTCAGCCTCAACATCGGCCGCCGCTGACCCCCCCCCTCCCCCCTAGGACACGGGATACCCCACCAGGAACGAGGTGAGAAGTTTCCTTAATATAAGCTCAGGAACGGGGAAGTGACTATGAAAAACGGATCACAGAAGGGTATATGAGACGTGCTGAAGCGGCCCCTCCTCTCCTCTCTCTCCTTTGCGGAGAGACGCTTGGATCGGCTGCTAGGAGAGCAGGAGAAGGTGAGGGAGAGTGCAGCAGTGGGGGATGGAGCAGAGAGAAACGGAGAGCGAAGGAGGTTCTCGGCTGCGGGTGTCTGTGTGTTCCACCTGTGTGTGACCCCCCTCCCTGTGCTGCCGAACGGACTACACACAGTGGAGTGAGAGAGAGGAGAAACTGACTGACATTAGAGGAAACCGATCCCTGCTCACCCGTCAGATAAGTACTGTACTTTACACAAATAGAAACATATGTACCTTCTATTTGCCTTTATTTGACAAGATATAAGCCTAAAAGAAATATATGTCTACTGGAGGAGAGGAAGAGTGATACAGGAGCTTGCCTTCTCCTGCCACTGTTAAAGTACATTTTCCTTTTTTTTTTTTGTTTGTTTTTTGTTTGTTTTTTATTTTTTCTCTTCTTCATAAATATACAAAATACAAGTCTTTAGAAGGGGAGGAAGAAGAAAAGGGGTGAAAAAGGCAGAGACAATACACATAAAGAAAAGTATCAACATCAATATAAGTTTGTAAATGAAGGAAATATAGCCTCGGTCCCCCTCATGGGTTAATTATCCTGACCTAATTGCTTGATAAATTCCTGCACTCTGCGTAGCGGCAGCTGAAACAGTAGTCTTCTTTTCTGGAAGGTTATTTTTGAGACCCACACTTACTACTGAAACGGCCTACTGCTAGAACCCAGTTAAGAAACATAACTCCATCCAGAAAAAGCTGACTCATAAACCTGTATGTATGAGAGGTAAAATCTGATTTAAAGTTTCCAATCCCTAAGTCAATTTCGGGGGGAAAAACACTACTAAAAGCCTGTAATATATACCTAAAAACACCTAGAAGCAACATACTATACCCTATTGTATAAGGCGGTGCTTTCTCTTTTTTTTTTTTTTAGTTCCCCTTTCCTCATGAGGGGTAAAAGTGGTAGGGGCGGAGGAGCGATGGCAAAATCCCCGCGGCTAAGTATCAGTCCCACATCAGGCCCAATGAATAGATATGTAACACAAGCAGGGGAAGAGGATGGGGCTACTATCGCAGGGGGAAAACTACAAAGTAACAAGGGGAGACGACTGGATTCCAGGGAAAAAAAGGAAAAAAAGAGCCAGGATAAAACAAATATGGACAATAGTTCAATCCCAGAAATTAGACCAGAAGAAGAAGAACAAGAAGTGGAAACACAGAATCCCCCTGGTACAGCAGGTGATCAGATAAAGGCTCAATTACCAACAATGACAGATATGGAAAGAATGTTTGCAGCTCTGGAAAACTCATTAAAATCAGAAATGACAAAAATGCATAAGGATATGGGGCACCTGCTAGCAAGAGTAGAGGAAGTGGGAAAAAAAGCAGATGCCCACTCAAGAAGAATAAAAGAATTGAAGGGAGAAATCAAAATTCTAAAGCAAGAACAACAAGAACAGGCATACAGATTGGAGAATCAGGAAAACAAGGAAAAGAGGAAAAACATAAGAATCCGTGGTCTCCCGGAATCGCTACAAACGGAAACAGAAGATCTAATAGATACAATAGGGCGAGTTCTACCTCTAACCAACGCAGGCGAAATAAAGACGGATTTAAAGATAGAAGGAGTACATAGACTAAGAAAACCAGTGGGCCTGGCAAGCGATATTCCGAGAGACATCCTAGTGCGTTTCGATAGTCTGGAGAGCAAAAGTCAATTCTGGAAAAATATAAAGGGGAAGCCTCCAATAGTATACGAAGGAAAGGAAATCCAGATTTTCCAAGATCTTTCACAAGAAACCCTGAGGAGAAGGAGAATGCTAAAACCACTGCTAAAAACTTTACAGGAAAATGGACTTCAATACAACTGGGGGTTCCCAGCATGTTTATTAGCAAAAAGAAATGGAAGAACGGCCAAACTGAGATTTCTAGAGGATATCCCAGACTTCTGCAGAACTCTAGATATCCCTCCACCCAAAATTCCAGAATAAACAATCAGGAGAGCAGACAAACATGGGGGAGAGGAAGCTCAATGGCAATTGGCACCTAGGAAATAGACCAGGGGCTTAAGGGGGAGGGGCAGATGTAGTCTGTTGGCAAGCTTAACTAAGATGAGAAAAGGTATAGGAAGCAACGGGGGGGTGGCGGTGGGGAGAGGCCCGGAGTCGGCGACGCCCTCGGCAACACCCACCCTCTCCATATAGGAGGGAGTGGCTTGAGGTGCTTTACAGATTTCCACCTCAGGTAAAGGAGTAGGTGTAAGAAACCCTAAGATTATTGACTACCTACTCATGACCTATAGGTCCAAGGTTTTTCGGGTTGGGAGGGGGGTGGGGGGTGGGTGTAGGGGAGAGGGGGGGGCGGAAAAAAGGATTGGGGATGGGTTATTGATCGAGAGGGTGGATAAAGTAAATGGGAGGGGGGTTAGGGGTAGGTTGAAAATCGCCTTACTAGAAAAAACACTGGTGTTCTACCGATCTTTGGGCAAGGGGTGCCAGGTAATTAAAAATGTTTATGGCAGGATCAAACAAAGTTAAAATTCTAACATATAACGTCCGAGGCTTGAACTCACCACAAAAAAGACGGTTAATCCTAAGAGAATTGGAAAAATTAGAAGCCAACATAATATTCTTACAGGAAACACATATAACGCAGGATTCAAACGTGAAAATATTTTCAAAGAATATCCCTATATGGTACTATGGAGACTCTCCAATTAAGAGATCAAAAGGGGTCGCAATAGGCTTTGGGAAAAAGACTGGTTTTACCGTTGAAAAAATAAAAGCTGATCCGGAAGGACGTTTCCTTTTCCTCACAGGGACTATTCAGGGCATAAAGTATACGTTAGCAAATATTTACTGCCCCAACAAAAATCCTAAACAATTCCTGGCGGAGAAATTAACAGCCCTATCGGAATTCAAACAAGGCAAACTGATAGTAGCAGGCGATTTGAATTTCGTTATGGATCATAGCTAAGACTCTACATCCACAGCTCCAGACAGAGACAGAAGTCAAACGAAGAAAATTAAAAAAAAACTACATGATTTACAATTAATAGATGTATGGAGAGCATGGCATCCAGGTAAAAAAAGATTATACATACTTCTCGACAGTACATAAAACATACACCAGACTGGATTATATCTTTTTGGAACACAGATTTTTAGAAGAAGTAGTAGAGATAGAAATTGAAACCACAGTAATATCGGACCATTCCCCAGTAGGCATGCAGATAAACCTACAGGGTGAGTCTATAGGAAGAAACACCTGGCAACTCAATGAAAAGCTTTTGGAGGATAAAGATACCAAAAAACCATAAAGGAAGAGATTGAAGAATACTTCCGGAAAAATGATACTCCTGATCTCCCAAGAGCAATCTTATGGGAGGCACACAAATCGGTAATAAGGGGTAAGGTAATAGCTATCAGAGCAAATAAAAAAAGAGAAAATGGAAAGAACATCTTGAAACTTCGAAATGAAATCCAAAGTCTGGAACTAAGACACAAAAAGGAAACAAAAAAAGAAATACATCAGGCTCTATTAGCAAAAAGAGAAAAATTAAAGGAACTGCTGGAAGAGGATGACAGAAAAGAAATCAATAGAATAGTAGGCGAGAAGTTCAGGTTGGGCAATAAAGCAGGAAAATACTTGGCGAACGTTCTAAGGAAAAAAAAGAACTTAAATTATATAGAGAAGATAAAAAATGAAAAAGGTGAAATAAAGAACAAAACTACTGAAATAGCACAAGTATTTGCACAATATTACAGCTCCCTGTACTCAATAAAAAAACAAGAAACAACGCAACAATTGGATAGGAGAAGGAAACAGATCCTGACGTATTTAGAAAAAGCAAGCTTGCCAAAAGTCGACCCAGAAGCTCTGATGGATTTAGAAAGAGAGATAACGCAAGAAGAAATTAAGATGGCACTAAAAGAAACTCCTACTGGCAGGAGTCCGGGGCCAGATGGCTTTACGATCAGATATTATAAACAGTTTTAAGACCAATTGATCCCCAGACTATGCGAATATTTAAACACAATAGGTGAAGACGAAGACATCAGAAAGGAGTCACTGTTAGCACACATTACCATAATACAGAAAGAAGGAAAAGACAAGGTCAACTGTTCAAGCTACAGACCCATAGCTCTATTGAATACAGACACAAAGTTGTACGCAAAAATACTTGCCACCAGAATAAAAAGTTTGATGCCACTATGGATAAATCCGGACCAGACTGGATTCGTTCCTGGAAGAGAAGAAAGGGACAATAAAAACCATTTTGATGCTAAGAAAGCACCAGAATAAAAAGTTTGATGCCACTATGGATAAATCCGGACCAGACTGGATTCGTTCCTGGAAGAGAAGAAAGGGACAATAAAAACCATTTTGATGCTAAGAAAGAAAAATCCCAATATCTCCCCAGATCTACTCCTGTCTATAGATGCTGAAAAAGCATTCGACAGGGTAGACTGGGGATTTATGATGACCACATTACAACATCTTGGTCTGGGACCCAGAATAATGAAGTGGATTACGAATCTCTACAAAGGACCCACGGCGTGCGTAAATGTAAATGGCAAATTATCACCGGTATTTGAAATGTTCAACGGAACACGGCAGGGATGCCCACTATCGCCCCTACTATATGTGCTATCTTTGGAACCGTTTCTTAGTACTTTGCGAAACAACCGGGAGATAGAGGGGGTGAGATTGGGCGAAAAAGAACATAAAATCGCGGAATACGCCGACGACATTCTCGTATACGTCAATAAGCCTAAAGAAACTCTCTCAAATCTCTTGAAAGAAATTGACAAGTATGGAGAACTAGCAAATTTCAAAATTAACCCGGTAAAAACAGAAATATTGAACCTGAAAATAAAAAAAAAAAAAGAGATTTTGTCCCTTCAAAAAGAATTCCCATTTACCTGGGTAAAGGGGGAGCTTTCCTACCTAGGAATTAAATTAACAGCATCTATTAATAAAATCTATTCTGCAAATTTTATCCCACTATTAAATGAGATATCGACAGAAGCAAAGAAGGTCAACATACAAGCACTTTCGTGGATCGGCAGAATCAACACGATCAAAATGGCAATACTACCAAAGATCTTATATAAACTCCAAATGTTACCAGTAACGGTCAAACAGAGTTTCTTCAAAGTTATACAAAAAATAATAACAAAATTTATATGGCAAAATAAAAAGCCAAGACTAAAAATGGCACTAATTTCGAGGAAGAGACAACACGGGGGATTAACAGCACCTGATATTTTAAGATACTATAAAGCTGTCACTATAGCACGGATGATAGAATGGACAAAAGAAAACAAGGAAAAAAAATGGATAGAAATGGAAAACACGTTAAGTAAAACTACGCTTCACAAAAATATTTGGATATCAAACAAACATAGAGTATTAGACTCCAACACACACGAGGTGACTAAAAATGTATTCAGAATATGGGATGCACTACACCGTAAATATAGATGGACACATAATTCACCATTAACCACTTGCCGACCGCCTCACGCCTATATACGTGAGCAGAATGGCACGGGCAGGCAAAATCACGTACCTGGAACGTGATTGCCTTCCCGCGGGCGGGGGGTCCGATCGGACCCCCCCCCCCCGGTGCCAGCTGCAGTCGGCATTTGGCTGGGAGAGTTGAGAGACGAGGGGGAGGCCATCCGATCGTGCCCCCCCCCCTCGCGATCGCTCCCAGCCAATGAGAAACATCCTCTGCCTCTGTATAGTACACAGAGGCAGAGGATGTGATGTCATCTCTCCTCGGCTCGGGAGTTTCCGTTCCGGCCCGAGGAGAGACGACATATAAGTAAGTGCACAACACAACACAACACAGTAGAACATGCCAGGCACACTAAACACCCCCGATCACCCCCCGATCGCCCCCCCGATCCCCCCCCAATCACCCCCCCCCCTGTCACAAACTTTTTTTCTTTCTGATTGCTGCATAGTGTCAGTTTGTGACAGTTACAGTGTTAGGACAATTAGGGTTAGCCCCTGTAGGTCTAGGGTACCCCCCTAACCCCCCCTAATAAAGTTTTAACCCCTTGATCACCCCCTGTCACCAGTGTCACTAAGCGATCATTTTTCTGATCGCTGTATTAGTGTCGCTGGTGACGCTAGTTAGTGAGGTAAATATTTAGGTTCGCCGTCAGCGTTTTATAGCGACAGGGACCCCCATATACTATCTAATAAATGTTTTAACCCCTTGATTGCCACCCTAGTTAACCCTTTCACCACTGATCACTGTATAACTGTTATGGGTGACGCTGGTTAGTTCGTTTATTTTTTATAGTGTCAGGGCACCCGCCGTTTATTACCGAATAAAGGTTTAGCCCCCTGATCGCCCGGCGGTGATATGTGTCGCCCCAGGCAGCGTCAGATTAGCGCCAGTACCGCTAACACCCACGCACGCAGCATACGCCTCCCTTAGTGGTATAGTATCTGAACGGATCAATCAATATCTGATCCGATCAGATCTATACTAGCGTCCCCAGCAGTTTAGGGTTCCCAAAAACGCAGTGTTAGCGGGATCAGCCCAGATACCTGCTAGCACCTGCGTTTTGCCCCTCCGCCCAGCCTAGCCCAGCCCACCCAAGTGCAGTATCGATCGATCACTGTCACTTACAGAACACTAAATGCATAACTGCAGCGTTCGCAGAGTCAGGCCTGATCCCTGCGATCGCTAACAGTTTTTTTGGTAGCGTTTTGGTGAACTGGTAAGCACCAGCCCCAGGCAGCGTCAGGTTAGCGCCAGTACCGCTAACACCCACGCACGCACCGTACAGTATCTGAACAGATCAATATCTGATCAAATCAGATCTATACTAGCGTCCCCAGCAGTTTAGGGTTCCCAAAAACACAGTGTTAGCGGGATCAGCCCAGATACCTGCTAGCACCTGCGTTTTGCCCCTCCGCCCGGCCCAGCCCAGCCCACCCAAGTGCAGTATCGATCGATCACTGTCACTTACAGAACACTAAACGCATAACTGCAGCGTTCGCAGAGTCAGGCCTGATCCCTGCGATCACTAACAGTTTTTTTGGTAGCGTTTTGGTGAAATAGCAAGCACCAGTGGCCTAGTACACCCCGGTCGTAGTCAAACCAGCACTGCAGTAACACTTGGTGACGTGGCGAGTCCCATAAGTGCAGTTCAAGCTGGTGAGGTGGCAAGCACAAGTAGTGTCCCGCTGCCACCAAAAAGACAAACACAGGCCCGTCGTGCCCATAGTGCCCTTCCTACTGCATTCGCCAATCCTAATTGGGAACCCACCGCTTCTGCAGCGCCCGTACTTCCCCCATTCACATCCCCAACCAAATGCAGTCGGCTGCATGAGAGGCATTTTTATGTCCTCCCGAGTACCCCTACCCAACAAACCCCCCCAAAAAGATGTCGTGTCTGCAGCAAGCGCGGATATAGGCGTGACACCCGCTATTATTGTCCCTCCTGTCCTGACAATCCTGGTCTTTGCATTGGTGAATGTTTTGAACGCTACCATTCACTAGTTGAGTATTAGCATAGGGTACAGCATTGCACAGACTAGGCACACTTTCACAGGGTCTCCCAAGATGCCATCGCATTTTGAGAGACCCGAACCTGGAACTGGTTACAGTTATAAAAGTTACAAGTTTGCAAAAAAAACACAAACAAAAATAAAAAAAAATAGTTGTTGTTTAATTCTCTCTCTCTATTCTCTCTCTATTGTTCTGCTCTTTTTTACTGTATTCTATTCTGCAATGTTTTATTGTTATTATGTTTTATCATGTTTACTTTTCAGGTATGCAATTTTTTATACTTTACCGTTTACTGTGCTTTATTGTTAACCATTTTTTGGTCTTCAGGTACACCATTCACGACTTTGAGTGGTTATACCAGAATGATGCCTGCAGGTTTAGGTATCATCTTGTTATCATTCTTTTCAGCCAGCGGTCGGCTTTCATGTAAAAGCAATCCTAGCGGCTAATTAGCCTCTAGACTGCTTTTACAAGCAGTGGGAGGGAATGCCCCCCCCCACCGTCTTCCGTGTTTTTCTCTGGCTCTCCTGTCTCAACAGGGAACCTGAGAATGCAGCCGGTGATTCAGCCAGCTGACCATAGAGCTGATCAGAGACCAGAGTGGCTCCAAACATCTCTATGGCCTAAGAAACCGGAAGCTACGAGCATTTTATGACTTCGATTTCGCCGGATGTAAACAGCGCCATTGGGAAATTGGGGAAGCATTTTATCACACCGATCTTGGTGTGGTCAGATGCTTTGAGGGCAGAGGAGAGATCTAGGGTCTAATAGACCCCAATTTTTTCAAAAAAGAGTACCTGTCACTACCTATTGCTATCATAGGGGATATTTACATTCCCTGAGATAACAATAAAAATGATTTAAAAAAAAAAAAATGAAAGGAACAGTTTAAAAATAAGATAAAAAAGCAAAAAAATAATAAAGAAAAAAAAAAAAAAAGCACCCCTGTCCCCCCTGCTCTCGCGCTAAGGCGAACGCAAGCGTCGGTCTGGCGTCAAATGTAAACAGCAATTGCACCATGCATGTGAGGTATCACCGCGAAGGTCAGATCGAGAGCAGTATTTTTAGCAGTAGACCTCCTCTGTAAATCTAAAGTGGTAACCTGTAAAGGCTTTTAAAGGCTTTTAAAAATGTATTAATTCTGTTGCCACTGCACGTTTGTGCGCAATTTTAAAGCATGTCATGTTTGGTATCCATGTACTCGGCTTAAGATCATCTTTTTTATTCCATCAAACATTTGGGCAATATAGTGTGTTTTAGTGCATTAAAATTTAACAAAGTGTGTTTTTTCCACAAAAAATGCGTTTGAAAAATCGCTGCGCAAATACCGTGTGAAAAAAAAATAAAATGAAACACTCACCATTTTAATCTGTAGGGCATTTGCTTTAAAAAAAATATATAATGTTTGGGTGTTCAAAGTAATTTTCTTGCAAAAAAAAATAATTTTTTCACGTAATCAAAAAGTGTCAGAAAGGGTTTTGCCTTCAAGTGGTTAGAAGAGTGGGTGATGTGTGACATAAGCTTCTAAATGTTGTGCATAAAATGCCAGGACAGTTCAAAACCCCCCCAAATGACCCCATTTTGGAAAGTAGACACCCCAAGCTATTTGCTGAGAGTCATGTCGAGTCCATGGAATATTTTATATTGTGACACAAGTTGCGGGAAAGAGACAAATTTTTTTTTTTTTTTTGCACAAAGTTGTCACTAAATGATATATTGCTCAAACATGCCATGGGGATATGTGAAATTACACCCCAAAATACATTCTGCTGCTTCTCCTGAGTACGGGGATACCACATGTGTGGGACTTTTTGGGAGCCTAGCTGCGCACGGGACCCCGAAAACCAAGCACCGCCTTCAGGCTTTCTAAGGGCGTAAATTTTTGATTTCACTCTTCACTGCCTATCACAGTTTCGGAGGCCATGGAATGCCCAGTTGCCACAAAACCCCCCAAAATGACCCCATTTTGGAAAGTAGACACCCCAAGCTATTTGCTGAGAGGTATAGTGAGTATTTTGCAGACCTCACTTTTTGTCACAAAGTTTTGAAAATTGAAAAAAGAAAAAAAAAATTTTTTTTCTGGTCTTTCTTGATTTTCAAAAACAAATGAGAGCTGCAAAATACTCACCATGCCTCTCAGCAAATAGCTTGGGGTGTCTACTTTCCAAAATGGGGTAATTTGGGGGGTTTTTGTGCCATCTTGGCATTTTATGGCCTTCAAAACTGTGATAGGTAGTGAGGCGTGAAATCAAAAATTTATGCCCTTAGAAATCCTGAAGGCGGTGCTTGGTTTTCGGGGCCCCGTACGCGGCTAGGCTCCCAAAAAGTCCCACACATGTGGTATCCCCATACTCAGGAGAAGCAGATGAATGTATTTTGGGGTGCAATTCCACATATGCCCATGGCCTGTGTGAGCAATATATCATTTAGTGACAACTTGTTGTAATTTTTTTTTTTTTTTTTTGTCATTATTCAATCACTTGGGACAAAAAAATAAATATTCAATGGGTTCAACATGCCTCTCAGCAATTTCCTTGGGGTGTCTACTTTCCAAAATGGGGTCATTTGGGGGGGTTTTGTACTGCCCTGCCATTTTAGCACCTCAAGAAATGACATAGGCAGTCATAAACTAAAAGCTGTGTAAATTACAGAAAATGTACCCTAGTTTGTAGACGCTATAACTTTTGCGCAAACCAATAAATATACGCTTATTGACATTTTTTTTACCACAGACATGTGGCCGAATACATTTTGGCCTAAATGTATGACTAAAATTTAGTTTATTGGATTTTTTTTATAACAAAAAGTAGAAAATATCATTTTTTTTCAAAATTTTCGGTCTTTTTCCGTTTATAGCGCAAAAAATAAAAACCGCAGAGGTGATCAAATGCCATCAAAAGAAAGCTCTATTTGTGGGAAGAAAAGGACGCAAATTTCATTTGGGTACAGCATTGCATGACCGCGCAATTAGCAGTTAAAGCGACGCAGTGCCGAATTGTAAAAAGTGCTCTGGTCAGGAAGGGGGTAAAATCTTCCGGGGCTGAAGTGGTTAATACCCCTCACGGGAACAACATTTTTTCCACCGGGTGAAGAAATTTTCCGTAGATTTAAAATAAAAAACCCACTAATTAAAGACATCACGAGGAAAGGGAAGCTGGAATCGGCAAAAAAATTGGAAACTAAACTAGGGGGGAAACTAAGAAATTGGGAGTACCTACAACTAAATCACTTAATTAACACATCACCACACCCGTTTAGGGATGGAGAAAAACTCGATAGATTGGAGAAGCTCTGTATAACACCTATGCCATTGAAAGGAGTTATTTCGAAAGTATATGATTTCCTGACAGACTTAGAAGGAAAAGATAGGCCACCCTTCATTGAAAAGTGGGAAAAAGAATTAAACATAAAACTAGACGATCAACACATGAAGAATATGATTGCAGGAGGATACAACCAAGCCTGGGACATAAAAACTATAGAGATGAATTATAAATTCCTAGCTAGGTGGTACATGACCCCAGACAGATTATATAAAATGAATCAAGTTGAATCACCATTATGTTGGAGAAACTGTGGACAAAAAGCTACAGTGTTACACATATGGTGGGATTGTCCGAAAATTAGCTCATATTGGCAAGAAATTATTATAAGCATTAAGGAAATAACGGACGAAATGCTTGAGAGCAACATAATGACCTGCCTGTTCCAAGACACAAATTCCTCCAAAAAACAATATACGGAAAAAATAACGTCAAGATTGTTAAACGCAGCAAAGGGTGCTATTCTCAAAAATTGGTTGAAGAGCGAAGGCCCAGTCCTAAGAGATTGGATCAAACAAGTTGATTTCTACCACAGGATGGAACTCCTCTGTTGCAAAGACAAAGAACAATTAGAAAAATCTAAATCTGTCTGGGCCAGATGGGAAAAATTCAAGACCTCGGAAAAATACTGGCTGAAGGTATTAGAAGATACCAAATATTAAAAGGAAAGGGGAACACCAGAGATAAAAGTAGAAACACTTAGAGTAGGGCGGGGGGAGGGGGTAACAGTGGTTGGGTGGGTATAGGGAAAGGCATAATGGGTAATAGGGGAACTTTTTCTTTTCTTTTTTTTTTTAATAAATACGCTAATATTAAAGAAGGAACCCACTGGGCTTTTATATATTCTTATAAGAAAAGAAACCACAATGATGTGAACCTGAGAATGGACGAGTTTTGAAAAAGACAAGCTGAAAAAGTCTCTCAAAAAGAAAACACTGATGTGGTAAAAAAAAAATAAATAAATAAATAATGTAGCTGCCTGCGGTAGTGATAGGATCAGGAAAACACCACCAATCTTCTACAGGTAGCTCTACCTGAACACTGTGCAGAGGTCGCACTAGACTAACGTGTAAATAATGCAGCTGCCTGCTGTAGTGATAGGATCAGGAAAACACCACAACCTTCTAAAGATAGCTTTAGCTGAACACTGTGCAGAGGACGCACTACACTAACGTAAAAATAATGTAGCTGCCTGCGGTAGTGATAGGATCAGGAAAACACCACCAACCTTCTACAGGAAGCTTTAGCTGAACACTGTGCAGAGGACGCACTAAACTAACGTAAAAATAATGTAGCTGCCTGCGGTAGTGATAGGATCAGGAAAACACCACCAACCTTCTACAGGAAGCTTTAGCTGAACACTGTGCAGAGGTCGCACTACACTAATGTGTAAATAATGTAGCTGCCTGCGGTAGTGATAGGATCAGGAAAACACCACCAACCTTCTACAGATAGCTTTAGCTGAACACTGTGAAGAGGACGCACTAGACTAACGTGTAAATAATGTAGCTGCCTGCGGTAGTGATAGGATCAGGAAAACACCACCAACCTTCTACAGGTAGCTTTAGCTGAACACTGTGCAGAGGTCGCACTAGACTAACGTGTAAATAATGTAGCTGCCTGCAGTAGTGATAGGATCAGGAAAACACCACCAACCTTCTAAAGATAGCTTTAGCTGAACACTGTGCAGAGGTCGCACTACACTAACTTGTAGCTTTAGCTGAACACTGTTCAGAGGACACACTACACTAACTTGTAGCTTTAGCTGAACACTGTGCAGAGGTCGCACTACACTAACTTGTAGCTTTAGCTGAACACTGTTCAGAGGATGCACTACACTAACTTGTAGCTTTAGCTGAACACTATGCAGAGGTTGCACTACACTAACTTGTAGCTTTAGCTGAACACTGTGAGGAGGACGCACTGCACTAACTTGTAGCTTTAGCTGAACACTGTTCACTACACTAACTTGTAGCTTTAGATGAACACTGTTCAGAGGACACACTACACTAACTTGTAGCTTTAGCTGAACACTATTCAGAGGACGCACTACACTAACTTGTAGCTTTAGCTGAACACTGTGCAGAGGTCGCACTACACTAACTTGTAGCTTTAGCTGAACACTGTGAGGAGGACGCACTACACTAACTTGTAGCTTTAGCTGAACACTGTGAGGAGGATGCACTACACTAACTGTAAATAGTCTAGCTGCCTGACTGTGGTACTAATAGGATCAGAAGAACACCAGCAATTTTCTTCAGGTAGCTGTAAATACTGTAACAACACAAGCCTGCCTGTCAGTAGGAAGATAATAACAGGAATGGATCTAGCTAAACTGAATACAGTGTATATATATATATATATATATATATATATATATATATATATATATACACAACACCTGGGATGCATATATATACACAATACACTGTAAGTGCAGCTAACTCACTGACTGTCCTGCCTAATCTATCTAACTTAAATCAAATTACACTGTCTCTCTGTCTGTCTCTCAACGCCGGAACACACACTACACAGGGCCACCGTGCAGGCGGCCTTATATAGTGTGGGGCGTGTACTAAACCCCCTGAGCCATAATTGGCCAAAGCCACCCTGGCTTTGGCCAATTACAGCTCTCTGTACAGACGGCGCTGTGATTGGCCAAGCATGCGGGTCATAGTGCATGCTTGGCCAATCATCAGCCAGCAATGCACTGCGATGCCGCAGTGAATTATGGGCCGTGATGCGCCACACGAATTTGGCGTGAACGACCCATATCGTTCGCAATTCGGCGAATGGGCGAACAGACAATGTTCGAGTCGAACATGGGTTTGACTCGAACACGAAGCTCATCCCTAGTCAGTAATAGATTTTTTCAATAATGAAACCCAGCAGCACACTGATGTCCGTTCTTACCCATCCATCTTGCAAAGCATATATGTGTGCTCTCCCCGGGCGTCGTCTGAGGACTGCCGGTGGAGAGCGTATCTTAAGTACCTTAGTAATTCATTTGAAAATGGGTAACAGGTGTGTGCTTCTGCCTCTGGAAGTTCCCCTCAGGAGGGGGCCAATGAGCTGCCTATGGTGGCCCTTCTGTGGCCACCTTGGCGTTCTGGAAGGCTGGGCTGCCCTGGTTTCCTCCATCGTCTCTGACGTAATAATGTGATGTGAGAGGTGACACCCATGCACGGCAGAGGGACCTCCGCTCAATGGGAGTTGGCCATACCGTGCACAATGTCACCCCACCGTCCGACGGCGATCACAGAGCGCCGCCGGCACGGTATAAGGAACACCCTTTAAAAGTCTATGGGAGAAATCAAAAGTGCTAATTTTAAAGGCTTATATGCAAGTTATTGTCATAAAAAGTGTTTGGGGATCTGGGTCCTGCCCCAGGGGACATGTATCAATGCAAAAAAAAGTTTTAAAAAACGTCCGTTTTTTCAGGAGCAGTGATTTTAATAATGCTTAGAGTCAAACAATAAAAGTGTAATATCCCTTTAAATTTCATAGCTGGGGGTGTCTATAGTATGCCTGTAAAGGGGCGCATGTTTCCCGTGTTTAGAACAGTCTGACAGCAAAATGACATTTCGAAGGAAAAAACCCATTTAAAACTACCCGCGGCTATTGCATTGCTGAGAATAGACATAGAAGTTCATTGATAAAAACGGCATGGGAATTCCCCACAGGGGAACCCCGAACCAAAAAAAAAAAAAAAAGATGTGGGAGTCCCCCTAAATTCCATACCAGGCCCTTCAGGTCTGGTATGGATATTAAGGGGAACCCCGGCCAAAATTAAAAAAAAAATGACGTGGGGTTCCCCCTAAATTCCATACCAGACCGAAAGGTCTGGTATGGTTTTTAAGGGGAACCCCGCGCCAAAAAAAAAAAAAAACGGCGTGGGGTTCCCCCAAAAGTCCATACCAGACCCTTATCCGAGCACGCAACCTGGCAGGCCGCAGGAAAAGAGGGGGGACGAGAGTGCGGCCCCCCCCCTCCTGAACCGTACCAGGCCACATGCCCTCAACATTGGGAGGGTGCTTTGGGGTAGCCCCCCAAAACACCTTGTCCCCATGTTGATGAGGACAAGGGCCTCATCCCCACAACCCTGGCCGGTGGTTGTGGGGGTCTGCGGGCGGGGGGCTTATCGGAATCTGCAAGCCCCCTTTAACAAGGACCCCCAGATCCCGGCCCCCCCCGTGTGAAATGGTAAGGGGGTACTTACCCCTAACATTTCACTAAAAAACTGTCAAAAATGTTAAAAATGACAAGAGACAGTTTTTGACAATTCCTTTATTTAAATGCTTCTTCTTTCTTCTATCTTCCTTCATCTTCTGGTTCTTCTGGTTCTTCCTCCGGCGTTCTCGTCCAGCATCTCCTCCGCAGCGTCTTCTATCTTCTTCTCCTCGGGCCGCTCCGCACCCATGGCATGGGGGGAGGCTCCCGCTCTTCTCTTCATCTTCTTCTTCTCTTCTTCCTTCTTCTCTTTTTCTCTTCTTCTCTTCTTCATTTTCTTCTCCGGGCCACTCCGCATCCATGCTGGCATGGAGGGAGGCTCCCGCTGTGTGACGGCGTGTCCTCGTCTGACGGTTCTTAAATAACGGGGGGCAGGGCCACCCGGTGACCCCGCCCCCTCTGACGCACAGGACATGACGGGGCTTCCCTGTGGCATTCCCCGTGACGTCACAGGGAAGTCCCGTCAAGTCACCGTGCGTCAGAGGGGGGCGGGGTCACCGTGTGGCCCCGCCCCCGTTATTTAAGAACCGTCAGACGAGGAGACGCCGTCACACAGCGGGAGCCTCCCTCCATGCCAGCATGGGTGCGGAGCGGCCCAGAGAAGAAAATGAAGAAGAGAAGAAGAGAAGAAAAGAAGAAGAGAAGAGCGGGAGCCTCCCCCCATGCCATGGGTGCGGAGCGGCCCGAGGAGAAGAAGATAGAAGACGCCGCGGAGGAGATGCTGGACGAGAACGCCGGAGGAAGTACCAGAAGAGCCAGAAGAACCAGAAGAAGAAGATGAAGGAAGATAGAAGAAAGAAGAAGCATTTAAATAAAGGAATTGTCAAAAACTGTCTCTTGTCATTTTTAACATTTTTGACAGTTTTTTAGTGATGTACCCCCTTACCATTTCATACGGGGGGGGCCGGCATCTGGGGTCCCCTTGTTAAAGGGGGCTTCCAGATTCCGATGAGCCCCCCGCCCGCAGACCCCCACAACCACCGGCCAGGGTTGTGGGGATGAGGCCCTTGTCCTCATCAACATGGGGACAAGGTGTTTTGGGGAGCTACCCCAAAGCACCCTCCCAATGTTGAGGGCATGTGGCCTGGTACGGTTCAGGAGGGGCGCACTCTCGTCCCCCCTCTTTTCCTGCGGCCTGCCACGTTGCGTGCTCGGATAAGGGTCTGGTATGGATTTTTGGGGGGACCCCACGCCGTTTGGTTTTTTTTGGCGCGGGGTTCCCCTTAATATCCATACCAGACCTGAAGGGCCTGGTATGGAATTTAGGGGGACTCCCACGTCATTTTTTTTTTAAATTTTGGTTTGGGGTTTCCCTGTGGGGAATTCCCATGCCGTTTTTATCAATGAACTTCTATGTGTATTGTCGGCAATGCAATAGCCGCGGGTAGTTTTAAATGGGTTTTTTCCTTCGAAATGTCATTTTGCTGTCAGACTGTTCTAAACACGGGGAAACATGCGCCCCTTTACAGGCATACTATAGACACCCCCCAGCTACGAAATTTAAAGGGATATTACACTTTTATTGTTTGACTTTAAGCATTATTAAAATCACTGCTCCTGAAAAAACGGCAGTTTTTAAAACTTTTTTTTTGCATTGATCCATGTCCCCTGGGGCAGGACCCAGGTCCCCAAACACTTTTTATGACAATAACTTGCCTATAAGCCTTTAAAATTAGCACTTTTGATTATTCATGTTCGTGTCCCATAGACTTTAACGGTGTTCGTGTGTTCGAACGAACTTTTTTCCTGTTCGCATGTTCTGGTGCGAACCGAACAGGGGGGTGTTCGACTCATCCCTAATGGTGGTGTACTAAGTACAGGTTTTTTTTAAATCAGATCTTTTTTTATTATTTTTGTAACCCAACAATACAAAATACACATACATCCCATGTACATATTGATAGTCACATTAAGTATATAATACAATAAACATAGAGAAAAAAACAAAAAAGCAAAAACAAAACACAGCCCTCTCTCTATAATCTCTCAGTAAAATGATCAATCTGACCTGCGTTTAATCCAGAGTATCTGACCACCTCTTCCTTTTGACACTTTATTGCCATTATACTCAACATTGCCATGTTGATGTGCCTTGGACAATATAAGATCTTTGTCTTTAGTTTAATAATTTTAAAATAATTGGTCTAGGCATGCTTCCAGGTGGAGGTGGATGACTAGGTATATGATGGACACGTTCAATTGTAAAAAGTCTTGAAAAACCTTTCATCCCCAATATGTCCATTAGCCATTTTTCAAAAAAAGCAACAGGAGGTTGGCCTTCCTCATGCTCAGGGAGGCCTAAAATGCAAACATTATTACTCCTTTGCCTGTTTTCCAAGCCTTACAGTGTGTGCGCTTGATCCTTTATTTGTGCTTTTGTTTGCTGAAGATCCTTTTTTATAGAAGGCAGGGTATTCTCCACCACACTAACTCTATTCTTTATTGCTGTAGTGCATTCGCAAATTTTTTGGTTCTCCTGCCTCATAACCGCAATGTCCCCTTTTAGTTCTAACATTAAGAGATAATAGAGAGTTTTTACATGCTTACACAGCAGTAAAGATATCACTCAGTGTATGTTCAGATGTTAATACAGTAGCTGCAGCAGTATTCTGCATATTTGATCTTTCTGAAGGCTGATTTCCACCTACACACTGTTCACTCATCATGTGACAATGCATCTCCATACTACCTATTTTGTCTAGGATTGAAGCTGAAACTATATTAGATGCACACCTCCCATCCAGCCCCCAAGAGACCCAGGGCACCCAGGACATATATGATATATTGGGGTCTTCCTGTGTGCTCTGCTGAGTGTTTCTACTGTTCCTGGATCCAAACTGGGATAAATTGCTGGTTTCCAACCCCTGCTTACTGACATCTTCCCTGGATCCTTTCTTGGAGGCACCTTGGGCTTGTATTATAGACATGCTGTCAGCGCCATCCTGATGAGGGCCATGCGTGCCATGCATCACCTTCTCTTGCTCTTTCTCTCTTTTTTTTTGGCGGGTCATTACCCCAGACACTGTCCTTAATATAATAAATAGCTCAATTTCAGCCAAATCACAACCAAGCAACTTTCTGTACTACTTTACTTGTTATAGTCACCGCTATGGGAACTTCTATGTCATGCAGCATTAGTGCTGTAGGGGTCTATAGAACTACTTCTATTTTTCCAATGAACCCTTGTGGGTGGATCATGACAATGTTTCCAAATGTGACTACAGTTTACATAAACATGTGCCTTTATATGACTCTGTTATAACCAAAGACGCTGACAAGTCTATTGAATTCTCTACAGGTCACCTCTCCAGCCAATTGCCACAGCCTGAACCCTCTCCTCCTAGAAACCAAGTTTATCCTTTGTCTCGTAGCCTTGAGCCTTGTTTGGAAACTTCCTCTAAGTCCTCAGAAGTCAAGTCCCCTGGATTACCCCTACCTTTGCCTGTTGCTAAACTCCCTTAGATGCACAGCCAGGCTAACTTGTCCACAAGTTCCACAGTCGCTACACCTGGTGATGCAATTCAGACAGTTGCTACTCCTGGTGATGCGATTCAGACAGTTGCTATGCCTGGTGATGCGATTCAGACAGTCATTATACCTGGCGATGCAGCCCAATCGGCCACTGCATCAGTTTTGCCAGTCCAGCCCATGCCCATTGAACTTCCTGCTGTTTCTTATTCTGGACTCTCTGGTGATGCGATTAAGACAGTCACTACACCTGGCGATGCGGCCCAGTCGGCCACTGCACCAGTTGTGCTGGTCCGCCCATGCCCATTGAGCCTCCTGCTTTTTCTTATTCAGGGCTTTCTGTAACCTGGCCTCACCTTACTTCTACTTCACCCATTCTGACTGGTCTAAGAGGTTCAATCCACCCTTTGAATAAACTGCCTCATTCGGCCAGGTGGGCTTTCAACCTTTTCTTCAAGGCTCTCTGTATTCTGCTCTTGTGTTAGCTGTCTGGCTTGACCCCTGTGACAGGTCCCCTGCTAACCAGCCTGACCTCATGGATCCACAGACCTCTGCCCAGTCTGATGGTCCTGTGCTCCTGTGCTGGATGTCCAGCTTGTCTTTGAGGGTCCGGGGGCCCCTCCTCAGAGGCGGGAATGTCAGGATCACTTAGTGCTCCTGCTCCTCATTCCAGAATCCGATTGTTGGCTGTTGCATTCCCCCTGTCTGTGTTCAAGGTGATTAATCTGGTCAGTCCCCTGATATAAGCAAACTGAACACGCTATCCCTTGCTTGTGATAGAGACAGAGTTACCTGCATTGTTCCTGATCAAGCCTCTCGTTTGTCTGCCCTGCTTTGCTGTTGGATTTCCCTGTGTATGACCTGGATCGGATATTGGACAATTCCCTGAACTCAGCCTGCCTTTTACCTGGACTGTCATAGAACCACGCTATCTGTGTGCTAAACTGCAAGTAGTCTGTTTGCTCTGTTCACGCCTGCCCTGGTGTGGTGGCCAGGCACTATAGCATTGTGTATAAGTCCTGGGGGCAGCCAAGTACCAGTAGGCCTGCTTGCCTTAAGGGAAATGGGGCTGCTATAGGTGAAGCACACAGTAGCTAGCTATAGTGTCTGACCACCTGCATTGGGGTAGACGTGACATTGGTGACATTGTGCCCATCAAATGCAACCACTGTGCCATCAAATGCAGCCATTGTGCCATCAATTGCAGCCACTTGTGCCATCAAATGCAGCCACTGTGCCATCAAATGCAGCCACTGTGCCATCAATTGCAGCCACTGTGCCCATCAAATGCAGCCACTGTGCCCATCATATACAACCACGTGTGCTCCATCAAATGCAGCCACTTTTGCCCATCATATGCAGCTACTTGTGCCCATCATATGCAGCCACTTGTGCCCATCATATGCAGCCACTTGTGCCCATCAAATGCTGCCGGAAAGGGGCCGGACGCCTGAATAGGGGGTGGCAGCGGCGGCCATGGATAGATACATGCAATGCATGAATCTATCCATTATTCATAAAGGGCGTGGAGAGAAGAGAGGGGGCCGCGCCCGTGTACCCTTAATTGGACGCACCGCCACTGGATATAATAGAACAGATGGCCAATCCTAAAGTAATTAGGTATCCAAACCCTCAGGATCACTGGATCCATGATCTGGATGATGACTCCAACAGCCATAATATAATTGCTAAATGCATGTTATCCAGTTCTATTGGAGGTAAAACAGCCACACCTGGTAATTAAAGAGCCACGGTATCATATTTACATTGGCAACGATATATTACATCACTTTGCTATACACGTGGATCTGGTAAATTCCACATTGTGGTCTAGATTAAAAGTAAATCCATGTAATTTCTTGAATGAACATGAAGCCCTCAAATCATCCCAGATACTGCCATATGCAGTAAGTATCTTAGTACCACATAATATTATCATCCCTCCATGTAATAATATTCTGTTACCTATTCAGGTACCAAAAAGCCAAAAATTTAAGAATCCTGATGCATTAATATGCCTCTCAGACAGGGTGCAACAAATGGGAATTTTAGTAAATCATACACCCATGGTAAACATCCATTTATTCAAAACCCAAATAATCATTAATAATGGAACTCTAAATAAGGTCTCTTTGTCTAAAGACACCATAATTGGTCTGGCCTTATATTCTGATTATTACACTTTTGGGTTTCATAATGCAATTATTGGCTTAATACCTGAACAGTATTTCACCAGGCAGCAGATGGTTGAACAAATGTTTCATTCTTCTCCTGAAGGATTGTTCACCATTATTTCAGTATATCCTTTCAATCTTAAAGAAGGTACCTGCAAGGTGGAGGAATCCTCCCTTACTTTTGATCATACACTTAATAAACAGGGAGCAGAGGAATATCGTGAGTATACTGAAAAGACTAATGCCGCGTACACACGGTCGGACTTTCTATCCTACTTGGTCCGGCACACTTTCCGACGGACTTTGTCCGCCAGGTGCGCCGGACTTTAAAACGGACGGACTTGCCCACACACGCCGGGACTTTCCGGCGGGCTAAGTCCGCCCGTCTTTCCGACGGACTTTCGCCGGAGTTCCGGCGGACTTTCAGAATGAACGGACTTGCCCACACACGGCCAAGTCCATTCATTTTGAACGTGACTCAGGTGCGACGGGACTAGCAAAGGATGTCAATCTTGCCGCTTTTATCGGCGAGATTGACACCTTGCGAGCCCCGTTGCGGGGCATACCAGGCCCTTAGGTCTGGTATGGATTATAAAGGGAAGCCCCTACGCCGAAAAAACGGCGTGGGGTCCCCCCTAAGATCCATACCAGACCCCGATCCGAGCACGCAGCCTGGCCGGTCAGGAAAGGGGGTGGGGACGAGCGAGCGCCCCCCCCTCCTGAACCGTACCAGGCCGCATGCCCTCAACATGGGGGTGGGTGCTTTGGGGGAGGGGGGCGCCCTGCGCCCCCCCCCAAAGCACCTTGTCCCCATGTTGATGAGGACAAGGGCCTCTTCCCGACAACCCTGGCCGTTGGTTGTCGGGGTCTGCGGGCGGGGGCTTATCGGAATCTGGGAGCCCCCTTTAATAAGGGGGCCCCCAGATCCCGGCCCCCCACCCTATGTAAATGAGTATGGGGTACATGGTACCCCTACCCATTTACCTAGGAAAAAAGTGTAAGTAATAAAACACTGCACAGGTTTTTAAAATATTTTATTAAACAGCTCTGGGGGGGGGGGATCTTCCTCCGGCTTCGGGGGTCCCTCCGCTTCATCTTCTCCCGGCGTCCGGTTGGTTCTTCTCCGCTCTCCGGCCTCTTCTCCCGGTGTCCCAGGTCTTCGGCCGGCCCCTCCGCCGTCTTCATGTAGCTCTATTGCCAGCGGAGGTCCGGACTTCTGGGCTTCTTGGCTTCTCTTCTCTTTTCTTCTCTTCCTCCAGATGTTGACACGACGCTCTCTCCGGCTGGACTGGTCTCCGAGGGCTGCGTTGTGACTTATATAGGCGGAGACCCCGCCCCCTTTTGATGTCACAGTCCCTGGGCATGCTGGGACTGTGACGTTTTAGGGGGCGTGGTCGACCACGCCCCCTAAAACGTCACAGTCCCAGCATGCCCAGGGACTGTGACATCAAAAGGGGGCGGGGTCTCCGCCTATATAAGTCACAACGCAGCCCTCGGAGACCAGTCCAGCAGGAGAGAGCGTCGTGTCAACATCTGGGGGAAGAGAAGAGAAGAGAAGAAGCCCAGCAGCTCAGAAGTCCAGACCTCTGCTGGCAAGAGAGCTACCTGAACACAGCAGAGGAGCCGGCCGAAGACCTGGGACACCGGGAGAAGAGAGCGGAGAAGAACCAACCGGACGCCGGGAGAAGATGAAGCGGAGGGACCCCTGAAGCCGGAAGAAGACCCCCGAAGCCGGAGGAAGATCCCCACCCCCGGAGCTGTTTAATAAAATATTTTAAAAATCTGTGTAGTGTGTTTTATTACTTACAATTTTTCCCTAGGTGAAGGGGTAGGGGGACCATGTACCCCATACTCATTCACATAGGGTGGGGTGCCGGGATCTGGGGGCCCCCTTATTAAAGGGGGCTCCCAGATTCCGATAAGCCCCCCGCCCGCAGACCCCGACAACCAACGGCCAGGGTTGTCGGGAAGAGGCCCTTGTCCTCATCAACATGGGGACAAGGTGCTTTGTGGGGGGGGCGCAGGGCGCCCCCCTCCCCCAAAGCACCCACCCCCCATGTTGAGGGCATGCGGCCTGGTACGGTTCAGGAGGGGGGGGGCGCTCGCTCGTCCCCACCCCCTTTCCTGACCGGCCAGGCTGCATGCTCGGATCGGGGTCTGGTATGGATTTTAGGGGGGACCCCACGCCGTTTTTTCGGCGTAGGGGCTTCCCTTTATAATCCATACCAGACCTAAGGGCCTGGTATACCCCGTGCTCGCCGCAATAGGAAGATTTGTTTTTCCTATTGCAGCGAGCGCGAGATGCAATACCCTGCCCTCGTGTCGTATCTGGTCTGTCGGACCAGCCTACACACGAGCGGGCTTTCCGTCGGACCAGCGCACACACGAGCGGACTTTCCGCCCGAAACTGAGTCCGACGGAAAGATTTGAAACTTTCTTCAAATCTAGGTCCGGCGGGCTTTTGGGAAGAAGTCCGCCGGAAAAGTCCGCCGCCGCCCACACACGGGCGGATTGTCCGGCACACTCTGGTCCGCCGGACCAAGTATGCCGGAAAGTCCGACCGTGTGTACGCGGCATTAGGACCAGAGGTCTTTTTCCAATTTGGCACTGCGTCGCTTTAACTGCTAATTGCGCGGTCATGCAATGCTGTACCCAAACGAAATTTGCATCCTTTTCTTCCCACAATTAGAGCTTTCTTTTGATGGTATTTGATCACCTCTGCGGTTTTTATTTTTTGCGCTATAAATGGAAAAAGACCGAAAATGTTGAAATAAAATGATATTTTCTACTTTTTGTTATAAAAAAAATCCAATAAACTCAATTTTAGTCATACATTTAGGCCAAAATGTATTCGGCCACATGTCTTTGGTAAAAAAAATGTCAATAAGCGTATATTTATTGGTTTGCGCAAAAGTTATAGCGTCTACAAACTAGGGTACATTTTCTGTAATTTACACAGCTTTTAGTTTATGACTGCCTATGTCATTTCTTGAGGTGCTAAAATGGCAGGGCAGTACAAAACTCCCCCAAATGACCCCATTTTGGAAAGTAGACACCCCAAGGAAATTGCTGAGAGGCATGTTGAACCCATTGAATATTTATTTTTTTTGTCCCAAGTGATTGAATAATGACAAAAAAAAAAAAAAAAAAATTTACAAAAAGTTGTCACTAAATGATATATTGCTCACACAGGCCATGGGCCTATGTGGAATTGCACCCCAAAATACATTCTGCTGCTTCTCCTGAATATGGGGATACCACATGTGTGGGACTTTTTGGGAGCCTAGCCGCGTACAGGGCCCCGAAAACCAATCACCGCCTTCAGGATTTCTAAGGGTGTAAATTTATGATTTCACTCTTTACTGCCTATCACAGTTTCGGAGGCCATGGAATGCCCAGGTGGCACAAAACCCCCCCCAAATGACCCCATTTTGGAAAGTAGACACCCCAAGCTATTTCCAGAGAGGCATATTGAGTCCATGGAATATTTTATATTTTGACTCAAGTTGCGGGAACGTGACACATTTTTTTTTTATTTTTTTTTTGCACAAAGTTGTCACTAAATGATATATTGCTCACACAGGCCATGGGCATATGTGGAATTGCACCCCAAAATACATTTAGCTACTTCTCCTGAGTATGGGGATACCACATGTGTGGGACTTTTTGGGAGCCTAGCCGTGCACGGGACCCCGAAAACCAATCACCGCCTTCAGGATTTCTAAGGGTGAAAATTTTTGATTTCACTCTTCACTGCCTATCACAGTTTCGGAAGCCATGGAATGCCCAGGTGGCACAAAACCACCCCAAATGACCCCATTTTGGAAAGTAGACACCCCAAGCTATTTGCTGAGAGGCATGGTGAGTATTTTGCAGCTCTCATTTGTTTTTGAAAATGAAGAAAGACAAGAAAAAACTTATTTTTTTCTTTTTTCAATTTTCAAAACTTTGTGACAAAAAGTGAGGTCTGCAAAATACTCACTATACCTCTCAGCAAATAGCTTTGGGTGTCTACTTTCCAAAATGGGGTCATTTGGGGGGGGGTTTGTGCCACCTGGGCATTCCATGGCCTCCGAAACTGTGATAAGCAGTCAAGAGAGAAATCAAAAATTCACGCCCTTAGAAAGCCTGAAGGCGGTGCTTGGTTTTCGGGGTTCCGTACGCGGCTAGGCTCCCAAAAAGTCTCACACATGTGGTATCCCCGTACTCAGGAGAAGCAGCAGAATGTATTTTGGGGTGTAATTTCACATATTCCCATGGCATGTTTGAGCAATATATCATTTAGTGACAATTTTGTGCAAAAAAAAAAAAATTTGTCTCTTTCCCGCAACTTGTGTCGCAATATAAAATATTCCATGGACTCGACATGCCTCTCAGCAAATAGCTTGGGGTGTCTACTTTCCAAAATGGGGTCATTTGGGGGGGTTTTGAACTGTCCTGGCATTTTATGCACAACATTTAGAAGCTTATGTTACACATCACCCACTCTTCTAACCACTTGAAGACAAAGCCCTTTCTGACACTTATTGTTTACATGAAAAAGTTTTTTTTTTTTTGCAAGAAAATTACTTTGAACCCCCAAACATTATATATATTTTTTAAAGCAAATGCCCTACAGATTAAAATGGTGGGTGTTTAATTTTTTTTTTCACACAGTATTTGCGCAGCGATTTTTCAAACGCATTTTTTGGGGAAAAAACACACTTTTTTAAATTTTAATGCACTAAAACACACTATATTGCCCAAATGTTTGATGAAATAAAAAAGATGATCTTAGGCCGAGTACATGGATACCAAACATGACATGCTTTACAATTGTGCACAAACGTGCAGTGGCAACAAAATAAATACATTTTTAAAAGCCTTTAAAAGCCTTTACAGGTTACCACTTTAGATTTACAGAGGAGGTCTACTGCAAAAATTACTGCTCTCGATCTAACCTTCGCGGTGATACCTCACATGCATGGTGCAATTGCTGTTTACGTTTGACGACAGACCGCCGCTTGCGTTCGCCTTAGCGCGAGAGCAGGGGGTGACAGGGGTGATTTTTTTTTTCTTTATTATTTTTTTGCTTTTTTATCTTATTTTTAAACTGTTCCTTTCATTTTTATTTTTTTTTAATCATTTTTATTGTTATCTCGGGGAATGTAAATATCCCCTATGATAGCAATAGGGAGTGACAGGTACTCTTTTTTGAAAAAATTGGGGTCTATTAGACCCTAGATCTCTCCTCTGCCCTCAAAGCATCTGACCACACCAAGATCGGTGTGATAAAATGCTTCCCCAATTTCCCAATGGCGCTATTTACATCCGGCGAAATCTAAGTCATAAAATGCTCGTAGCTTCCGGTTTCTTAGGCCATAGAGATGTTTGGAGCCACTCTGGTCTCTGATCAGCTCTATGGTCAGCTGGCTGAATCACCGGCTGCATTTTCAGGTTCCCTGTTGAGACAGGAGAGCCAGAGAAAAACACAGAAGACGGTGGGGGGGGGGCATTCCCTCCCACGGCTTGTAAAAGCAGTCTAGAGGCTAATTAGCCGCTAGGATTGCTTTTACATGAAAGCCGACCGCTGGCTGAAAAGAATGATAACAAGATGATACCTAAACCTGCAGGCATCATTCTGGTATAACCACTCAAAGTTGTGAATGGCGTACCTGAAGACAAAAAAATGGTTAACAATAAAGCACAGTAAACGGTAAAGTACAAAAAATTGCATACCTGAAAAGCAAACATGATAAAACATAATAACAATAAAACATTGCAGAATAGAATACAGTAAAAAAGAGCAGAACAATAGAGAGAATAGAGAGAGAGAGAACAATAAAACGACAACTATTTTTTTTTATTTTATATATATTTTTTTTTTACACTTTTTTTGTAACTAACTTTCATAACTGTAACTGGTTCCAGGTTCGGGTCTCTCAAAATGCGATGGCATCTTGGGAGACCCTGTGAAAGTGTGCCTAGTCTGTGGAATGCTGTATCCTACGCTAATACTCAACTAGTGCATAGTAGCGTTCAAAACATTCACCAATGCAAAGACCAGGATTGTCAGGACAGGAGGGACAATAATAGCGGGTGTCACGCCTATATCCACGCTTGCTGCAGACACGACATCTTTTTTGGGGGGGTTCGCTGGGTAGGGGTACTCGGGAGGACATAAAGAAAATGCCTCTCATGCAGCCGACTGCATTTGGTTGGGGATGTGAATGGGGGAAGTACGGGCGCTGCAGAAGCGGTGGGTTCCCAATTAGGATTGGCGAATGCAGCAGGAAGGGCATTATGGGCACGACGGGCCTGTGTTTGTCTTTTTGTTGGCAGCGGGACACTACTTGTGCTTGCCACCTCACCAGCTTGAACTGCACTTATGGGACTCGCCACGTCACCAAGTGTTACTGCAGTGCTGGTTTGACTACGACCGGGGTGTACTAGGCCGCTGGCGCTTGCCAGTTCACCAAAACGCTACCAAAATATCTGTTGGCGATCGCAGGGATCAGGCCTGACTCTGCGAACGCTGCAGTTATGCGTTTTAGTCTTTTGTAAGTGACAGTGATCGATCGATACTGCACTTGGGTGGGCTGGGCTGGGCCGGGCGGAGGGGCAAAATGCAGGTGCTAGCAGGTATCTGGGCTGATCCTGCTAACACTGCGTTTTTGGGAACCCTAAACTGCTGGGGACGCTAGTATAGATCTGATCGGATCAGATATTGATCCGTTCAGATACTATACCACTAAGGGTGGTGTACGGTGCGTGCGTGGGTGTTAGCGGTACTGGCGCTAACCTGACGCTGCCTGGGGCTGGTGCTTGCCAGTTCACCAAAATACTACCAAAAAAACTGTTAGCGATCGCAGGGATCAGGCCTGACTCTGCGAACGCTGCAGTTATGCATTTAGTGTTTTGTTAGTGTCAGTGATCGATCGATACTGCACTTGGGTGGGCTGGGCTGGGCCGGGCGGAGGGGCAAAACGCAGGTGCTAGCAGGTATCTGGGCTGATTCCGCTAACACTGCGTTTTTGGGAACCCTAAACTGCTGGGGACGCTAGTATAGATCTGATCGAATCAGATATTGATCCGTACAGATACTATACCACTAAGGGAGGCGTACGGTGCGTGCGTGGGTGTTAGCACTACTGGCGCTAACCTGACGCTGCCTGGGGCTGGTGCTTGCCAGTTCACCAAAATACTACCAAAAAAACTGTTAGCGATCGCAGGGATCAGGCCTGACTCTGCGAACGCTGCAGTTATGCGTTTAGTCTTTTGTAAGTGACAGTGATCGATCGATACTGCACTTGGGTGGGCTGGGCGGAGGGGCAAAACGCAGGTGCTAGCAGGTATCTGGGCTGATTCCGCTAACACTGCGTTTTTGGGAACCCTAAACTGCTGGGGACGCTAGTATCGATCTGATCGGATCAGATATTGATCCGTACAGATACTATACCACTAAGGGAGGTGTATGCTGCGTGCGTGGGTGTTAGCGGTACTGGCGCTAATCTGACGCTGCCTGGGGCGACGCATATCACCGCCGGGCGATGAGGGGGCTAAACCTTTATTCGGTAATGAACGGCGGGTGCCCTGACACTAGAAAAAATAAACGAACTAACCAGCGTCACCCGTAACACTTATACGGTGATCAGTGGTGAAAGGGTTAACTAGGGGGCAATCAAGGGGTTAAAACATTTATTAGGTAGTATATGGGGGTCCCTGACGCTATAAAACGCTGACGGCGAACCTAAATATTTACCTCCCTAACTAGCGTCACCAGCGACACTAATACAGCGATCAGAAAAATGATCGCTTAGTGACACTGGTGACAGGGGGTGATCAAGGGGTTAAAACTTTATTAGGGGGGGTTAGGGGGGTACCCTAGACCTAAAGGGGGGTAACAGTAACTGTCCCAACACTGTAACTGTCACAAACTGACACTATGCAGTAATCAGGAAAAAAAAACAAACTGCTGGTGTCAGTTTGTGACAGGGGGGGGGGGTGATCGGGGGGGGGGATCGGGGGGCGATCGGGGGGGGGGATCGGGGTGTTTAGTGTGCCTGGCATGTTCTACTGAGTGTGTAGTGTGTTGTGCACTCACATACCTGTCTTCTCTCCTCGGGCCGGAACGGAAATTACCGAGCCCAGGAGAGATGACATCATTTCCTTTGCTGCTGTTTAGCATACAGCAGCAAAGGAATGATTCGATTGGCCGGCGGCGATCGCGAGGGGGGGGCCACGAACGGATGGTCTCCCCCTCACCTCTGATCGCCGCTGGACAAAAGACGACTGCCTCGGGCACCGGGGGGGGGGGTCCGATCGGACCCCCCACCCGCGGAAGGCAAATCACGCACATGTACGTGATTTTGCCTGTCCGTGCCACCTTGCCGACGTACATCGGCATGAGGCGGTCGTCAAGTGGTTAAGGTCGCTCTTCCCAGGCCTTGCTGTTCTTCAGTGCGTTCTGTTACTTTGTTCTGACCAGCCGACCATTTTCTAGTCATGTTGCGTATACGTACTCATCGTAGAGTTCGTGCTGTGCGGGGGCTTGGTGTTGGGGTCCTTACTTTGACACAAGCCCAGTCCATGAACAGGGCGAGTTCATGGACCAAGAATTGGTTGCTCCAGAGTGACCAATTCTGTCCTTTGCTCCGTGAGATCCGTGAGAATAATCCTGATGATTTCAGGAACTTTCTCCAGATGACGGACCCCATATTTCACAGTTTGTTGGTTTTGCTGACCCCTTATATTAGCAGGCAGGATACCTGCATGAGGCAAGCCATCACTCCGGAGCAGAGGCTAGTCGCCACTCTGCGGTACTTGGCGACAAGGAGAAGATTGCAGGACCTTAAGTTCTCGACAGGCATCTCCCCCCGGGCTCTGGGGATCATTATCCCGGAGACCTGTTCTGCCATCATCCAGGTCCTGCAGAAGGAGTATATTAAGGTAAGATTTGTATCCTTTAACATCACATTTTATTGTATAGAATGTTTGATAACATATTGTATGTATTTCCTCATTCCCTAATTACCATGATTGTAATATGCTGTGAATGTCCCCTTTGTCCTCATGCATGCTGGAATTTTATGTACTTTTTTTGTCCTTTATACATATTTGCCTTCACTAACCTCCCCAGCATGCTATGCTGGGCCTATATTCACCTTGCGTAGTCACTTAACAATGCATTTTGTCAGCTCCATAGTAGTGCTTTACCCTAAATACCCCCTAAAATGTAGAAAATTGTGATGTGTGCTTGAAATTCAGGCAGAGTGCCAGAGGTTTTTTTTTTGGGGTCCCAAAATCATTTGGAACCCTCCCTCCCCCCAACTGCTAACTCAGCTGATACCAATCCTCTATCTATCCTCAATCCTCTATCTGCTGACTTTGCCAAACCCATACACACTATATACCCACATCTTTTGTGGTCATATTTATGGATGAATTCCCCAAAGCATGTAGTGCAAGGGCCTGCCTGAATACTTTCAAATGGTAATGTTCAAAGTTTTTGTATCCTATTATTATCTTGATAGGTAATAGCAGAATGTAATAATGTGCTAAAATGTGTACAGTGTGTATTTATATCTTTGTATTATGACACTTCTTACCTGTCCAGTGGGCTGCCAATAGTGTAAGTAAGGAGGGGCTGGCCAAAGTAATACCCATTATTTAGACATTCAACTCTCAATGAAGTGGAGAGGGTTACCTGTCCAAAACATCTCCCCCCACCCCATAAATTTATTTAAATGGCTCATGGGGGGGGGGGGGGATCTGGTAGGTATACCTTTGTCTTTAAATACTCACCAAAAAAAATGTAATACTGATGTTGGCCAAGAATGTTTGTGTCTAATCTGCTTTCCATTTTTATGTGCAAAATGAATAATTTTTTTTTCTTGTTTGACTCCACAATTTCCTTCCAACCCACAGGAATGGCAGACTGTGGCCTCCCACTTTGCCCAGCGGTGGGACTTTCCTAACTGCAGAGGGGCAATTGATGGGAAACACATCCACATCGTCCCACCACCCAACTCGGGGGCATACTATTACAACTACAAGGGGTTCAATAGTATTGTGATGTTGGCGGTGGTGTTGGCTACTTGCGAGTAGGGATGAGCCGAACAAACCCCGGTTCGGTTCGCACCAGAACCTGCGAACGGACCGAAAGTTCGCACGAACGTTAGAACCCCATTGACGTCTATGGGACTCGAACGTTCGAAATCAAAAGTGCTCATTTTAAAGGCTAATTTGCATGGTATTGTCCTAAAAAGGGTTTGGGGACCCGGGTCCTACCCCAGGGGACATGTATCAATGCAAAAAAAAACTTTTAAAAACGGCCGTTTTTTCGGGAGCAGTGATTTTAATGATGCTTAAAGTAAAAAAAAAAAGTGAAATATTCCTTTAAATATCGTACCTGGGGGGTGTCTATAGTATGCCTGTAAAGTGACGCGTGTTTCCCGTGTTTAGAACAGTCCCTGCACCAAATGTCATTTTCAAAGGAAAAAATCTCATTTAAAACTGCTTGCGGGTTTAATGTAATGTCGGGTCATGGCAATATGGATGAAAATCAGTGAGACAAACGGCATGGGTACCCCCCAGTCCATTACCAGGCCCTTTGGGTCTTGTATGGATATTAAGGGGAACCACGCACCCAAATTAAAATAAGGAAAGGTGTGGGGCCACCAGGCCCTATATACTCTGAACAGCAGAATACAGGCGGTGCAAACAAGACAGGGACTGTAGGTTTGTTGTTAAGTAGAATCTCTTTGTAATTTTGAACGGGTACATTTTTAACGTGTTTAGCTCCAGCCAAATAATCTTTTTTAAGCTTTTTGGAAAACATAGGGAAGGGTTATCTCCCCTGTGACATTTGTTTTGCTGTCTTTCCTCCTCTTCAGAAGATTTCACCCCCCTTTTTGTCCCAATGAAAAATGTTTTTTGAAAATTTGGGTTTTTTTGTGGAACAAGGATTGGAAAGCATCAGTGGAAAGGAGAATTTTTTTTCCCATATTAACTCTTACAGGAGAGAATTTCCCTTCCTAGGGGTAGATTTCATCTCACTTCCTGTTGTCTCCTTCCGTTTGCAAGTAGGAGTCGTTTGTAAGTTAGATGTTTGAAAGTAGGGTCCTGCCCTATATACTCAGCAGAAATTTGGGCCTTAGGTGTTGCTGTGGCCACAACACTGTAAGCCCTCACAGGGCCCTGCTGTGAAATATTAGATCAAGAATTGTAATTACATGGCCCTGTTGAACAGGAGCTGAAAAATTAGGCCTTAGGCACTGGTGCTGGTGCCACAACACTGCAACCCCTCACAGGCACTCTAGTTGGAACGCAGGAACGAGCCCTGCTGCAAAGTATTGCATCAAAAATTGTAATTACACGCCCCTGTTAAACAAGGGCTGAAAAATTGGGCCTTAGGCACTGGTGCTGGTGCCACAACACTGCAACCCCTCACAGACACTCTAGTTGGAACGCAGGAACGAGCCCTGCTGCAAAGTATTGCATCAAAAATTGTAATTACATGCCCCTGTTAGACAGGGGCAGAAAAATTGGGCCTTAGGCACTGGTGCTGGTGCCACAACACTGCAACCCCTCACAGACACTCTAGTTGGAATGCGGGAACGAGCCCTGCTGCAAAGTATTACATCAAAAATTGTAATTACACGCCCCTGTTAAACAGGGGCTGAAAAATTGTGCCTTAGGCACTGGTGGTGGCGCCCAGAACCAAACATGTTCTTACAAGCTATCAGCGTGATGATTGAGGAGGAAGAGGATAATTACTCAGGGATAGTCACTCAGCATCAGCATAGGCAGTCTTTGAAGGGATCTGAGATTTCAAAAAAAATTATTCGGTTACATCAGCATCAGGTGCTTGGTAGCTGGTGGTGATCCAAGACTGATTAATTTTTATGAAGGTCAGTCGATCGACCGAGTCGGTGGACAGACGCACCCTGTGATCGGTTACCACGCCTCCAGCAGCACTGAATGTGCGTTCCGAAAGAACGCTGGATGCAGGACAGGCCAGTAGCTCAATTGCATACTGTGCAAGCTCTGGCCAGTGATCCATCCTCAAGACCCAGTAACCCAGAGGATTTTCCGTGGGAAAGGTGTCCAAGTCTGATCTTGCCCCTAGGTATTCCTGCACCATGTAAAACAGACGCTGGTGATGGTTGCTGGAACCGATCATACCTTGGGGCTGCGGACCAAAAAATTGTCTGAACGCATCGGTCAGACGGCCACCTTCTCCACCGCTCCTTCTTTGACTGACCGAAGCCTCAGCAACACGTTGTCCAGAAACAGGAGTTTGTAACCTCCCAGTCTCTGGGAACGCGTTGCACAGACCTTTCTGCAAGGCCTCCCGAAGATGTTTCATCCTCTGCTCCCTCTGCGATGGCAAGATAAGGTCCACAACCTTACCCTTGTAACGTGGATCAAGGAGGGTTGCCAGCCAATATTGGTCCTTCTCCTTGATACCACGAATACGAGGATCCTTACGCAGGCTTTGCAGGATCAGGGAGGCCATGCAGTGTAGGTTTGCTGAGGCATTCGGTCCGGAGTCCTCTGGGTCACTAAGGACGACATGGTCCGCAGCCACCTCCTCCCAGCCACTTACAAGTCCATGTGTTTCTTGGGACTGATCCCTTAAAGACTGCTGCTGATGCTGAGTGCCAGGCTCCACCTCCATACTGACACAATCTTCCTCCTCCTCCTCCTCTTCCTGTGTGATCGGCGGGCACGCAGGAACACTGTCTGGATAAAGGGGGCCTTGAGAGCTAAGGAAGTCCTCCTCTTCCTGCCTCTGTTCTGCCTCAAGTGCCCTGTCCATTATTCCACGCAGCGTGTGCTCCAACAGGTGGACAAGGGGGACAGTGTCACTGATGCATGCACTGTCACTGCTCACCATCCTCGTGGCCTCCTCGAATGGTGACAGGACAGTGCATGCATCCCTGATCATGGCCCACTGGCGTGGGGAAAAAAAACAAGCTCCCCTGACCCTGTCCTGGTGCCATAGTCGCACAGGTACTCATTGATGGCCCTCTGCTGCGTGTGCAGCCGCTGCAGCATGGCCAACGTTGAGTGCCACCTGGTGGGCATGTCACAGATTAGGCGGTTCTTGGGCAGGTTAAACTCCTTTTGGAGGTCCGTCAGCCGAGCACTGGCATTATATGACCGGCGGAAATGCACACAGACTTTCCTTTGCCTGCCTCAGGACATCCTGTAAGCCCGGGTACCTGCCCAAGAACCGCTGCACCACCAAGTTAAGGACGTGAGCCAAACAGGGCACATGGGTCATTTGTCCCTGTCGGAGGGCAGAGAGGAGGTTGGTGCCATTGTCGCAAACCACCATTCCTGCCTTAAGTTGGCGTGGCGTCAACCACCTCTGAACCTGCCCCTGCAGAGCTGACAGAACCTCTGCCCCAGTGTCGCTCCTGTCCCCCAAGCACACCAGCTCAAGCACCGCATGGCATCTTTTGGCCTGCATACTTGCGTAGCCCCTTGAACGACTACGGAGCACCGCTGGTTCAGAGGAAGAGGCCATGGAGGAAGAAGAAGAGGAGGGGGTGGAGGAGAGTGGTGTGTCACAATCATTAGCATTTTGGAGGCGTGGTGGCGGAACAACCTCCAACACTACTGCACCTTGTCCTGCATCCTTCCCAGCTGCCAGCAGAGTCACCCAATGCGCCGTGAAACTTAGGTAACGTCCCTGTCCATGCCTGCTGGACCATGAGTCAGCGGTAATATGCACCTTACCGCTGACCGCCCTGTCCAGCGAGGCATGGACATTGCCTTCCACATGCCGGTAGAGAGCCGGAATCGCCTTCCATGAGAAAAAGTGGCGTTTGGGTACCTGCCACTGAGGAACCGCACATTCCACAAACTCACAGAAGGGGGCAGAGTCTACCAACTGAAAAGGCAGCAGTTGAAGTGCTAGCAATTTTGCCAAGCTAGCATTCAACCGCTGGGCATGTGGATGGCTGGGAGCAAACTTCTTTCGGCGGTGCAGCAGCTGGGGCAGGGAAATTTGCCTGGTACAATCTGACGTCGGTGTACCAAAAGCAGATTGCCCACAAGTACTTGGCTGTGACACACCTAATTCTACACCTTCATTCCTCTCAGTGCAGGTCTCAGAGAGGACTGGAGATCTAGTGGGGTTGGAAATCTCAGCTGATGAGGAGCAAGGAGAGGTCCTCTTTGTTCTTTGGTGTGGGAGTTTTAGATACGCTTGCCAACGAACTGCATGGCAGGTCAACATATGTCTGGTCAAGCATGTGGTACCCAAGCGGGAGATGTTTTGGCCACGTGAGATACGCTTGAGACATATGTTGCAAATAGCAGCGGTGCGATCTGATGCACTCGTCTCAAAAAAGGCCCACACCAAAGAACTTTTTGAATAACGCGCAGAGACTGCAGCGCCCTGCACATGTGGAGCTTTGGGGTGTGATGCAGTCAATGTGCTGCCCTTAGGCTGGCCCCTGGAGGGCATCCTGCCTCGTTGGTGATGTGCCGCCTGCTCCTCCTCCTCCTCTCTCCTATCAGGCACCCACGTTGAGTCAGTGACCTCATCATCCCCTCCCTCCTCATCACTGGAGCAAACCTGGCAGTATGCTGCAGCAGGGGGAGCATGACTGCCAGATTGCTGTCCTTCTTGGGCACCCCCTCTGTCCGTGCTCATGTTACTGCCTTCATCGAGCTCAGTATCATCATCAGAGCCTTCCAAACGCTGGGCATCCTCCTGGAGCATGTACCCAACACTGTGGTCAAACAGTTCGAGGGACTCCTCAGGAGGACATGGTGGAGCTAGGGAAGGAGTCACTGATGACATTGAGCCGAGGGAAGAGGCCGCTGCTTTGCCAGACAAAGCACCCTGGGCATGGGTGAGAGAGGATGAGGAGGATGAGGACGGCTTGGTCATCCACTCGACCAAGTCTTCCGCATGTTGCGGCTCAACACGGCCAGCTGCCGAAAAAAAGGCCAAGCGTGTCCCATGGCCACGTGCTGATGAGGATGCACCATCTCCACGACCAGCACTAGACACAGAGCCTGCTTGCCCTCTCTTATTGGCTTGTGACTGTCTGCCTCTCCTTCTTGGCCTTCCAGACATACTAATGGCCTGTAGCTGCACTAAGCTGGGATATATATATATATATATATATGTACTGATACTGCAGCTAGCAAAATCAACTGCCTGCCTGTAGTATGAGAACACCACTAACCTTCTACAGGTAGCTTTAGCTGAACACTGTGAGGTGGACGCACCCCACTAACTTGTAGGTTTAGCTGAACACTGTGAGCAGGACGCACTGCACTAACTGTAAATAGTCTAGCTGCCTGACCGTGGTACTAATAGGATCAAAAGAACACCAGTAATTTTCTTCAGGTAGCTTTATATACTGTAACAAGACAATCCTGCCTGTCAGTAGGAAGATAACAGGAACGGATCTAGCTGAACACTGTGAGCAGGACGCACTGTACTAAATGTAAATAGTCTAGCTGCCTGACCGTGGTACTAATAAGATCAAAAGAACACCAGTAATTTTCTTCAGGTAGCTTTATATACTGTAACAAGACAAGCCTGCCTGTCAGTAGGAAGATAACAGCAACGGATCTAGCTGAGCACTGTGAGCAGGACGCACCGTACTAAATGTAAATAGTCTAGCTGCCTGACCATGGTACTAATAGGATCAAAAGAACACCAGTAATTTTCTTCAGGTAGCTTTATCTACTGTAACAAGATAAGCCTGCCTGTCAGTAGGAAGATAACAGGAACGGATCTAGCTGAACACTGTGAGCAGGACGCACTGTACTAAATGTAAATAGTCTAGCTGCCTGACCGTGGTACTAATAGGATCAAAAGAACACCAGTAATTTTCTTTAGGTAGCTGTAAATACTGTAACAAGACAAGCCTGCCTGTCAGTAGGAAGATAACAGGAACGGATCTAGCTGAACACTGTGAGCAGGACGCACTGCACTAAATGTAAATAGTCTAGAAGATAACAGGAACGGATCTAGCTAAACTGAATACAGTGTATATATATATATATGCAACACCTGGGATGCATATATATACACAATACACTTTAAGTGCAGCTAACTGACTGACTGTCCTGCCTAATCTAGCTAACTCAAATGAAATGACACTGTCTCTCTCTCTCTCTAACATCTGGTAGCATTGAGATATAATGCCCTTGGTTTCACTACTGGATTGCAACACATGAAACACCGGCGTGGGCGACAGTGTCCAACCACCCGCGTCCCCCTGTGCATGAATTGCATGTCGCAGCTGAAGGTAAGAATAGAACATGTTATCTGGTAGGTTAAATTTATCCTGCAGTTCTGTAAAGGAGAGTAGTTTACCGTTTGCGAATATTTGTGGTAGCAGTTTAACCCCATGTTTGCGCCATCTTGGCCCTTGTAATAATTTGTCCAGCTCAGTGTAAGAGCGGTTGCCCCATATTGGACTGAAATCAGTGAAGCCTTGCACCCCCTGAAGCTGTCTGACCTTATTCCAAATTTTTTGTTCCAGAGATAATGTTGGGGTCTGTTTGTTGGATTTTGCAAATAGCTGTGCCTCAAGGCCCATTGGGATGGTCTCTGCCCCCGTCGCCATCAACATCAGCTGTGCCGACGAGCCTTTTGGTTCTGGTGTCATAGAGCCGACTAGCTGTTGCAATTGGGACGCTATATAGTACAACCAGGGGTTGGGAACTGCCAACCCCCGTTGTCCTTTGATTGCTGCAACTGCTCCAGCTTAATTCTGGGGTTTTTGTTGTTCCATAGTAACCAACGGAAGAGTGTATTTACTATTCTGAAAATTTTTAGTGGGACCACCACCGGAGTATTATGAAGGAAGTATAGCAACTGTGGCATTAGGATCATTTTGATTAAGTTGGCTTTGCCCGCCAAGGACATCTTCAGGTTGTTCCAGGTATTTATTTTGTCTCGAAAACGAGAAAGCAAGGGATAGATGTTTATGGCGCAGTAGTCTCCAATCCTGGGCACCACTTGTATGCCCAGGTATTTGAAACCAGTGACCAGGGGAATGGGGCAGCTATCAGGGAGTACAACTCCGCGATCTCCTTCCAACAACATCAGGGCCGACTTGGACCAGTTGATGGTTAGCCCGGAATAGTGACCGAACGTTTTTATTACGGACATCACCTCCACTAACGAGTGACTAGTGTCCCCTAAGAAAAGTAACATGTCGTCAGCATACAACATTATTTTTTCATGTAGATTCCCGTTCTGGAATCCCTGTATCTGGGCATTATCTCTTATCAGGGCTGCTAGGGGTTCTATCGCGATCGCAAAGAGCAGGGGGGACAGAGGGCAACCCTGCCTTGTCCCCCTGCCCAGAGCGAAGGCGCGCGAAACCCTGTCTGTCACTCTAATATTGGCCTGAGGGGACGCATACAGCAACTTAACCCAAGCTATAAACCGTGCACCAAAACCGAACTTTTCCAATACTGCCCACAAATATCTCCAGCTAACGCTGTCAAAGGCCTTGTTGGCGTCTAGAGATAACAGTGCCCTTTGACCCCCGTTATCTGCTTGCATCTGCATATTAAGGAACAGTCTCCTGAGATTTGTAGCCGTTGACTTTTGCGGCATAAAGCCTGCCTGATCCTGGTGTATAATGGAGGAGATGACCTCATTGACCCGGAGCGCCAGGACCTTTGCTAGGATCTTCACGTCACTCTGGAGTAACGATATAGGTCTGTAGGAACCGGGGTCAACCGGGTCCTTCCCCTGTTTGAGTAGTAGGATTACTCGTCATGCTCTCGTCATGGATTCAGGAAGTCTACCCGCATCTAGGCAAGCATCAAAGACCTTTAACAATTCAGGGAGTATTTGTTCACCATAATCATTAAACACCTCCATGGGGAGGCCATCCTCTCCCGGTGCCTTACATGTGGGAAAAGAGCAGGCCGCGGTCTGTAGCTCCTCCAAAGTTATAGGAGCATCTAACTGATTTCGAGCTGCCACCGACAACGAGGGTAAATCTATATTTGACATATACACGGTTAGGTCTGCATCCGAGTAGGCATCCCTCGATTTATACAAGTCGCCATAGAAAGATGCCAGCTCGGAGATAATGACCTCCGGAGAATTAACTATTTTTCCATTGGCTGCTCTAATAGCCCCAATGGCCGGTGACTGCTGTTGAGAGCGTGCGATTTTTGCAAGTAAGCGACCTGTCTTTTCCCCCTCTTCATAGAACGCCAGTTTCGAGAAAAATCTCTTTCTCTCCGCTGTGGAGGATCTCAGCCGGTCCAGGGAATCCTGGGCCAACATCCATGCCTCCCTGGCAGAGTCGGTGGGGCTGGTTACCTAAGTTAATTCCAGTTGTCGCACCAAGTCCCCAGCCTGTTCTAACAGGACCGAGGAATTGTGTTTGACCTTCTGGATTTCCTGAATAAATGTCCCTCTTAAGTGTGCTTTAAAGGTTTCCCATTTCAAATGAGCATTAGCTAGATGTCGGTGCGTTTTAAAGAAAGCCTGGATCTGGGCGGCTATTCTATCTTGTGAAGTGAAAAGTTTTAACCAGAAAGCATTTAACTTCCAAGGGGCTCTAGGCAGGTTACTGGGGGGCCTAGTAGTTAACCATATAGCTAATGGGGAGTGGTCCGAGACACCTCGTGGGAAATATTCTATTTTAGAGATACTGCCAACCAGGTTTGGGGTGCCTAAGCATAAATCAATGCGAGATAGTGACCCATGAGTCTTAGAGAAACAAGAAAATTGCTTGTTATTTGGGTTTCTGTTACGCCACATATCCAACCATCCTATCTCTGTAAGTAAGCGGCTCAGAGCTGTGCCTCGTCCGCCCCCAGGAGGCTGTACAGGAGGGTGTCTGTCTATTTTTGGATCCAGGTAACAATTAAAGTCACCCATAATCAGTACCGGAATATCCGGTTTGTTAACTAAGTATGATATTAATAGCTGCAGAACCTCTCTGGAGAACGGAGGGGGCACATATACAAAGGCTAATATCAATGTGGATGTGTACAATTTACAGTGCAGAAACACAAACCTTCCAGATATATCTATCAATGAGTCCAGTTCCTGGTACACTAGGGCTTTGTGTATCAAAACACTTACTCCACGCGAAAAAGCAGAGTAAGTGGAATGATAGGCTTTACCTACCCAGGCGTATTGCAAAAAGTTGACTGTGTCGCTCTTCAAGTGGGTTTCCTGCAGGCCTATTATGGCCGGGTGAAACTTCCGCAACCCAGCAGAAATCATGGATCTTTTTAATGGGTCATTTACGCCTCGCACGTTCCAGGACACTATAGGTGTATCAGACATAGCGAGGGTTTGAGCCATTTCTAAGGGGCATGTCTCTGTCCTGTATCATTTGTCGTTGCACCCGGTGTCTTCCAAGGTGCAGTCCGTGTGCAGGCAAGGTGACCATTCTAATGTGTGGGGCGTGGGGCAGGCCGACGAGGCACAGTATGCAGTGGAGAAGCAACAGATCTTTGCAGAAGATAAACCAGTTCAGTTGCATGGTGGCACAAATCACATGGTGGATCCATAAATGAAGTAGATCTTGCAAAACAAGTCCCTCTGGCAGTGCCCCGTGGAAAGGCATCAAAAACTGTGGGGCTCCGTGGGCCCAAACCGTGCCAACAAGGCACACAAACTCAAGCCATAGCAACAATGACAACTTGTATTGTGCGGGGGTGAGGCACATTCACAGCCCACTCGGTTGGTTAGACAAACAAAAAAATGTAAGCTCTGTAAGATTTGGTATTCAATCGCTGTCATTGGATGATAAGGAAACGTCCTCTGTGTAAGGAGCAATATAGGAAGTGGAATGTAGGCGCTCTTTCATGTATGGAGTAAGTTGGTCAGTTGAAATCAACCTTCCTCATTTTCCCGTCTGCGGCGTTGTAGATCTTGTTCGTTTTGGTCCAGCCATTCTGCTGCATCCTGTGCGGTTTCAAAAAAGTGATTCTGGTCTCCGGCCGTGACTCTCAGCTTGGCAGGGAACAGCATTGCATATTTGAGTTGCAGTCGTTGTAGCCTTCTTTTGATGTCAGCAAACTTAGATCTCCTGCGCTGCACTTCAGCCGAGAAGTCAGGGTAAAAAGATATCTTGGTACCATTAAACTGTACAGTTCCTTTTTCTCTGGCTAGCCGCAGAACCACTTCACGGTCCCTATAGTTAAGGAGCCTGGCCAGCATCGCTCTGGGGGGGTTGCCAGGTGGGAGAGGTCTTGGTGGCACTCGGTGCGCCCGTTTCACAGCATACAGTGGCGAAAATGCCTCTTTGCCAAATATATTCTGCAACCATTCCTCAACGAACACCGGGGGGTCTCTGCCCTCAACTTTCTCTGGCAACCCAACTATGCGAACGTTGTTCTCGATGTCGTCGGTCTTTTCAAAGGCCTGGCGTGCATGCTGTGCGGCTCCCCTCACATCCCTGTTCAAATGGGGCATCTGGTCTTCTATATCACTGACCCTCCCCTCCACCGCCGTGGTTCTCTCTCTGATTTTCTGAATGTCCTGACGGAGGAGGGAGACAGTCTCCTTCAGCCCTCCAAACTTCTCCTTAAGGTCATCTACGGAGGCAGTGCATCTGTGAACTGCATGGAGTATTTCACTCAACGTGGGCTGGGAGGTGTCCTCCACCTGCATATCGAACAGGCCTGGCATAGGATCTGGTACAGACTCCATGGTGTCAGTGTCTTCTGGCCTGTCTGTGTCCCCCCCGCCTGCCTGTTCCATAGAAGCTGCAGGGAGCTGTGTGCTGCTCTGTGTGGATTCTGCTGAACCCGCTAACTTCTGGGCATAGTAGAGCATGTCCCTGGGCTGATCTTTATTCTTAGGGGGTTTCTGTGACTTACCCCCCTGCTCTGTTTTCCTCTCCTGGCCTCGTGGTGTTCTCTGAGGCTGAGATGACCAGGCGCCATCTTGGAAGTCGGCCGCGGCCGAGGCCGCTTGTTCTCCATGGTTCCCTCGGGTCATCATGCCCCGGTCTGGTGCTGTTACTGCGACCTGGGAAGTCAGGGGAGCTGTAGGTATCGGTACCGTTACTCTTGAGCGTCTGGACAAGCCAGGAAAGGATCGGTCTCAGGATCAACAGCGGGAGCTCCGGTGAACAGGTCTGTTCACATGTCACGCTAGGCCACGCCCCCTCTCTCTCTCTCTAAGCACACCGGAACACACTGCACAGGGCCGCCATGCAGGCGGCCTTATATAGTGTGGGGCGTGTACTAAATCCCCTGAGCCATAATTGGCCAAAGCCTCCTTGGCTTTGGCCAATTACGGCTCTCTGTTCAGGCGGCGCTGTGATTGGCCAAGCATGCGGGTCATAGTGCATGCTTGGCCAATCATCAGCAAGCAATGCACTGCGATGCCGCAGTGAATTATGGGCCGTGACGCGCCACACGAATTTGGCGCGAACGGCCCATATCGTTCGCAATTCGGCGAACGACCGAACAGCCGATGTTCGAGTCGAACATGGGTTCGACTCGAACACGAAGCTCATCCCTACTTGCGAGTTCCTGTATGTGGACATGGGGAAGGATGGCCGGATGTCAGATGGTGGAGTCATCGCCCATACGGAGTTCTACAGGCATCTCCAGAATGGCAGCTTGGACTTGCCACCTCCAGAAGACAATGCGGAAGGACTCCCATTCATCTTCGTTGCGGATGAAGCGTTTGCGCTTGGGGACCATCTTATGCGGCCATTCCCTATGAGGACCCTCACCCCGGACCAAAGGGTTTTTAATTACCGGCTGGCCAGAGCCAGATAAGTGGTGGAGAACACGTATAACAAATTTTAGGTCACATTAATAAAAGTAGAAATGTCCTTTTAAGGTAAAACAGGCATGTTTAAAACCAACAAGAAATACACAAATCTGGAACTTACAAAGTTCAACTTTTATAGAAGGCAATATCAGACATGAGTATTTTTAAACTGTGTTTGATATTGCGTTCAGATGGGATGAAGTCACCCCTGGAAAAGTCAAATTTTGAAGATGCACACAAATTGCCGAATGTCAACATGTGCTAGCTGCCATCATGGGGGATCAATGGACATGTTTTGTGGGTGCAACCCTTTCCGCTCAGCTACTTTATTATTGAGGAAGGGGTTGCACCCCCAAAACGCATACATTGATCTCCCGTGATGGCAGATAGCACATGTTGACACACTGTGTGCATCTTCAAAATTAGGCTTTTCGAGAATATGTCAAAAAAAGTTCAAAGAATTCTCCAGACCAAAAAACTGAAATAATTCAGGATTGAGGGGTTTTAAACTCTCCCTAAAACATCAATGATGCTCTTCATTTTGTTTTGAACATCATTGATGTTTTGCTTTATGTTTTCCAAGTCCCTATTACACCCCATGATCTCCCCGATCAGGATCTTGGCACTTTCACTGGTGAAATGACCTTCATCCACAACATCACGATCACCTAAAAATATAGAAACAAAAACATACCATGTATTATAAATATGCCGTCATCCATCTCTTACCTGAGCCTGTGGTCGCAGACACTCACCTGTTGTGGTGACAATTTCCACCACGTCTCCCTCCTCCTCCTCTGCTTGTCTTTGTGGGATTTCCACTTCTTCATGAGGCTGGGGGTCCCTGGTCTCCTCTGATGAGTGGTGTCCTCCGAGTCTTTTCTCCCCTATGTAAAAAAAAAAGGTATACTTAGCACACGGATATTTAACGGCAAAAATAGGAATATGAAACATTGCTTGGAAGTGGGGTACAATTGTCTGTTTTGGCAGAGTTCCAAGATGAATAAATATTTTTGTCTTTTGTATACACTGGAGCACCTGTGTGGGCCCCCTAATAAAAAGGGTGTTCTAATAAAAAGTGCTCCAGCATCCAGATGTGTAAACAGCTGCTGAGTGTCCTCTCCTTACACAGAATCTATTTTGCATTTCATTCTAGTTACAAACCCATCTAAACACCAAAATTATTTTAAGAGAAGTAGGCCAGAAACAATGAATTTAACTGCATCTGGACAAAACATGGTGTTTTATTGGCCGAACGAACAATGTTTCCTACGAGGTCCGACCACCACTTCCTCAGTTGATCCTTGGATCGCCGTGCCCCAAAATTCCTGTGCAGCCTCTTCACAACTTTAGTCATGATCTTGGCCTTTCTGACATTGGGGTTGGGGTAAGGTCCATTCTTCCCATGATAGTCGGTCCTCTTCAAGATGTCCACCATCTCCACCATCTCAACAAAGGCCATATTTGAGGCCTTAAATCGTCTCCTCCGGGATCGGGACGTTTCTGGCTCCGGCCTTTCCTCCTCCTCCTCCTCGTTGCTGTAATTAGCACGCACCTGTTGTGTCTCCGCCATGTGCTCTTCCCCACTGCGCCGAACGAGAAGGGGCAGGGAATAGACTAGAAATAACGTCAGGGGCGGGGTGGAGTTTCACGCATGCGCAGTGTATATAAAGCGTAACACGCGTGCGTAGTACGTACGTTAACGTGATAGCGTGATAACGAAGGTAACATTTAAACTTGGGCCTATACTGCTTATAGATTGAGGCCTATATTGGGACAAGATTAGGAGGTATTTGATTGATGATTCAACATGGTCAAACCCATTTGAATCATCAATCAAATACTTAGCCAATATGCTTTTATACAAATTTGAGTATACTGTTGTTTTATCATGTACCATGTGCAACAATGTCTACGATTTTTCTATATGATGCACTAGTCATGTTTATTTGGATTTTGCTTTACCTATGTTATTTATTCAATCATGTTACTTACTACGCTATGCTCAATTATGCTGAATAAATATGTGTTTTACAATATGAATGATTCAACCTACCCAAGTGTTATGTTTCATATAAAGTCCCATTTTCCCTCACCCCCCCCCTTTTTCCCCCTCTTTACAGTTTACTAGATGTTATTATTGATCACTAATTGCTGATTTAATAAAGTGTTTTACATATCAATAGACAGTAGTGGGCAAAAATAATTGGGACAAGAATGAAAAATGCTGGGCTCAGAATGATAGTCTGTTATATTTGTTAACATTCAGTTTGCAACAGTCATGAGATGAAAATTGTGTGTGATTGATGAAGAAAAAACTAAAACTATGTCCCTTTTTCATACACAGGAAGACCTCAGCCAGGAGGAGGCTGTGGAATGTGGTACACAGGAGGAGGCTGTGGAATGTGGCACACAGGAGGAGGCGGGGGTTAGTGGCAGCCAGGAAGAGGCGGGGGTAAGTGGCAGCCAGGAGAAGGCCGGGCCCAGTAGGAGCCTGACAAAATGGCAGGTTCCTCCCCTCCACCTTCCAAACAAAAGACCCAGGAAGGGGAGTAACGTGCAGGATTCAGCGCTCAGACTGATTCAGGAGGCTTCTGCATCCCTGAGAGCCAGCCCCACTCGTGAAGAGGCCTTTGCCTCCATGGCTGCCACCAAACTGCAGGACATGCAGGAAGGCCAACGCCTCATGTGTGAGGAACTCATTTATCAAACCTTAAATAAGGGGTTGAGGGAGGAAATCACACCCAATACCCACCTGAGTGAGTTGCATCATCCTCCTCCTCTTCCTGCACAATTCCAACTCCACCACCACAGACATGGCGTGGAAGGAAGCCTGGAAGGAAGACCAGAGAGTGATGAATCAAATGAAAGTGTGGTGTTGCGCTAATCCTAAATCTAAACAAAATAATAGAAGAATTAACTTAAGTGTGGTACCACAGTAGTGGTGGGTGTCTCTAAGATGCGGATCTACTGCAATCAAGCATGAGTGTTTCTGTAATTGCGTATAAAAATAAACCTCTATCTGAGGGTGCCTATATCTGTGTATGTGTCATAAATAAACATAAATAGATTATATACTTGGAAAAAACTTAATTATCTACTTTAACTGATAAAAGCACATCAAATCAGTGTCATAAGTGCTACTTGGAGTGATAGTGAATCCGTATGCAAAAATGATAATAAACCAAGACTTCCAAAAGGTGAATAAAACAAAAAAATCTCTATATCAAAAAAAATCACAAAAATATATATAATGGTCTGCTGACCGAGCACGTGTGCACCTGGTGTCACTTAACACATCACCAGGTGCGTGTAACATAAATGGTGCACTTATACCAAATACCGTGATATACAGTCCTCACAGTAACGTGAAAAGAATGAAAAAATATAATATAAAAAGTGGTGGTATACACTAGAGTTATTATAAACAGAGTCCAGAGCATGTGATCCACTCCGTGCAGAAATAAACGTGACAAAGGTGATATAACTCTTCATGCAGCACGGCACACACTGGTGGGCAATAGCCCCTTACCTTGAGGTAATGGAGTACTCGCATTTAGCCAATATATAGAAATGTCAGCCTTTAAATGTCCTGGAATAATCAGGCAGTGGGGGCGGTGGTGGTCTAATCCTATCCTGGCTTGTCACCTTTATGGACTTGCGTCTCATCAAGTAGTGTCCCGGGGTCACCGAGATAAACCAGAAAGGAAAAATCCACAATAGTGTAGTATTGTCTAATAGCAATGGGATTTTATTAAAATTATACAGGTACTCACATTTTTTAAAACAAATCAGGCGAAAATCCGACGAGCAGCGAGCTCGTAGTGCAGATACAAACAAAAAATGCCTTTCCCGTCCCTACGACTGACGTCACGACCCACGTGACTTCTTCAGGGGATAAAGGAAGGCATTGTGTGTGTCCTTAAATAGCTGGTGCATAGAATTTAATGGGCGGCCATTTTCCCGAGGCCGCAGGAAGTATTCAGTCAGCCATTTTGCCTAGGGTGGGTGGGCGCGGCTACTGCTCAGAGACGTCCAATCAGGATAACAAGGAGGGTTTTAGTCACTGGCAGCTGTGCGGGGACTGGCCAATCCATAAACAGGCTCATTCTCACTGTCAGCAAAGGGGGAACAGTGTTATCCCGGCATCACGGCCAGTATAGACGCCTGTGTACAGCGGCATAAAGTAGCAGGCAGGGCGCTCCCATCCATGACAGAAAAAACTGTCAGATCAAAAATAAAATCATAGGGAAAATTATAGTCTGCAGAGCTTAAACTGGGGATAGCTGGTCATATCGCAATCCACCAAGGCAAACATAAAGGAGATTTTAAAGTATTGCAAATACTGCTAAAAAGGAATCACCCTAGAGGATATAAATAAAATATATATATATAGAATATACAACATAGAGTGTATATATATTAAATCATAGAAAAAAGTATAAAAATATATAAAAAATATATATATAAAAACGATCGGTCAGGGAAAGGCATTCTAAAAACAATGGAACACATCATAACACATTTACAATCAGAAAGTACTAGTGCAATATATATGAGTGTGGCTATCACAGATAACAGCAAGCACTCTATACATAGTATAGAAACATATATATTTAAGTGATGCCAGAATAAATGTGTATGAATTCAGTGTATTACTTTCCTACCTTCCCAGGTGGATACTCATCAGTAAAAATTGCTGAATACATCTATAAACTATATCATAACTTATCCACCTCAATATGCTATAGCCTCTTCTGATAAATGTGAGGTCAAAATAGATTGGCAAGATGACAAGAGAAATATATGGATAGTAAACTTACGGTAATCCATAATATAGATATGTGAACGTAGAAATAAAATAAAAAAAATTTAAAAATGGGTATTAAAAATTGCTCAAGAAACAGTTCAGATCGAAATCTATATTGAGGCCCCTCGGCGAGAAAGTGTCCAAGGTGAAAATCCACCTGGACTCTAGTTGGCTCAGGGTCCTAACTTTATGTCCCCCCCGCCAGTGTCTTACATAGGGTTCAATACCCCAAAATTTTAGGTGAGAAGGGTCCTTATTGTGACACAATAAAAAATGTCTGGATACGCTATGTTTGTCGTATCCATTTTTAATATTTTTCACATGTTCTTTAATTCTCACTTTTAGCGGTCTTTTTGTCCGGCCTATATATTGCAACCCGCAGCTACATTGTAGGGCATATATAGCCCCCTCTGTGTTGCAACAGATGAAGTTTTGTACTTCATAAGTGTCACCCGTAGATGTGGATGTGAAATGAAACACTTTTTCGTTGGGGCGTTTCGTCCTTACACATGCGCAGCATCTTTTGAATGGAAAAAATCCTTTCCCTGAGAAGAATGTAAAGGTCTTTTTTGGTGGGTCTATCACATTTTTCACCAATTTATCCCGGATTGACGGTGCTCTTTTGTAGATGAATTTGGTTTTTTTTGGTAGACTCCCCTGTAGTTGTGTGTCTGCCAGCAGAATATGCCAATGATGTCTGATTATTTTTTCTATTTTTTTGTGTTGAGCGTTAAAATCAAGAATAAATGCTGGTCCTTCCATTGTGCGTTTTTTCACTGTTTTATCCTTAATCAGTACATTTCTGTCCATCGCTACTACTTCTGCGGTTTCTTTGTTTATGTATCCTTGGTCATACCCTTTTGCAGTGAATCTAGCTCCTATTTTTTCTGCTTGTTCCAGGAAGACTTGAAGTTTCGTGCAGTTTCTCCTCAATCGCATCAATTGGCCTTTCGGAACATTATAGAGCCAGTTTCTATGGTGGCAACTTTCGATTGGGAGATAACTATTCCTGTCCATGTTTTTAAAGTGCGTTTGCATGCTAAAAGTTAGGTCTTCTTGTAAAATGTCCAAGTCTAGGAAAGTTACCTTCTCTACGCTTATGTCCCAAGAAAGTCGGATGTTTATATCATTGGTATTGAGTTTCTCTAAAAAGTTTTTTAACTGATTAATATCGCCATCCCATACAATAAAAATATCGTCAATATATCTTTTATAAATTAGTAGTTCTTCTGGTTGGTTCTCAAAGACAGATTCCTCTTCCCATTTGGCCATAAAAAGCCCATCTATGCTGGGGGCAAATTTGGCGCCCATGGCTACTCCGGTTTGTTGGTGGTAGTACGTGTTATTATACCAAAAGTAATTGTTTTTTAAACTAAATTCCAGGCATTTAACTAGGAACCTCCTTTGTAAGCATGACAACTCAGAGTATCTTCTCAGGCCCCATTTGGCAGCTTCACATGCCAGGTGGTGGGGTATAATCGTATAGAGGGATGCGACGTCTGCGGTGGCCATAATGTACGTCTTGTTTCTTCGGGGGATCTCTTCCAGGATTTGTAAAATATGCTTGGTATCCCGCAGGTATGCCCTCGTACTCTGGACTGCTGGTTGCAGAAAGAAATCGATATATTCACCTATCCTGGATGTCAATGAATCAATCCCATTCACTATTGGCCTTGGGGGTGGGTCTGTTGCATTTTTATGAACTTTTGGTAGAGAATATATAATGGGGGTGCGGCATGAGTCAGGTACAAGAAACCTTGCTTCTTTTTTATTTAAAATATTCTTCTTCGTTCCTAAGAGTACTACTTGTTCAAGCGCTTTCCTACATCTGAACATCGGGTTGCTTAAAAGTTTTGTATAAGTATCTGCGTCATTTAGCATATTCATCATTGATTTATGGTACTGATCTTTTGACAGAATCACGATACCTCCTCCCTTGTCCGCTGGTCAGATCACGATTTCTTTCCTTCTCATTAGCTTACGTATCCCACTCTTAATAGAAGAGAAATCTGGGGAATTGGCGCTGCCCTACTTATCAATAGATATTTAATGATCAAACCTTATAAAATTGTGTATAAAACAAAAAAGATAATTTTATAGGTAAATTTACCCCTCCATTTGTGCCAAAATATATAAATACATAAAAAAGTGTTTCTTTAAAGTGAACGTGCTAATCCTCTGTGTTGCATAAATGATTATCACAATGTATGGGTTTGATTTAGATTTGCTCCACCTTTGTTACAACATATCAAAACTTGTTAAAAATTGTCATTAGGTAGCCTCCTATAGTATTAGTGGGGTTTGTGATAAACCACACCAAATTGGGGGCTATCAGTAACCGTGTGAGGGCACCCTTATATCCCTTTTAAATACGGTGACAAAAGTGCACTGTGCATGAAGTGAAACAAAAGTGCATTAGACTATAGAATACTAAAATGCGTATAGAATAAATTCATCTATAAAAAATTCATCTATAAAAAATTCATAAAGGTATAAGTCCAAACCATTAGTACTCATGTAAGAAGTAAATATACATCTGTGGGAATAAAAGTCCCTGAAATGAACCCAAACAGGGTTAAAAAGTCTTAATAATAAAGAAAAGGATGTTTAAAAATGTCAGGATTGGTTGATATGCATTTACAAATGTCCAAGGGGTGGTAATAAGTGACTTCCGTGCATGTAGAAGCTGTGAGTGGGGGAGCACGGGGGGGGGAGCACTTGGAGTCACCAGCTTCTACATGCATGGAAGTCACTTATTACCACCCCTTGGACATTTGTAAATGCATATCAACCGATTCTGACGTTTTTAACCACTTCCCTACCCGCCCATAGTCATATGACGTCCACAGATGGGATCTCCCATCCTGGGTGGGCGTCATATGACGCCCTGGGATTCCCGGCCGCCTAGGGGGCGCGCGCGCGCCGCCGGGAGCGCGCGCGCGCGCCCGCCGCGTTCCTCGGGACCCGGTGCGTGTGCCCGGCGGCCGCGATGTCCGCCTGGCACCCGCGATTGCCGGTTAACCGGACCGGCATGTGGATCTGTGTGTGTAAACACACAGATCCACAGCCTGTCAGCTCTGAGGAGAGCGATCTGTGTTCCCAGAACGGAGGAACACTGATCGGTCTCCTCCCCTTGTACGTCCCCTCCCCCTACAGTTAGTAATCACTCCCTAGGAAACATATTAACCCCTCCCCGCACCCTAGTGGTTAACCCCTTCACTGCCTGTCACATTTACACAGTAATCAATGCAATTTTATAGCATTGATCGCTGTATAAATGTGAATGGTCCCAAATATGTGTCAAAAGTGTCCGATGTGTCCGCCATAATGTCGCAGTCATGAAAAGAAAATCGCGATCGGCGCTAAAAAAATAAATACATTTTTTTTTTTAAAAACGCCATAAATCTATCCCGTATTTTGTAGACGCTATAACTTTTGCGCAAACCAATCAATATACGCTTATTGCGATTTTTTTTACCAAAAATATGTAGAAGAATACTTATCGGCCGAAACTGAGGAAAAAATTAGTTTTTTAAAAAAAAAATTGGGATATTTATTATAGCAAAAAGTAAAAAATATTGTGTTTTTTTCAAAATTGTCGCTCTTCTTTTGTTTATAGCGCAAAAAATAAAAACCGCAGAGGCGATCAAATACCACCAAAAGAAAGCTCTATTTGTGGGGAAAAAAGGACGTCAATTTTTTTTGGGTACAACGTCGCACAACCGCGCAATTGACGTTTGAAGTGCGACAGCGCTGAAAACTAAAAATTGGCCTGGGAAGGAAGGGGGTGAAATTGCCCTGTATTGAACCGGTTAAACATCCTTTTCTTTATTATTAAGACTTTTTAACCCTGTTTGGGTTCATTTCAGGGACTTTTATTCCCACAGATGTATATTTACTTCTTACATGAGTACTAATGGTTTGGACTTATACCTTTATGAATTTTTTATAGATGAATTTTTTATAGATGAATTTATTCTATACGCATTTTAGTATTCTATAGTCTAATGCACTTTTGTTTCACTTCATGCACAGTGCACTTTTGTCACCGTATTTAAAAGGGATATAAGGGTGCCCTCACACGGTTACTGATAGCCCCCAATTTGGTGTGGTTTATCACAAACCCCACTAATACTATAGGAGGCTACCTAATGACAATTTTTAACAAGTTTTGATATGTTGTAACAAAGGTGGAGCAAATCTAAATCAAACCCATACATTGTGATAATCATTTATGCAACACAGAGGATTAGCACGTTCACTTTAAAGAAACACTTTTTTATGTATTTATATATTTTGGCACAAATGGAGGGGTAAATTTACCTATAAAATTATCTTTTTTGTTATATACACAATTTTATAAGGTTTGATCATTAAATATCTATTGATAAGTAGGGCAGCGCCAATTCCCCAGATTTCTCTTCTATTACTTCCAATTAACTCCTAATTAGGAATTAATTAAGGGGAGGCAGCAGCCCTTCCAAAATCCAAAGCGCGGACTCCCAATCTATTATCTCTGTAAGTTCACCCTTGGGTGTCTTTTGTCTGCTGCTATGGATATCTTTGGGTATCTTAATACCAGAAATATAGACATAGAGGCAATCTTCAGCCAGGAGCAAGTTACCAACAATAAAGATATGCATGGACTGCTTAAACAATTAAAACATACCCTAGAAAAACAACTTAGGGTATGGTGGGACATCTCCACTCTGGAGATGTATATCACGGAGAAAATTACCCCTAGAAGGTTGAGATGGGATGTACACCCTAATGATGGAATTGACAACACTGATCTCATGAAGGACTGGTATTCCCTCTTTAATAAATGTGAGGGGGAATTACTCCAGCATATCATCAAAAGGAGGCAGTTTAAAATGCGAATGATTGAAACAAGTATATCTGAAATAAAAAACCTATTATTACCCTTTGCCCACCTCAAAGAATATAAAGATAAAGAAAAAGAACTACAGGAATCCATCAAAAAATATGACATCACCATACAGGCTAAAAAACTGAAAAAATTTAAAAGAGACGTCATGGATTACAAAAATTCTAATGTGTACAAATGGCAAATACATGAAGACATTCAGGATGAACAACTAGATGACCCCTCAATGGAGGAAGAATCAGAGGAACCAATACTACTCCCACCTGTGGGAATGTTGGGAGGTACGCCTAGGAGAGGGGATAATATACCCTATAGTCCAACAAGACCCATCACTCCCAATATAACATCAGGAAGAAGAGAGAATAGGAGAAATGACCACAGGGGACCCCCCAACTACAGAACTCCATCAAATAACAGATATAACATACCTGTACGTAATAGATATTCCCCATTAAGGGATGATTACAGAGGCCAACATCCAGGATACAGAAGAGGATACGAGGAAGGCAGGGATTTTCCCCGAGTCACCTACCAAGACAGACCTCCTGGGAAATGGAGACCCGTATTCCTTACAGGAATCCTGGATGGAGGGGACGAAACACTTATGGAGGACCAAGAACAAGAGACCGGTACTGGAGCCCGAGGAGAACAGAGGGTCCAAATACGTATCAGAGATACGGAATGAACCCACAAAATGGAATCAGAAGGGAACACCAACAGGAAATGGAACCCACACACAGCCACATGGAAAGAGAAGGAAGGCAAGAGGAAGACGAGGGGGTAGGAAGAAGAAAAAGACCAAGAAACTATTAGGTCAAGGGATTTTTAACCTCAGCCACACACGGTTTACACAAGAAGAACTAGAAGTACTAGAATTGGGGCTCAAATATGCTCCCGACAAACCTTTGGATAAGTTTGAGGCCTATATTGACCTTCAAAAATTCCTAAGGAAATTAAACATAAAAAAACATTTCGCCATGAACCCAGGAGAAACAACAAGGAAATTTTCGGAGTACACACACACCGAACTTAAAAATAACTCCATATTCAATCCCAAAACCCCAGGAAACCAATGCATCAATGCGTTTAGGAAAATGGTAGAGGAAGACATCAAGGCAATGAAGAACAGCAGGAAGAGGTCAAGGAACATCTGGAAAACCATCAAAGACATAGGTAACAAACATGATGTAGTGATCAGGCCAGCAGATAAGGGGGGAGGCCTGGTCATCCTAAACAAAAAAGACTATCAGGAGGAGATGAATAATCTTCTGAATACAGAAAACACCTATAAAAAATTAACCGGGAACCCGAAGGTAAAATATGAGAAGAAGCTAAGAGCATATGTGGAAAAGGGGAAAACCAAGGGGATCTTGAACTCTAAAGAGGCTGAATATATGATATCAAATTCAACAAAGACGCCGGTAATATACTATACGCCCAAAATCCATAAGAGGCTGGACAAACCACCAGGAAGGCCGATCGTCAGCGGAATCAACTCTATATTCTCCAGATTAGGAGAATATTTAGACAAATTCCTAAAACCCCTGGTAAAAGAAGGTAAATCATACTTACGTGATAGTATGCAATTGATACAGGAACTCCAACAGGTGAAGGGAGCAGAACAATGGTTACTGGTGGCGGTAGATGTAAATTCGCTTTACACTAGTATTGAGCAAAAAGATGGACTGCGGGAAGTAGAGAAAGCAATGCACAGAAATACTAACATGAAGCAGGAACAGATTAGTTACATCCTAGAGGGCCTGAAGTTAGCCATGGAATGTAACTATTTCTGGTACGATAAGCAATATTATGTGCAGACAAAGGGGGTTGCAATGGGGGCTCGCTACGCCCCTAGCGTAGCTAACCTGTTCATGGACATGTGGGAGGAGAAATACATTTATAGTAAAAACATACCCCAGATCAAAATGTACAGACGGTATATAGATGACCTGATCATCTTATGGGATGGAACACCAGAGAGCCTGACTAAGTTTCTTGACAATCTAAATATTAACAAATATGGCATCACTTTTACCGGAAAGTGGAGCAATGAACAAATCGACTATCTGGACCTGGAAATTTTTAAAACAAGGGATTCGCTATGAACCCGTACATTTTTTAAAACGACGGATCGGAACGGGTATATCCCCACCTCCAGCTGCCATCACCCACGATGGAAATCGAATGTCCCCAAAGGACAATTATTACGCATACGCCGTAATTGTGACACACTGGAGGATTTTAGCAATCAGGCAGATATCTTGATTAATAGATTCCAAGAAAAAGGCTATGATAAAGACAGACTCCTTAAACTGAAAATGGACATTATGAAGATGGACAGATCCTCCCTCTTTAGTAACAAAAATAGAAATGACAATAAGGGAGCGGATATTACCTTCATTACTGGATACAATAACCAATACAGAGATCTAGAAAAAATAATAAGGAAGTATTGGCCGATCCTTAAAGAAGATCTAGTCTTATCAAAACTCCTACCTGCAAAACCCAAGTTCGTATACAGGAAAGCACCCAACCTAAGGAACCATCTTGTGAGAAATGTCATAGACCCCCCGCGTACCATCAATATTTGCCCGGACTTGAAAGGATTTTTCAGATGTCAGAGGTGTTTACCATGTAAAGTGGCTAAGTGGCAACCTAGAAAGCAGACTATGTTCAGATCATGCACCGACCATAAGGAATACCGCATCAATCAACTAATTACATGTCGAAGTACGCATGTCACATACATCATAGAATGCCCCTGCCACCTCCAATATGTGGGGAGAACCACCCGCCCCCTTTTTGTTCGGATCAGAGAACACATCAAAAATATTAAAAAAGGGTTTCCTAATCACAGCCTGTCCAGGCACTTTGATGAGGTCCACCATAGAGATCCTAGTTGCCTTGTTTTCTATGGGATTGACACTGTACAAGCAAATTGGCGGGGGGGCAATAGAGAGATCTTAATTTCCCAAAATGAAACCAGCTGGATCTACCAGCTGGGATCCCTGGCCCCCAGAGGGTTGAACTTGGATATAGATCTAAATTGTTTTATCGCCAACCCCTAAGCCCCCCCTTTTTTATACAGACATAAAGTGATAAGGGTTCAAGGTCCTATTAAATAATTTCTATTAAAAAATTTGTAGAATTTAGACCTCTCAGTATATATTAGAATTCTTACGGAATATTGCAAAGTTCACCCCCCCTTTTTTAAATCCCCTTCTCATCCCCCTCTTTATTCCATCTCTCTCCCACAGTGAAAACCTTCCCCCCCCCCTTTTTTTGGTACTTCTAGTCCCTATCCCATTCAGTACTTAATGGATAGGGGATCATTAGTGGCAATTAAGTATATTAAAAGATTTTGCATATATATATATATAAAAAGATTTTTAGATGATATGTATATTTATATTTATTTTTATTTTTATCCTAATTTTAGTATATATATATAAATGTGTAATGTGATTTTTATATACAATTATATGGTTATTATACTAAAGATCATAATTTTAAGGTCCATTATACTATTACCTTCTGTAGTCCACAATTCGATTTGGCTTATTTTTTCGTTTTAGTTTTTCGACCAAATATCTTAGTCTATCATGTATGACTACTTAACATAGACAAACAGCTTAAACTTTTGGACACTGTTGTCTTCTAACCACAACAAATGATTTTACAAATGATCTTACAGACGGGAGTAGTATTGGAGCAGTATGTGATATGTAATCAACTATGATGAACAGGTGGTATGCTTTTATATAGACCTACGGCTTCGTCAACTCATATACACCCCCCGAGCGGCATTTACATATTTAGGGGAGGTTCCATGGAGCCGGGAGGACTATATCTGTGTGTGCAGCGTGAAGCGTCGACACCGTCTTTGACAACGTCTGATGACGAAACGCGTAAGTCGGAGTCACGCTCACACGTCATACCCGGAAGAGCCGGCTGGAACGCAAGGTGGGACGCACGCCTGGATTCGATTCCCAATCCCATCTCTTGCATCCAGCGGCGGTTGTTATGTTTTTAAACTTTTAAACTTTTAAACTTGTGAATAAATTGGACGTACTTCACTATACAAGCCCCCTGTCTATTTCTATGCGGGAGGAGGATCTAACAGCATGGAGGTGGACAGCAGTGGAGGCACCTGGACCCGGACCAGCAGAAGGGGGTCCTTACTATCTTTGCATAAGGAGGAACTCATGGAGCAGTAGAGTGGAAGAGGGACATCCATCAGAGGCAGTCATCCTGAGGCACCCACTCTCTTGCCTAATACCCCCTAGAGGGGGACGGATTCTGGTGAGTGGGGGAGCACGGGGGGGAGCACTTGGAGTCACCAGCTTCTACATGCACGGAAGTCACTTATTACCACCCCTTGGACATTTGTAAATGCATATCAACCGATCCTGACGTTTTTAAACATCCTTTTCTTTATTATTAAGCCTTTTTAACCCTGTTTGGGTTCATTTCAGGGACTTTTATTCCCACAGATGTATATTTACTTCTTACATGAGTACTAATGGTTTGGACTTATATCTTTATGAATTTTTTATAGATTAATTTTTTATAGATGAATTTATTCTATACGCATTTTAGTATTCTATAGTCTAATGCACTTTTGTTTCACTTCATGCACAGTGCACTTTTGTCACCGTATTTAAAAGGGATATAAGGGTGCCCTCACACGGTTACTGATAGCCCCCAATTTGGTGTGGTTTATCACAAACCCCACTAATACTATAGGAGGCTACCTAATGACAATTTTTAACAAGTTTTGATATGTTGTAACAAAGGTGGAGCAAATCTAAATCAAACCCATACATTGTGATAATCATTTATGCAACACAGAGGATTAGCACGTTCACTTTAAAGAAACACTTTTTTATGTATTTATATATTTTGGCACAAATGGAGGGGTAAATTTACCTATAAAATTATCTTTTTTGTTTTATACACAATTTTATAAGGTTTGATCATTAAATATCTATTGATAAGTAGGGCAGCGCCAATTCCCCAGATTTCTCTTCTATTACTTCCAATTAACTCCTAATTAGGGATTAATTAAGGGGAGGCAGCAGCCCTTCCAAAATCCAAAGCGCGGACTCCCAATCTAGTATCCCACTCTTAATGTGTTTCGGGTCTTCCCTCTTCTTAATCTTCAGATCCTTGATCTCATTCAACACGACTCTTTTAAAAACTTCAATATGTTTATTGTCTTTTAACGGTGGATTAAAAACTGAACTGTTTCTTAATGTGCTATGTAAAATATTATCCTTTTCCATTTCTGTGTATCTTATGGTATTTCCTGCAATGTATTTCTGGATATTAACTTTCCTCACAAATTTTTGTATTCCAATATATGTTTCAAATTTGTCCAGGTTCTTAGTTGGCGCATATTTCAGGCCTTTATCTAAAACTCCAATCTCTTCGGAAGTGAGTGCCTGGCCACTCAAATTAAAAATGCCCTCTCCCTTCACTCTCTTTTTCTTTTGTGTTCTCTTTCCGGCTCTACATCCTCTCTTCTTTCTGGGCTTCTTCTTAGGTATCTGGTCTCGTCCGGATTTCTTGGTGGATGGTTTGGCCTGTCCCTGTCTAAAAAAGGCTTGTTGTGATCAGAGTATTCATAGTGTGGTGGGTGCTGTCTTCCTTGTCTCTCATCTTCTTCTCTATTCATTAGGGGGGCATAATAGTTATACGTCGGTATTGGACTTCGTTCATACTGCCGGTAGTAATTCTGTTGTGAACCTGTCCTTTGGCCCTGCCCATAGTCTTGAAAGGGGCTCCTCTCCCTTGGTCTATGATAATCATAAGGTGCCCTATTATCACTCTGATCATGAGTCATTCTTCTCTGATCTCTGTAGTCATATGGCAGTCCACGCTGATCTCTTTGCTCATAAGGGGGTCTCTGCCGGTTATTCCTATATGTAGGTTTCCTATTATTTTTCAAGTAATACGGTCTCTTCCCTCCATTTTGTGGTGTCCGACTGTAGTATTGGGGTCTCCTCTTACCTCTATGTGGGGTGGGTTGGTAGTAGTTCGTGTTTCTCTCGCCATAATCTGTATTCCTTGATGTCGGGTCTTCTCCGCCATTTCTTGGGGCCTGGTAGCCATGATATGGAGTATCTGGCCCGGGTGTACCATTGGCCTGTTGTGAGTATACCCTCACTGTTTTTTCAGGGGTGGAAAATGTAGAACCTATATCGCTTTTTCCTATTTGGCTTTGCCATTTAAACACTTGGTTATTCCGAAAATCATTCGTGTCCCTAATGTGTTTCTTACTTTTCCTTTGCTGGACTTCTTTGTCCTTCTTCACCAGATCTTTATTTAGCTGTGTGGTTAGATTTTTGAATTCAGTCGTGTCTTTGTATAGCTGTAGTTCTTCTCTAATTTCCAGAATATTTTGATTTATCTTCTTATTTTTCCTTTGTTTTCTTTCTAAGAGGAAAGTTAGTAGCTCCAGACCTTTATCATTAAAAAATTTGAACCATTCCTAATTCGATTCTGGATCAGTCAGGCCATCGTTCGGGGGGACGTCCCATCTCAATCTCCTTGGGACTATGTTCTCTTTCAAATAAGTCTCAAAGGTACAAATGTCCCACCACAGGCTCACCTTCTTTTCCATGTTGTGCCCTAATTTGTTTTCTATCAGACCAGACTGAAGTCAGGGAATCTCTCTCAACCCTTCCTTCCACTCTTCCTTCCACCCTATCTTCCACCCGAGCTGAGGCTTTCGATGTCCAACCTGGGACTTCCAGCCAGAAAGAAGTGGAGGAGCCCAGCTGGAGCCAGGTATAGCATTGTTCTACAGATTTCTGGTCAATAAATAAATGATGTTTACTAGATGTTAATAAAAAGACGAGAAGTTGGGACTTTATATGAGAAGTGACCATCCAGTACACAATTCTCCATCCCTGGTAATTTGTAAAGAGGGGGAAAAAGGGGGGGGGGGGTGAGGGAAAATGGGACTTTATATGAAACATAACACTTGGGTAGGTTGAATCATTCAAATTGTAAAACACATATTTATTTAGCATAATTGAGCATAGCGTAGTAAGTAACATGATTGAATAAATAACCCATTTGAATCATCAATCAAATACCTAGCCAATATGCTTTTATACAAATTTGAATATACTGTTGTTTTATCATGTACCATGTGCAACAATGTCTACGATTTTACTATATGATGCACTAGTCATGTTTATTTGGATTTTGCTTTACCTATGTTATTTATTCAATCATGTTACTTACTACGCTATGCTCAATTATGCTAAATAAATATGTGTTTTACAATTTGAATGATTCAACCTACCCAAGTGTTATGTTTCATATAAAGTCCGATTTTCCCTCATCCCCCCCCCCCCCTTTTTCCCCCTCTTTACAGTTTACTAGATGTTATTATTGATCACTAATTGCTGATTTAATAAAGTGTTTTACATATCAATAGACAGTAGTGAGCAAAAATAATTGGGACAAGAATGAAAAATGCTGGGCTCAGAATGATAGTCTGTTATATTTGTTAACATTCAGTTTGCAACAGTCATGAGATGAAAATTGTGTGTGATTGATGAAGAAAAAACTAAAACTATGTCCCTTTTTCATACACAGGAAGACCTCAGCCAGGAGGAGGCTGTGGAATGTGGTACACAGGAGGAGGCTGTGGAATGTGGCACACAGGAGGAGGCGGGGGTTAGTGGCAGCCAGGAAGAGGCGGGGGTAAGTGGCAGCCAGGAGAAGGCCGGGCCCAGTAGGAGCCTGACAGAATGGCAGGTTCCTCCCCTCCACCTTCCAAACAAAAGACCCAGCAAGGGGAGTAACGTGCAGGATTCAGCGCTCAGACTGATTCAGGAGGCTTCTGCGTCCCTGAGAGCCACCCCCACTCGTGAAGAGGCCTTTGCCTCCATGGCTGCCACCAAACTGCAGGACATGCAGGAAGGCCAACGCCTCATGTGTGAGGAACTCATTTATCAAACCTTAAATATGGGGTTGAGGGACGAAATCACACCCAATACCCACCTGAGTGAGTTGCATCATCCTCCTCCTCATGCACAACTCCAACTCCAGCACCACAGACACGGCGTGGAAGGAAGCCTGGAAGGAAGACCAGAGAGTGATGACCTAGGTTCAGTCTGGTCTGACAAAAGATGCAGGCTCTTGTATGACCAGAGCCTGGGGACAGATATGTCATCTGCTGCTGTTCATAATTCTGTTGGACTTCTGGACCAGATTGAACTCCCTTAGATAAGGACTCCTCAGGCCACCAATTTTGCCTGGAAATAATTGATGTGTGCCCTGGGAGACAAAGGCTTTGCCAATTTTTGCTGTTTCTCCAGCGTTGCCTCCCTCTTTCTTTGGCTAGGACCCCTTAATAAGGTTTGATTTATTATACTCGCCTATGTGTGTTTTCCTTCAAAAAAGACAGTTTGTTTGTGAGGAGGGAGGTACATTTCAAAAATACAATGTGAAATTAACAAGAGACACCAACACCAAGCAATCTCCTTGAGATTAATAAATAATACAAGATAATAATGATGTTGTGGTATCTTTACACACAAAACACACCCAAAAATATGCTGGAGTAAAAAAAAAAAAAAAAAAAAAGAAGATCAATAAAACACAAGATCAGGCTTTTAAAAAAATCCCCAAAAAATGTATTTAATCTTAAAAAATCCAAAAAATATTATTTGTTCGGGAGTTGTGACAAATAAAAATAATTACGAGAAATAATAAAAAAAGAAGTTTGTGAGAAGTCTGTGTGAATATGAGCAGCAAAACTACTTCATTCTTTGAGCATTATAAAGAAGAAGAGAGTGCACTGCATTAAACAATTTAAAACATTGCAGCCTGACGAAAGTGCTATATCCATTCCGAATGCTAATTTTACCAGTCCGAGCAGTTCCGTCTCGGAATTTATTCTGAGCATGCGTGGCACTTTGTGCGTCGGAATTGTCCACACACAGTCGGAATTGACGCGATCGGATTTTGTTGTCGAAAAATTTTATAGCCTACTCTCAAACTTTGTGTGTCCTAAAATCCGATGGAAAAAATCAGATGGAGCCCACACACGGTCGGAATTTCCGACAACAAGCTCCAATCGCACATTGTCCATCGGAAAATCCGACCGTGTGTACAGGGCATTAGAGTGTCAACAATTAAAAGAAGTTCTCATTGAGTTCAAGGATATGTTTGCTAAAGATTCCTATGATTGTGGTCTAACAGACATACACATTGCCAGACTGATCCAGAGGCACCTCCTGTTTATATCAAGCAATATCGTCTTCCCCTAGCTTGCTACGATTCGCTAGAAGAAATTAAAAGGAATCTCAGGGTCAACGAGGTAAAAAGATTACCTACGATATACTACGTGATTATGCATATTGGCCTCATATGTTGAAAGATGTTCAAACCTATTGTCAGGGTTTTAAAAAGAAAAACTGCGCTTAGAGAAAGAGAAAAATATAGAGCTGCGGTTATAAGTGAGGCACACCAAAGCAAAACAACATACAAAAAACCGCGCTAAATAAGTAAATGAATAATATTGATAAAGTCTTTATGATCCTAAAACATAAGTAATGAATAATATTGATAAAGTCTTTATGATCCTAAAACACTGTCCACATCAAGATGAAGATGGTAAACTGTTATGTATGTTTCTTAAAGTTCATCCAATAGGAAATAACAGTGGAACTGAAAAAAACACCAAATTGTTGCGCTTACCAGACGTAAGCCTATTATAGGCAGATGGCTTAAACCCAGCCTGGGCCTCTAAACAGATGTTTCTGGACAGATCGAAATGTTCACACTCGTCACGTGTGCCGGTTCATGGGGATATTTATCCAGAAATAAATAATACACACATAGCGTAATACTGATAATTATTGCCACACAAAAAAACAAAATGTGAAAAAAAGTGAAAAGAAAGTGTAACACTCAATATAATATAATCATAAAAATCATAAATCATCCAAAGGTGACATTACAGCCAAGGATGATAAGTGAGTGTCATACAATCATGCAAATCAATAAGGCAGGGTGAGTGAGAAAGAGTGACACTTAACAACACCCCCTAATTGGGCAAGTTTAGGTGAAAAATAAGACTTTTCCCAATCACCAAAAATTATTGGTAGCAGAAAAAAAGTTGTGATCCAAACACAATATATAGAAAAAGGGGAGAGACAGAAAAAACCCTTATAGGCAGCACACCACATGCACAGGCTGCTTACCAGATAGCAATTCATATAGATAAAGTGACACACCCAGCGTGTAAATATATTGGGATCACACCAGCGGACTTAGGGGATGTTCTGCTTACCAGACATCCTCATATACAGGCAGATAGGTTGGAGCACCGATGGGCTCCTATCTGGAACGATGTAGATACGTCCTGGCCAATCGTGCCCAAACTCAGCAAAACATGAGAAGTAGAGAACACCAATAGTGTAATACTGTATGATCCGGTTTATTGAATAAAAGAGTAACACTTACATAAAAAAAGAGTAAAAACAGCATGAAATGGAGCCGGCCGGCATTCAAACACACTCCCGTCCTCACAGGGCAAACGTGGCGACGTCAGCACGTCCCTCCCAGGCGCGTTTCGTCACACGCTGACGTTTTCAATGGAAAACAGAACATCCCCTAAGTCCGCTGGTGTGATCCCAATATATTTACATGCTGGGTGTGTCACTTTATCTATATGAATTGCTATCTGGTAAGCAGCCTGTGCATGTGGTGTGCTGCCTATAAGGGTTTTTTCTGGCTCTCCCCTTTTTCTATATATTGTGTTTGGATCACAACTTTTTTTCTGCTACCAATAATTTTTGGTGATTGGGAAAAGTCTTATTTTTCACCTAAACTTGCCCAATTAGGGGGTGTTGTTAAGTGTCACTCTTTCTCACTCACCCTGCCTTATTGATTTGCATGATTGTATGACACTCACTTATCATCCTTGGCTGTAATGTCACCTTTGGATGATTTATGATTTTTATGATTATATTATATTGAGTGTTACACTTTCTTTTCACTTTTTTTCACATTTTGGTTTTTTGTGTGGCAATAATTATCAGTATTACGCTATGTGTGTATTATTTATTTCTGGATAAATATCCCCATGAACCGGCACACGTGACGAGTGTGAACATTTCGATCTGTCCAGAAACATCTGTTTAGAGGCCCAGGCTGGGTTTAAGACATCTGCCTATATTAGGCTTACGTCTGGTAAGCGCAACAATTTGGTGTTTTTTTCAGTTCCACTGTTATTTCCTATTGGATGAACTTTAAGAAACATACATAACAGTTTACCATCTTCATCTTGATGTGGACAGTGTTTTAGGATCATAAAGACTTTATCAATATTATTCATTACTTATGTTTTAGGATCATAAAGACTTTATCAATATTATTCATTTACTTATTTAGCGCGGTTTTTTGTATGTTGTTCTATTGTCAGGGTTGTCTAGTTTGTGCTCAGTTCCAATCTCAAGGTCCCACTCATTGTGCCACACTTCGGAGAAAGGGGGTTTCTCATTGCCATGGTCCGACATACATATTGACTTTATAGGTCCTGTCACAAAGTCATCCAGGGGAAACTAGTACATGTTAACGGTCACTTGTGTATTTACCAAGTGGGTAGAGTGTTTACTCTTCAGTGTTCATAATAATACAGCTGAAACATACGCCAATTTGCTTATTAACCATGTATTTTCTAGATTTGGTCTACCGTTAAGGATTGATTCGGATCAGGGTCGGCATTTTACAAGTTAGGTAATGTCTAAAATGTGGAAAATCTTGGGTGTTAAATGGAAATTACACATTGCCTTTTTGTCCAGCATCTAGTGGATCAGTAGAGCGCTGTTGTCATGTACCAGATAAGACCAGAACTGTGTGGACTGCAACAGAGGAAACCCAGACGTATATAAGTGAAAATGATTTATTAAAGATAAATGAATAAATATAACACAACCAACTCCAATATCACTCAATGAACCACAACGAATACAAAACAGAACCCCACAAATAATAATAATAACAGAACAAATATATACAAGTAAGGGAAATACCGAGATCATAAACAGAGCCAGGCCAGGGTCATCAACGGGAGGTCAGCAGCTGGGGAAGGGAAACAAACAGGACAAGAGAGGATGGATGGACCACAGGAGGGACGGGTCAGATACAAGGCTCAGGGTCCAGAGCAAGGAAACAGACAGGGAACAGGATCAACAGGCTCCAGCAATCAGGTCTCAGGAATCAGGTCTCAGGAATCAGGTTTCAGGAATCAGGTAAACAGGATGCAGGCTGCAGGTCAGGGCTCAAGGACAATACTAAGGCAAGATGAGTGTGCACCTGCCGGGTATTTATACTGCAGCTGCTAATTAAAGTCAGGTGACACCTGTCTGCAGAGGGGAATACCTGCTCCATACTGCCAGGATCCCTCCGCTGGTGGACGCCAGTACTGTGGCCCAAAGATGACAAAATACCAGCAGGGAAAAGCTCTTCTGACAGCTCCAAACTGCCAGGAGACACCTGCTGGTGGACCTCAGTACTGCACGCCAAATCATCAATATTACCAGCGGAGGGAACCTTTCCTGACAGTACCCCCCTCGAAGGAGTGACCTCTGGACGCTCCAACTAGCCGTTGCTGAGGAAAGTCCATGGTGTCCAGCCAGGCAGCAGGCACTTAAAGCTGGGCAGCGGGCACTTCAAGCTGGGCAGTGGCACATCAGGCTGGGCAGCAGACAGGAACACACCAGGCTGGGCCGTGGACAGGAACACACCAGGCTGGGCAGCAGACAGGAACACACCCGGCTGGGCCGCGGACAGGAACACACCCGGCTGGGCAGCGGACAGGAACACACCCGGCTGGGCAGCGGAGAGGAGCACACCCAGCTGGGAAGCGGACAGGAGCACATCCGGCTGGGCAGCGGACAGGAACACACCCGGCTGGGCAACGGACAGGAACACACCAGGCTGGGCAGCGGACAGGAACACACCAGGCTGGGCAGCGGACAGGAACACATCAGGCTGGGCAGCGGACAGGAACACACCCGGTTGGGCAGCGGACAGGAGCACACCCAGCTGGGAAGCGGACAGGAGCACATCCGGCTGGGCAGCGGACAGGAACACACCCGGCTGGGCAACGGACAGGAACACACCAGGCTGGGCAGCGGACAGGAACACACCAGGCTGGGCAGCGGACAGGAACACATCAGGCTGGGCAGCGGACAGGAACACATCAGGCTGGGCAGCGGACAGGAACACATCAGGCTGGGCAGCGGACAGGAACACATCAGGCTGGGCAGCGGACAGGAACACATCAGGCTGGGCAGCAGACAGTAACAAATCAGGCTGGGCAGCGGACAGGAACACATCAGGCTGGGCAGCAAACAGGAACACATCAGGCTGGGCAGCAAACTGGAACACATCAGGCTGGGCAGCAGGTTCCAGGTCGTCGAGTTGAGCAGCAGGCAATGAGACATCAGACAGGAAAGCGGGCACATCAGGCCGGAAGGCGGGCTCACCAGGCCGGAAGGCGGGCTCACCAGGCCGGAAGGCGGGCACATCAGGCTGGAAAGCAGGCTCACCAGGCCAGAAAGCGAGCTCACCAGGCCGAAAAGCGGGCACATCAGGCTGGAGAGCGGGCACATCAGGCTGGAAGGCGGGCACATCAGACTGGAAAGCGGGCTCATCAGGCTGGGAAGCGAGCACATCAGGCTGGGAAGCAGGCACATCAGGCTGAAAGGTGGGTACATCAGGCTGAAGAGCGGGCACATCAGGCTGGAAAGTAGGCACTGGCACCACCGGCTCGAACACTGGCACCCCCGGCTGGAACACTGGCACCTCCGGCTGGAACACTGGCCCCTCAGGCTGGAACACCTCCGGCTGGAACACTGGCACCTCCGGCTAGAACACTGGCACCTCAAGCTGGAATACCTCTGGCTGGAACACTGGCACCTCCGGCTGGAACACTGGCCCCTCGGGCTGGAACACCTCCGGCTGTAACACTGGCACTTCCGGCTGGAACACTGGCCCCTCCGGCTGGAACACCTCTGGCTGGAACACTTGCACCTCCGGCTGGAACACTGGCCCCTTAGGCTGGAACACCTCCGGCTCGAACACTGGCACCTCCGGCTGGAACACTGGCACCTCTGGCTGGAACACTGGCCCCTCAGGCTGGAACACCTCCGGCTGGAACACTGGCACCTCCGGCTGGAACACTGGCACCTCCAGCTGGAACACTGGCACCTCCAGCTGGAACTCTGGCACCTCCGGCTTGAACTCTTGCACCTCCGGCTTGAACTCTGGCACCTCCAGCTTGAAGGCGGGTACCAGGACATAAGGCTGGAAAGCGGACATCAGGACATCGGACTGGATAACAGGCACTGGGACATCAGACTGGATAGCAAGCACTGGGACGTCAGACTGGGTTGCAAGCACTGGGACGTCAGACTGGGTAGCAAGCACTGGGACGTCAGACTGGATTGGATTAGCTGGTGCGGAGGCAGGTTGGGTTACTGGCAGGATCGTCTTGGTTGGAAAAAACTTTTGTTTTTTCTTGAGTTTAGTCACTGAGGCTCTGTAGGTGGGTGGTGCAACAGACTGGAAGGGAGGATTGGGATATGGTGGAGAAGAGATAACAGTAGCTGGGGAAAGTTTTTGTGGATTAGTAGGCAGCTGAGAAGAGGCAGGTGGGTTGAATGCAGGATAGGTACAGGGAGCAGAGACCGGATATGAGTATCTGGTTGGGAGCAATGTATACTGAGCTGCAATTGAGTTTGGCGTGGGTGATGGGGAAACAGACTTGTGGGCAGGTAGGTGTCTGATGGCAGAGGTGGTTTGTTGTGGATTGGTTGGGGCTGGTTGTAACATATCAGACCATGCTGAGAGTATGGGTTGGACAAAGGACGGATCACATGCTGCCTGTCTAACAAGGGTCTGTACTGAGTGAATACACTCCAAAAGCTTCTGCTTAGAACAGATGGAATAGTGCTCAAAAAAGCATGTCTTAGGAACACAGGATAGGGCTAGCTCAGCACATATTTGGATCAAAGGCTATCATCTCCAAACAACATACAGCCCTGGTCAACCAGGGAGTGAGCCAAACGGATGAGCTCAAGTAGCTGGTCATTGGTCCACTCTTTTAGTGACTGGCGGAGATACTCGCCACTTTCTGACACCAGCAGAGCATAGTATGGAATCACATTGGGATTCATTCCAGCAAAGCCAGCAGAACCAAGATGGTTCCTCTGTGCAGCCACTTCTGGTCAGGGATGGCCCTGGTATTCTGTCATGTACCAGATAAGACCAGAACTGTGTGGACTGCAACAGAGGAAACCCAGACGTGTATAAGTGAAAATTATTTATTAAAGATAAATGAATAAATATAACACAACCACAAACCTACAAAACAGAACCCCACAAATAATAATAATAACAGAACAAATATATACAAGTAAGGGAAATACCGAGATCATAAACAGAGCCAGGCCAGGGTCATCAACGGGAGGTCAGCAGCTGGGGAAGGGAAACAAACAGGACAAGAGAGGATGGATCGATCACAGGAGGGATGGGCCAGATACTAGGCTCAGGGTCCAGAGCAAGGAAACAGACAGGGAACAGGATCAACAGGCTCCAGGAATCAGGTTTTTCATGAATCAGGAATCAGGTCTCAGGTACAGGAATCAGGTTTCAGGAATCAGGTAAACAGGATGCAGGCTGCAGGTCAGGGCTCAAGGACAATACCAAGGCAAGATGAGTGTGCACCTGCCGGGTATTTATACTGCAGCTGCTAATTAAAGTCAGGTGACACCTGTCTGAAGAGGGGAATACCTGCTCCATACTGCCAGGATCCCTCCGCTGGTGGACGCCAGTACTGTGGCCCAAAGATGACAAAATACCAGCAGGGAAAAGCTCTTCTGACAGCTCCAAACTGCCAGGAGACACCTGCTGGTGGACCTCAGTACTGCACGCCAAATAATATTACCAGCGGAGGGGACCTTTCCTGACAGCTGTAACCAGTTTATTGTCTATGTCCTTAGGAAATTTGTTAAAGAATCAGGTAAAGACTGGGACATGAAGTTGCCTCTAGTGGTCATGGCTATCAGAGCTACACCAAGTGCTGCTACTAAGATGTCACCCTTTGAGTTGATGACTGGTAGGAAAATGGTACTTCCACAACATCTGTTGTATCGCACATCAGATCATAACCTGAACAATGCAGCCACAGCACATCAGTATATGGAAAACCTTTGTCAGCATCTTCAACATGCTTTTGCGTTTGCACACAAGAATCTCAAAACCACCAAGAAGGCATATGAAACAGGTGATAAAGTGTATCTGTACAATTTTGCTCGAGACCAAGTAAAGAAAAAGAAGTTTCTTCCCTCATGGAAAGGTCCGTACAATATCACTGACAAGATCTCCCCTGTGGTTTACAAAATAAGAATTGTCAATCATAATGATTTTGTGTAAAAATGGGTTCGTGTTAATCAATTTCATGCTTGTCATCCTTGATCTTAACTGAGAATGCTGGAAGGTAATGTAGAAGAAGAGACTTAAAAAGTATCTCAAGAGAATGTGAATGTAATGATTTGACATTGTGATAATTCTCTCTCGACTTACAGATCTTCATATCTTTGAGCTTCTATGCATGATTATTGATCCTGCCACTTATAGCTGAATGCCATAATCATGAATAGGGATGAGCTTCGTGTTCGAGTCGAACCCATGTTCGACTCGAACATCGGCTGTTCGACCGTCCGTCGAATTGCGAACGTTATGGGCCGTTCGCGCCAAATTCGTGAGGTGCGTCACGGCCCATAATTCACTGCGGCATCGCAGTGCATTGCTGGCTGATGATTGGCCAAGCATGCACTATGACCCGCATGCTTGGCCAATCACAGCGCCGTCAGTAGAGAGAGCTGTAATTGGCCAAAGCCAGGGTGGCTTTGGCCAATTATGGCTCAGGGGATTTAGTACACGCCCCACACTATATAAGGCCGCCTGCACGGCGGCCCTGTGTAGTGTGTTCCGGTGTGCTGATAGAGAGAGAGACAGACAGTGTCATTTGATTTGAGTTAGATAGATTAGGTTAGATCCGTTCCTGCTATTTACATTTAGTGCAGTGCGTCCTGCTCACAGTGTTCAGCTAGATCCGTTCCTGCTATTTACATTTAGTGCAGTCAGTGCGTCCTGCTCACAGTGTTCAGCTAGATCCGTTCCTGCTATTTACATTTAGTGCAGTGCGTCCTGCTCACAGTGTTCAGCTAGATCTGTTCCTGCTATTTACATTTAGTGCAGTGCGTCCTGCTCACAGTGTTCAGCTAGATCCGTTCCTGCTATTTACATTTAGTGCAGTGCGTCCTGCTCACAGTGTTCAGCTAGATCTGTTCCTGCTATTTACATTTAGTGCAGTGCGTCCTGCTCACAGTGTTCAGCTAGATCTGTTCCTGCTATTTACATTTAGTGCAGTGCGTCCTGCTCACAGTGTTCAGCTAGATCCGTTCCTGCTATTTACATTTAGTGCAGTCAGTGCGTCCTGCTCACAGTGTTCAGCTAGATCCGTTCCTGCTATTTACATTTAGTGCAGTGCGTCCTGCTCACAGTGTTCAGCTAGATCTGTTCCTGCTATTTACATTTAGTGCAGTGCGTCCTGCTCACAGTGTTCAGCTAGATCTGTTCCTGCTATTTACATTTAGTGCAGTGCGTCCTGCTCACAGTGTTCAGCTAGATCCGTTCCTGCTATTTACATTTAGTGCAGTGCGTCCTGCTCACAGTGTTCAGCTAGATCTGTTCCTGCTATTTACATTTAGTGCAGTGCGTCCTGCTCACAGTGTTCAGCTAGATCCGTTCCTGCTATTTACATTTAGTGCAGTCAGTGCGTCCTGCTCACAGTGTTCAGCTAGATCCGTTCCTGCTATTTACATTTAGTGCAGTGCATCCTGCTCACAGTGTTCAGCTAGATCTGTTCCTGCTATTTACATTTAGTGCAGTGCGTCCTGCTCACAGTGTTCAGCTAGATCTGTTCCTGCTATTTACATTTAGTGCAGTGCGTCCTGCTCACAGTGTTCAGCTAGATCCGTTCCTGCTATTTACATTTAGTGCAGTGCGTCCTGCTCACAGTGTTCAGCTAGATCTGTTCCTGCTATTTACATTTAGTGCAGTGCGTCCTGCTCACAGTGTTCAGCTAGATCTGTTCCTGCTATTTACATTTAGTGCAGTGCGTCCTGCTCACAGTGTTCAGCTAGATCCGTTCCTGCTATTTACATTTAGTGCAGTGCGTCCTGCTCACAGTGTTCAGCTAGATCTGTTCCTGCTATTTACATTTAGTGCAGTGCGTCCTGCTCACAGTGTTCAGCTAGATCCGTTCCTGCTATTTACATTTAGTGCAGTCAGTGCGTCCTGCTCACAGTGTTCAGCTAGATCCGTTCCTGCTATTTACATTTAGTGCAGTCAGTGCGTCCTGCTCACAGTGTTCAGCTAGATCTGTTCCTGCTATTTACATTTAGTGCAGTCAGTGCGTCCTGCTCACAGTGTTCAGCTAGATCCGTTCCTGCTATTTACATTTAGTGCAGTGCGTCCTGCTCACAGTGTTCAGCTAGATCTGTTCCTGCTATTTACATTTAGTGCAGTGCGTCCTGCTCACAGTGTATAGCTAGATCTGTTCCTGCTATTTACATTTAGTGCAGTGCGTCCTGCTCACAGTGTTCAGCTAGATTCGTTCCTGCTATTTACATTTAGTGCAGTGCGTCCTGCTCACAGTGTTCAGCTAGATCTGTTCCTGCTATTTACATTTAGTGCAGTGCGTCCTGCTCACAGTGTTCAGCTAGATCCGTTCCTGCTATTTACATTTAGTGCAGTCAGTGCGTCCTGCTCACAGTGTTCAGCTAGATCCGTTCCTGCTATTTACATTTAGTGCAGTCAGTGCGTCCTGCTCACAGTGTTCAGCTAGATCTGTTCCTGCTATTTACATTTAGTGCAGTCAGTGCGTCCTGCTCACAGTGTTCAGCTAGATCCGTTCCTGCTATTTACATTTAGTGCAGTCAGTGCGTCCTGCTCACAGTGTTCAGCTAGATCTGTTCCTGCTATTTACATTTAGTGCAGTCAGTGCGTCCTGCTCACAGTGTTCAGCTAGATCCGTTCCTGCTATTTACATTTAGTGCAGTGTGTCCTGCTCACAGTGTTCAGCTAGATCCGTTCCTGCTATTTACATTTAGTGCAGTCAGTGCGTCCTGCTCACAGTGTTCAGCTAGATCCGTTCCTGCTATTTACATTTAGTGCAGTCAGTGCGTCCTGCTCACAGTGTTCAGCTAGATCCGTTCCTGCTATTTACATTTAGTGCAGTGCGTCCTGCTCACAGTGTTCAGCTAGATCCGTTCCTGTTATCTTCCTACTGACAGGCAGGCTTGTCTGGTTACAGTATATAAAGCTACCTGAAGAAAATTACAGGTGTTCTATCCCAGCTTAGTGCAGCTACAGGCCATTAGTATGTCTGGAAGGCCAAGAAGGAGAGGCAGACAGTCACAAGCCAATAAGAGAGGGCAAGCAGGCTCTGTGTCTAGTGCTGGTCGTGGAGACGGTGCATCCTCATCAGCACGTGGCCATGGGACACGCTTGGCCTTTTTTTCGGCAGCTGGCCGTGTTGAGCCGCAACATGCGGAAGACTTGGTCGAGTGGATGACCAAGCCGTCCTCATCCTCCTCATCCTCTCTCACCCATGCCCAGGGTGCTTTGTCTGGCAAAGCAGCGGCCTCTTCCCTCAGCTCAATGTCATCAGTGACTCCTTCCCTAGCTCCACCATGTCCTCCTGAGGATTCCCTCGAACTGTTTGACCACAGTGTTGGGTACATGCTCCAGGAGGATGCCCAGCGTTTGGAAGGCTCTGATGATGATACTGAGCTCGATGAAGGCAGTAACATGAGCACGGACAGAGGGGGTGCCCAAGAAGGACAGCAATCTGGCAGTCATGCTCCCCCTGCTGCAGCATACTGCCAGGTTTGCTCCAGTGATGAGGAGGGAGGGGATGATGAGGTCACTGACTCAACGTGGGTGCCTGATAGGAGAGAGGAGGAGGAGGAGGAGGAGGAGGCGGCACATCACCAACGAGGCAGGATGCCCTCCAGGGGCCAGCCTAAGGGCAGCACATTGACTGCATCACACCCCAAAGCTCCACATGTGCAGGGCGCTGCAGTCTCTGCGCGTTATTCAAAAAGTTCTTTGGTGTGGGCCTTTTTTGAGACGAGTGCATCAGATCGCACCGCTGCTATTTGCAACATATGTCTCAAGCGTATCTCGCGTGGCCAAAACATCTCCCGCTTGGGTACCACATGCTTGACCAGACATATGTTGACCTGCCATGCAGTTCGTTGGCAAGCATATCTAAAAGACCCACACCAAAGAACAAAGAGGATCTCTCCTTGCTCCTCATCAGCTGAGATTTCCAACCCCACTAGACCTTCAGTCCTCTCTGAGACCTGCAGTGAGAGGAATGAAGGTGTAGAATTAGGTGTGTCACAGCCAAGTACTTGTGGGCAATCTGCTTTTGGTACACCGACGTCAGATTGTACCTGGCAAATTTCCCTGCCCCAGCTGCTGCACCGCCGAAAGAAGTTTGCTCCCAGCCATCCACATGCCCAGCGGTTGAATGCTAGCTTGGCAAAATTGCTAGCACTTCAACTGCTGCCTTTTCAGTTGGTAGACTCTGCCCCCTTCCGTGAGTTTGTGGAATGTGCGGTTCCTCAGTGGCAGGTACCCAAACGCCACTTTTTCTCACGGAAGGCGATTCCGGCTCTCTACCGGCATGTGGAAGGCAATGTCCATGCCTCGCTGGACAGGGCGGTCAGCGGTAAGGTGCATATTACCGCTGACTCATGGTCCAGCAGGCATGGACAGGGACGTTACTTAAGTTTCACGGCGCATTGGGTGACTCTGCTGGCAGCTGGGAAGGATGCAGGACAAGGTGCAGTAGTGTTGGAGGTTGTTCCGCCACCACGCCTCCAAAATGCTGATTGTGACACACCTCTCTCCTCCACCCCCTCCTCTTCTTCTTCCTCCATGGCCTCTTCCTCGGAACCAGCGGTGCTCCGTAGGCGTTCAAGGGGCTACGCAAGTACGCAGGCCAAAAGATGCCATGCGGTGCTTGAGCTGGTGTGCTTGGGGGACAGGAGCCACACTGGGGCAGAGGTTCTGTCAGCTCTGCAGGGGCAGGTTCAGAGGTGGTTGACGCCACGCCAACTTAAGGCAGGAATGGTGGTTTGCGACAATGGCACCAACCTCCTCTCTGCCCTCCGACAGGGACAACTGACCCATGTGCCCTGTTTGGCTCACGTCCTTAACTTGGTGGTGCAGCGGTTCTTGGGCAGGTACCCGGGCTTACAGGATGTCCTGAGGCAGGCCAGGAAAGTCTGTGTGCATTTCCGCCGGTCATATAATGCCAGTGCTCGGCTGACGGACCTCCAAAAGGAGTTTAACCTGCCCAAGAACCGCCTAATCTGTGACATGCCCACCAGGTGGAACTCAACGTTGGCCATGCTGCAGCGGCTGCACACGCAGAAGAGGGCCATCAATGAGTACCTGTGCGACTATGGCACCAGGACAGGGTCAGGGGACCTTGGTTTTTTTTCCCCACGCCAGTGGGCCATGATCAGGGATGCATGCACTGTCCTGTCACCATTCGAGGAGGCCACGAGGATGGTGAGCACTGACAGTGCATGCATCAGTGACACTGTGCCCCTTGTCCACCTGTTGGAGCACACGCTGCGTGGAATAATGGACAGGGCACTTGAGGCAGAACAGAGGCAGGAAGAGGAGGACTTCCTTAGCTCTCAAGGCCCCCTTTATCCAGACAGTGTTCCTGCGTGCCCGCCGATCACACAGGAAGAGGACGAGGAGGAGGAGGAGGAAGATTGTGTCAGTATGGAGGTGGAGCCTGGCACTCAGCATCAGCAGTCTTTAAGGGATCAGTCCCAAGGAACACATGGACTTGTACGTGGCTGGGAGGAGGTGGCTGCGGACGTTGTTGTCCTTAGTGACCCAGAGGACTCCGGACCGAATGCCTCAGCAAACCTACGCTGCATGGCCTCCCTGATCCTGCAAAGCCTGCGTAAGGATCCTCGTATTCGTGGTATCAAGGAGAAGGACCAATACTGGCTGGCAACCCTCCTTGATCCACATTACAAGGGTAAGGTTGCGGACCTTATCTTGCCATCGCAGAGGGAGCAGAGGATGAAACATCTTCGGGAGGCCTTGCAGAAAGGTCTGTGCAACGCGTTCCCAGAGACTGGGAGGTTACAAACTCCTGTTTCTGGACAACGTGTTGCTGAGGCTTCGGTCAGTCAAAGAAGGAGCAGTGGAGAAGGTGGCCGTCTGACCGATGCGTTCAGACAATTTTTTGGTCCGCAGCCCCAAGGTATGATCAGTTCCAGCAACCATCGCCAGCGTCTGTTTTACATGGTGCAGGAATACCTAGGGGCAAGATCAGACTTGGACACCTTTCCCACCGAAAATCCTCTGGGTTACTGGGTCTTGAGGATGGATCACTGGCCAGAGCTTGCACAGTATGCAATTGAGCTACTGGCCTGTCCTGCATCCAGCGTTCTTTCGGAACGCACATTCAGTGCTGCTGGAGGCGTGGTAACCGATCACAGGGTGCGTCTGTCCACTGACTCGGTCGATCGGCTGACCTTCATAAAAATGAATCAGTCTTGGATCACCACCAGCTACCAAGCACCTGATGCTGATGTAACTGAATAATTTTTTTCAGATCCCTTCAAAGACTGCCTATGCTGATGCTGAGTGACTATCCCTGAGTAATTATCCTCTTCCTCCTCAATCATCACGCTGATAGCTTGTAAGAACATTTTTGGTTCTGGGCGCCACCACCAGTGCCTAAGGCACAATTTTTCAGCCCCTGTTTAACAGGGGCGTGTAATTACAATTTTTGATGTAATACTTTGCAGCAGGGCTCGTTCCTGCATTCCAACTAGAGTGTCTGTGAGGGGTTGCAGTGTTGTGGCACCAGCACCAGTGCCTAAGGCCCAATTTTTCTGCCCCTGTCTAACAGGGGCGTGGAATTACAATTTTTGATGCAATACTCTGCAGCAGGGCTCGTTCCTGCATTCCAACTAGAGTGTCTGTGAGGGGTTGCAGTGTTGTGGCACCAGCACCAGTGCCTAAGGCCCAATTTTTCTGCCCCTGTCTAACAGGGGCGTGTAATTACAATTTTTGATGCAATACTTTGCAGCAGGGCTCGTTCCTGCGTTCCAACTAGAGTGTCTGTGAGGGGTTGCAGTGTTGTGGCACCAGTGCCTAAGGCCTAATTTTTCAGCTCCTGTTCAACAGGGGCATGTAATTACAATTCTTGATCTAATATTTCACAGCAGGGCCCTGTGAGGGCTTACAGTGTTGTGGCCACAGCAACACCTAAGGCCCAAATTTCTGCTGAGTATATAGGGCAGGACCCTACTTTTAAACATCTAACTTACAAACGACTCCTACTTGCAAACGGAAGGAGACAACAGGAAGTGAGATGAAATCTACCCCTAGGAAGGGAAATTCTCTCCTGTAAGAGTTAATATGGGAAAACAATTTCTCCTTTCCACTGATGCTTTCCAATCCTTGTTCCACAAAAAAACCCACATTTTCAAAAAACATTTTTCATTGGGACAAAAAAGTGAGGTGAAATCTTCTGAAGAGGAGGAAAGACAGCAAAACAAATGTCACAGGGGTGATAACCCTTCCCTATGTTTTCCAAAAAGCTTAAAAAAGATTTTTTGGCTGGAGCTAAACACGTTAAAAATGTACCCGTTCAAAATTACAAAGAGATTCTACTTAACAACAAACCTACAGTCCCTGTCTTGTTTGCACCGCCTGTATACTGCTGTTCAGAGTATATAGGGCCTTTCCTTATTTTAATTTGGGTGCGGGGTTCCCCTTAATATCCATACAGGACCCAAAGGGCCTGGTAATGGACTGGGGGGGTACCCATGCCGTTTGTCTCACTGATTTTCATCCATATTGCCATGACCCGACATGACATTAAACCCGCAAGCAGTTTTAAATGAGATTTTTTCCTTTAAAAATGACATTTGGTGCAGGGACTGTTCTAAACATGGGAAACACGCGTCACTTTACAGGCATACTATAGACACCCCCCAGGTACGATATTTAAAGGAATATTTCACTTTTTTTTTTTTTACTTTAAGCATCATTAAAATCACTGCTCCCGAAAAAACGGCCGTTTTTAAAAGTTTTTTTTGCATTGATACATGTCCCCTGGGGTAGGACCCGGGTCCCCAAACCCTTTTTCGGACAATACCATGCAAATTAGCCTTTAAAATGAGCACTTTTGATTTCGAACGTTCGAGTCCCATAGACGTCAATGGGGTTCTAACGTTCGTGCGAACTTTCGGTCCGTTCGCGGGTTCTGGTGCAAACCGAACCGGGGGGTGTTCGGCTCATCCCTAATCATGAACATCATTGAATAATTTTAGCTATCTGAAGGATAATGAACCAGTCGCTATATCATATATATAGCATAGCTAGAAAATGTAAATATCAATTGATAAGAATATGTATTCATAGAAATAGAAAAAGAGTGACAGTCCAAACCAGACCGTTGATTGTTAAAGTCGATGATGACTACCAAAGACACAGCGATCGTGTGGATGATGGTAGTCCTTGATGCCCAGTTCCAGACAGAACCTGTCATCAAACCTGTTCCTTCATCAGGAGTCATATTGCAAGACGCTCCAGGATTCTTCTTAACGGAAAGGAAGATTTTGTCTCAGAAGATCTTTGTGAGTTTGGGTCCAAGGATATCCATTGAGAGGAATTACAATACATCCCATTTTCAGCTTGTGGAGATGCAAGAATGACATCTTGCACATGTAAACAAAGCTCAGGTTTAAATATGAGAAATCTTAGAACATGCAAGGAAAAGACTAACATGGAGAAGTTATCCAAGACAGACAATAACATTCCTTTATCAAGGTGGATGAAAAGAGAGAAACACTCTTCAAAAAAAAAAATTAATTAATTAATAATAATATGGCCACATCTTTTAGCGAATATGATATTTCTTCTGACCTTGATCCCAAATACAGGGGGTCCCCTAGTTACAAACATCCGACTTACAAGCGACTCCTACTTACAAACGGAGGCAGACAACAGGAAGTGAGAGGAAATCTACCCCTAGGAAGGGAAATTCTCTCCTGTAAGAGTTATTATAGGGAAAAGGTACCTCCACTGATGCTTTATCACCAAGGCTTGTTTCCACAACAACCCAAAATTTTCAAAATCCAATTGTCATTGGGACAGAAAGTGAGGTGAAATCTTCTGAACAGGGGCACACACAGCAAAACAAATGTTACAGCAGTGTTAACCCTTCCCTATGCTATCCAAAAAGCTTAAAAATAGCTTTTTTGGCTGGAGCTACACTTAAAAAATGTACCTGTTCCGACTTACAAACAGATTTGTCTTAAGAACAAACCTATAGTCCCTAACTTGTTTGTAACCCGGGGACCCCCTGTATGTCTAAGGTTGCTCACCAGAATACCATGAGGAAACAAAGGGGGGATATGTCAGAACTATTGAGGTTAAAAAGCATTTATTTCTAAGGCCTATACATACAGTATTATTTTATATATGGCTTCATGGGCAGATGGGAAACCATCTTGTTCTGTTTGTTAGAAGACTGAATGTAAGTTCATTGCTTGTGAATAGAGTCTCTTACGAGAGATATTTAAAAACCCTATCAGATATTCTCCCAGGTCATAAATTGTGAATCCTAGACAACCAGACAAGATAAGGGTTGGCCATGGTGAGTGTGTGATAATGTGATTGATGACTCATGTCTCAACTGAACAAAGAATAGAGACTTGAATTTTTTTTCTCATTACTAAAAAGAAAGAGGGGCTTATTTAAAAGTTGCCTTATGAACAAGTATTATTAACCACTTGACGACCGCCTTGCGACGATATACGTCGGCAGAATGGCACGGGCAGGCAGAACCACATACCGCGGGCGGTCGGCATTTGTCCCCCGGCGATCGGAGGTGAGGGGGAGGCCATCCATTTGTGGCCCCCCCCTCGCGATCGCTCCCAGCCAATAGAATCATTCCTCTGCTGCTGTATAGTAAACAGCAGCAGAGGAAGTGATATCATCTCTCCACGGCTCGGTATTTTCCGTTCCGGCGCCGAGGAGAGAAGACATCAATGTGAGTGCACCAACACACACACAGTAGAACATGCCAGGCATACTTTACACCCCCGATCACCCCTGATCACCCCCGATCACCCCCCAATCACCCCTCCCCCCGTCACACTGACACCAAGCAGTTTTTTTTTTTCTGATTACTGCATTGGTGTCAGTTTGTGACAGTTAGTGTGGTAGGGCAGTTAGTGTTAGCCCCCTTTAGGTCTAGGGTACCCCCCTAACCCCCCCTAATAAAGTTTTAACCCCTTGATCACACCCCGTCGCCAGTGTAACTAAGCAATCATTTTTCTGATCGCTGTATTAGTGTCACTGGTGACGCTAGTTAAGGAAGTAAATATATAGTTTCGCCCTCAGCATTATATAGCGTCAGGGACCCCCATATACTACCTAATAAAGGTTTTAACCCCTTGATTGCCCCCTAGTTAACCCTTTCACCAGTGATCACCGTATAACTGTTAAGGGTGACGCTGGTTAGTTAGTTTATTTTTTATAGTGTCAGGGCACCCGCTGTTTATTACCGAATAAAGGTTTAGCCCCCTGATCGCCCGGCTGTGATATGCATCGCCCCAGGCAGCGTCAGGTTAGCGCCAGTACCGCTAACACCCATGCACGCAGCATATGCCTCCCTTAGTGGTATAGTATCTGAACGGATCAATATCTGATCCAATCAGATCTATACTAGCGTCCCCAGCAGTTTAGGGTTCCCAAAAACGCAGTGTTAGCGGGATCAGCCCAGATACCTGCTAGCACCTGCGTTTTGCCCCTCCGCCCGGCCGAGCCCAGCCCACCCAAGTACAGTATCGATCAATCACTGTCACTTACAGAACACTAAACTCATAACTGCAGCATTCACAGAGTCAGGCCTGATCCCTGCGATAGCTAACAGTTTTTTTGGTAGCGTTTTGGTGAACTGGCAAGCACCAGCGGCCTAGTACACCCCGGTCATAGTCAAACCAGCACTGCAGTAACACTTGGTGACGTGGCGAGTCCCATAAGTGCAGTTCAAGCTGGTAAGGGGGCAAGCACAAGTAGTGTACCGCTGCCACCAAGAAGAAGACAAACACTGGCCCGTCGTGCCCATAATGCCCTTCCTGCTGCATTCGCCAATCCTAATTGGGAACCCACCGCTTCTGCAGCGCCCGTACTTCCCCCATTCACATCCCCAACCAAATGCAGTCGACTGCATGAGAGGCATTTTCTTTATGTCCTCCCGAGTACCCCTACCCAACGAAACCCCCAAAAAAGATGTCGTGTCTGCAGCAAGTGCGGATATAGGCGTGACACCTGCTATTATTTTCCCTCCTGTCCTGACAATCCTGGTCTTTGCATTGGTGAATGTTTTGAACGCTACCATACACTAGTTGAGTATTAGCGTAGGGTACAGCATTGCACAGACTAGGCACACTTTCACAGGGTCTCCCAAGATGCCATCGCATTTTGAGAGACCCGAACCTGGAACCGGTTACAGTTATAAAAGTTACAGTTACAAAAAAAAGTGTAAAAAAAAAAACACAAAAAAAATATAAAACCAAAAAAAAATAGTTGTCGTTTCATTGTTCTCTCTCTCTCTATTCTCTCTCTATTGTTCTGCTCTTTTTTACTGGATTCTATTCTGCAATGTTTTATTGTTATTATGTTTTATCATGTTTGCTTTCCGGGTATGCAATTTTTTATACTTTACCGTTTACTGTGTTTTATTGTTAACCATTTTTTTGTCTTCTGGTACGCCATTCACGACTTTGAGTGGTTATACCAGAATGATGCCTGCAGGTTTAGGTATCATCTTGGTATCATTCTTTTCAGCCAGCAGTCGGCTTTCATGTAAAAGCAATCCTAGTGGCTAATTAGCCTCTAGACTGCTTTTACAAGCAGTGGGAGGGAATGCCCCCCCCCCACCGTCTTCCGTGTTTTTCTCTGGCTCTCCTGTCTCAACAGGGAACCTGAGAATGCAGCCGGTGATTCAGCCAGCTGGCCATAGAGCTGATCAGAGACTAGAGTGGCTCCAAACATCTCTATGGCCTAAGAAACTGGAAGCTACGAGCATTTCATGACTTAGATTTCGCCGGATGTAACCAGCGCCATTGGGAAATTGGGAAAGCATTTTATCACACCGATCTTGGTGTGGTCAGATGCTTTGAGGGCAGAGGAGAGATCTAGGGTCTAAAAGACCCCAATTTTTTCAAAAAAGAGTACCTGTCACTACCTATTGCTGTCATAGGGGATATTTACATTCCCTGAGATAACAATAAAAATGATTAAAAAAAATGAAAGGAACAGTTTAAAAATAAGATAAAAAAGCAAAAAAAAAAAAAAAGAAAAAAGCACCCCTGTCCCCCCCTGCTCTCGCGCTAAGGCGAATGCAAGCATCGGCCTGACGTCAAATGTAAACAGCAATTGCACCATGCATGTGAGGTATCACCACGAAGGTCAGATAGAGGGCAGTAATTTTAGCAGTAGACATCCTCTGTAAATCTAAAGTGGTAACCTGTAAAGGCTTTTAAAAATGTATTTATTTTGTTGCCACTACACGTTTGTGCGCAATTTTAAAGCATGTCATGTTTGGTATCCATGTACTCGGCCTAAGATCATCTTTTTTATTACATCAAACATTTGGGCAATATAGTGTCTTTTAGTGCATTAAAATTTAAAAAAGTGTGTTTTTTCACCAAAAAATGCATTTGAAAAATCGCTGCGCAAATACTGTGTGAAAAAAAAATGAAACACCCACCATTTTAATCTGTAGGGCATTTGCTTTAAAAATATATATAATGTTTAGGGGTTCAAAGTAATTTCCCTGCAAAAAAAAATTTTTTTTTTCATGTAAACAAAAAGTGTCAGAAAGGGCTTTGTCTTCAAGTGGTTAGAAGAGTGGGTGATATGTGACATAAGCTTCTAAATGTTGTGCATAAAATGCCAGGACAGTTCAAAACCCCCCCAAATGACCCCATTTTGGAAAGTAGACACCCCAAGCTATTTGCTGAGAGGCATGTCGAGTCCATGGAATATTTTATATTGTGACACAAGTTGCGGGAAAAAGACAATTTTTTTTTTTGCACAAAGTTGTCACTAAATGATATATTGCTCAAACATGCCATGGGAATATGTGAAATTACACCCCAAAATATATTCTGTTGCTTCTCCTGAGTACGGGGATACCACATGTGTGAGACTTTTTGGGAGCCTAGCCTCGTACGGGACCCCGAAAACCAAGCACCACCTTCAGGCTTTCTAAGGGCGTAAATTTTTGATTTCACTCTTCACTGCCTATCACAGTTTCGGAGGCCATGGAATGCCCAGGTGGCACAACCCCCCCAAATGACCCTATTTTGGAAAGTAGACACCCCAAGCTATTTTATGAGAGGTATAGTGAGTATTTTGCAGACCTCACTTTTTGTCACAAAGTTTTAAAAATTGAAAAAAGAAAAAAAAAATTTTCTTGTCTTTCTTCATTTTCAAAAACAAATGAGAGCTGCAAAATACTCACCATGCCTCTCAGCAAATAGCTTGGGGTGTCTACTTTCCAAAATGGGGTCATTTGGGGGCGGGGGGTTGTGCCACCTGGGCATTCCATGGCCTCCGAAACTGTGATAGGCAGTGAAGAGTGAAATCAAAAATTTACACCCTTAGAAATCCTGAAGGCGGTGATTGGTTTTCAGAGCCCCGTACGCGGCTAGGCTCCCAAAAAGTCTCACACATGTGGTATCCCTGTACTCAGGAGAAGCAGCTGAATGTATTTTGGGGTGCAATTCCACGTATGCCCATGGCCTGTGTGAGCAATATATCATTTAGTGACAACTTTTTGTAATTTTTTTTTTTTGTCATTATTCAATCACTTGGGACAAAAAAAATTTATATTCAATGGGCTCAACATGCCTCTCAGCAATTTTCTTTGGGTGTCTACTTTCCAAAATGGGGTCATTTGGGGGGGGGGTTGTACTGCCCTGCCATTTATCACCTCAAGAAATGACATAGGCAGTCATAAACTAAAAGCTGTGTAAATTCCAGAAAATGTACCCTAGTTTGTAGACGCTATAACTTTTGCGCAAACCAATAAATATACGCTTATTGACATTTTTTTCTACCAAAGACATGTGGCTGAATACATTTTGGCCTAAATGTATGACTAAAATTGAGTTTATTAGATTTTTTTAATAACAAAAAGTAGAAAAATATTTTCAGAATTTTCGGTCTTTTTCCATTTATAGCGCAAAAAATAAAAACCGCAGAGGTGATCAAATGCCATCAAAAGAAAGCTCTATTTATGGGAAAAAAAGGACGCAAATTTCGTTTGGGTACAGCATTGCATGACTGTGCAATTAGCAGTTAAAGCGACGCAGTGCCAAATTGTAAAAAGTGCTCTGGTCAGGAAGGGGGTAAATCCTTCCGGGGCTGAAGTGGTTAATAGCAAGTAATTATATTAGCAATAATTTCAATTGTATTATTACATTGTTGGCAATTGGCAATTATATGCCTTCATAATTGAATAATCTCACATATTTTGGTTTATATATTTTTATAACATTCAACATATATTCATTATATTGATTGTACTCATTTAAATATATTAGTATATATATTATTAATATGAGCATTACAGGTTTGAAATACTATGAATACTATGAATAAGAGTGTCAGGGCTGGGCTCAGCCCTTCCTTCCTCTGAGCTGGCCGCTCAGCTGTCGGCTAATTGCCAGCTTCTATCTCTCCACAGTGACTCACCTGTTGATGATATCCTGCTGGTCAGTCCTGCCACGGTTTAGGAGATATTTGCAAAAAGACAGGCACCGCTGTCTACAGCGCATTAAATACCATTATGCATAATGGTATTTGTCAGTCCATGTTTTCCACAGTTTGTTAAATTTATCACATTTAAGCGGGTTAATTGCTATAAGTCGTTCAAATGTGTAATTTTGCTGGACCTTCCTAGTCACATCAGTAATGTTAAGTGTTGGAGCGTTTTTCCAGTTGCGGAGTATCAAGGACCTAGCAACCAACAGTATGTGTGATACTACATGCCTCCTGGAATACAGGAATTTTTCTAATCCAATCAGTAGTATAGCCAGTTTTGGGTCTGGGGGTGTAATAATTCCTGTGATTTCTGCTATAAGTTTAAAGGTGTTGTTCCAGCAGCTAGTGACGTTAGGGCATTCCCAGAACATGTGGAGAAAATGGCCTTTATGTCCGCATGCTCTCCAGCATAGAGGTGAGTTGTCAGGAAACATTTTTGAGAGTCTACATGGGGTATATTGCCAGCGATGTATTATCTTGAGAGATGTTTACCAGTGAGTAGTGCAGTGTGATACAGTTTGTACAGTCTTAAACGCGAATTGCGATTGTTTGTCTGTGATCATACATTTTTTTTCTAACACCCTAGAGAATAAAATGGCGGTCATTGCAATACTTTTTGTCACACCGTATTTGCGCAGCGGTCTTACAAGCGTACTTTTTTTGGAAAAAATTCACTTTTTTGAATAAAAAAATAGGACAACAGTAATTTTTTTTTAATATTGTGAAAGATAATGTTACGCCGAGTAAAGTGATACCCAACATGTCATGCTTTAAAATTGCTCCTGCTCATGGAATGGTGTCAAACTTTTACCATTAAAAATCTCCATAGGCGACGTTTAAAAAATTCTACAGGTTGCATGTTTTGAGTTACAGAGGAGGTCTAGGGCTAGAATTATTGCTCTCACTCTAACGATTGTGGTGATCACATGTGTGGTTTGACCACCGTTTTCATATGCGAGCGCTACTCATGTATGCGTTCGCTTCTGCGCGCTAGCTCATTGGGACGGGGCGCTTTAAAAAAAATGTTGTTTCTTATTTATTTTATTTATTTATTATTTATTTTTACACTGTGTTTTTTTTTTAAAAAAAAAGTTTGGGTCACTTTTATTCCTATTACAAGGAATGTAAACATCCCTTGTAATAGAAAAAAGCATGACAGGTCCTCTTAAATATGAGATCTGAGGTCAAAAATTCCTCAGATCTCATATTTGGACTTAAATGCAATAAAAAAAAATAAATAAATTGTCATTTGAAAAAATGACAACAAAAAAATGGCCCTTTAAGACGTATGGGTGGAAGTGACGTTTTGACGTCGCTTCCGGCCTGCTATGGTATGGAGATGGGTGGGGGCCATCTTCCCCTCACTCATCTCCATACCCAGCCACGGACAGGTCCCGATCGCCTCCACCGCTGCCGAAGGCTCCGGTAAGTGGCGGAGGGCGCGGGAGAGCGGCGGGAGGGGGGCCCCTCTCTCGCTGCCGATAACGGTGATCTCACAGCGAACCCGCCACAGAGACCACCATTATCGTTAACAGGACTGCTCACTGAAAAGATGGATACCTTGGTTATGGCAGCAGCTGCTGCCGTTACCCAGATATCCATCTTTAAAGTGCCGACGTATATGTACAGGAGCCGGTAGGCATTAACTCACAGCGATGGATCGCTAAAGTGTGAATCAACCTCAACACTAAATTAACCCCTGCCACCACAACATTTACTTTAATCTTTCAAGACACTGAACATTACAAATTCACTTTAAGGCTGCTTGAAGTTTTTCAATCATCTTCCTCAGCCTCTCTTCACATGATTGTCCCTAAAGATCATTATTCCATCATTACTTGTGAGACAATTACCTGTGCGTGTCATTGTACATCCACCACTCATTACCAGGCTGTTTATTCCAGAGTTCTCTAAACATTGAAATGCTGTTCCTTTCCATCCCCTGGGGCCATGACCATGGATTGGCTACAAGTACTTTCAATTAACCTAATTTCTTTTTGCTTCAGTTCAGGTTATTTTGTGGGGAGCTAAATCGTGATGCTTTTTTATTATTTGTGCATGTCTCTTCTTTCCTGTCATTGGTGAAACTAGGGCAGTTCAGTTTCATCTTCCTGACTATTAGCTGTACTAACTTTTCCCTTGTTAGCGTTGCAATCATCAATATATTTATATCAACCAAGGTAGTGGTGATGGTGAGGGATATAAGATAACTGTTCCTCTATTCCAAATATTTTTGGAACTGAGAGTTAAAGCCCAACTAAACTGCATCTGAGCACCACAAGCCAAAAACGCTATTTAATTAATTTTAAAAATTCAAAGCAAACTCATCCATCCATTAATATCTCTATATTTTATTTTGATGAGAAATCACTTTGAAAAATACCCCCTAGCATTTTGGGCTGTGGCCATCTTGAGTAAGGGCAGTTGATTCATGTAGAATTTACATCCTGGAATCCATCTTCCCTTAACTTAGGCAGGAGGGTGTGCTTTGCTGAGAAAACCCCTCCTCATTTCCTCCCTTCCTGAAGGCTCCTGGGATGTATGACATCATTTGCCTGAAAACCAGTAAGTACCTGAAGAAATGTAAAAAAAAATGAAAGTGGAACTTCAGTAATTTTTTCAACTTTCCATCTATCAAATCTTCTGCCCTTGTTGGAAGCAGAAAGGGACTAAAAAATTGGACTTTTAAGGCACAACTGTAATGGACTACAAAAAATATGTAAAAAAGTTGAATTTTATTAATAACATACAAAGAACATGGGGAGTGGACATGGACATTTAAAAAACATCAGATATAGGCATACAACACATGCAGTAACACCATTGAGGATCCTATCCTGCAGTCTCCTATGTTATTCTATATACTCTTAACAATACATTCAAAATCCAGGTAAAAGAAAAGGGTAGACTTCCCCTAGAGAGTTTGAGGTTTGAGGGAGCACTGCAGGTCTGGTATTCCAGAGTGGTGTATTCTCCAATTGCTCTACATGTTTCACGTTGACAAAGAACGCTTCTTCAGGAGCTAGAGGTTCTATTAAAAAATACATACAGACAAAGGAAAACATATATCAAAATCCCAAAAAATTAGAAAATTGTTCTCAATAGGTAAACTGTAGGAAAAGTGCGAGTAACCACTTTATTGGAGAAGATAGAAAGATCCAACCCCTAGTGGCGAGGCATGGCTAGGGCCCTATAAAAGATTGAGGTCTCAGATGGAAGGACAGCACAGATCAGCGGTTCTGCCCTTGTTGTTTTAACTTTGGATAGTTAAACATTTTTTTCTGCCAGTAAATACCTTATACAGCCCACTTCCCATTTTTTGTCTGGTAAAAAGCCTAGGCTTATGACTCTCTCTCGTGAGAGTTTGCCAGGAAGGGAGGGGCGATCAGTCATAAGAGGGCCAATGAGAGCTGCAGGACTGCAGAGCTGGAGGTGTGCCTCTGTGTGTCTGTGTAAATCCAGGAAGTGAACAGGCAGCAGCTTTAGCTGCCCACAGTAAAAATGGATGCAGCCAGACTTAGTGGAGGGAGATTTCTGCAGCATATTTGGCAAGTATAGAATCACAGTATATATAAAATAATATGCAAAGTGGTTGAAGGGAAGCTTCAGAATGGCAAAGATGTTTTTATTACAAATTATGTGAGCAGACTGCAGTTCCGCTTTAAAACAAGTAAAATAGGATATACAGTGCCTTGCAAAAGTATTCACCCCCCTTGGCTTTTGACCTATTTTGTTACATTACAGCCTTTAGTTAAATTTTTTTTAAATCTGAATCATATGTGATGGATCAGAACACAATAGTCTAAGTTGGTGAAGTAAAATTAGAAATATATATACATAAAACTATTTTTTCATAAATAAAAAACTGATAATTGGCATGTGCGTATGTATTCACCCCCTTTGTTATGAAGCCCATAAAAAGCTCTGGTGTGACCGATTACCTTCAGAAGTCACATAATTAGTGAAATGATGTCCACCTGTGCGCAATCTAAGTGTCACATGATCTGTCATTACATATACACACCTTTTTGAAAGGCCCCAGAGGCTGCCACACCTAAGCAAGAGGCACCACTAACCAAACACTGCCATGAAGACCAAGGAACTCTCCAAACAAGTAAGGGATATTGTGGTTGAGAAATACAAATCAGGGTTAGGTTATAAAAAAATATCCAAATCTTTGATGATCCCTAGGAGCACCATCAAATCTACCATAAACAAATGGAAAGAACATGGCACAACAGCAAACCTGCCTAGAGACGACCGCACACCAAAACTCACGGACCGGGCAAGAAGGGCATTAATCAGAGAGGCAATACAGAGACCCAAGATAATCCTGGAGGAGCTGCAGAGTTCCACAGCAGAGACTGGAGTATCTGTACATAGGACGACAATACGCCGTACGCTCCATAGAGTTGGGCTTTATGGCAGAGTGGCCAGAAGAAAGCCATTACTTTCAGCAAAAAACAAAATGCCACATTTTGAGTTTGCGAAAAGGCATGTGGGAGACTCCCAAAATGTATGGAGGAAGGTGCTCTGGTCTGATGAAACTAAAATTGAACTTTTTGGCCATCAAAGGAAACGCTATGTCTGGCGCAAACCCAACACATCACATCACCCAAAGAACACCATCCCCACAGTGAGACATGGTGGTGGCAGCATCATGCTGTGGGGATGTTTTTCAGCAGTCTGGACTGGGGAACTGATCAGAGTTGAGGGAAAGATGGATGGTGCAAAATACAGGGATGTTCTTGAGCAAAACCTGTACCACTCTGTGTGTGATTTGAGGCTAGGACTGAGGTTCACCTTCCAGCAGGACAATGACCTGACAATCCACAATGGTGAATAGTTATGCACATTGACTTTTTCTGTTATTTTGTCCTATTTGTTGTATGTTTCACAATAAATAAATAAAAAAAATCTTCAAAGTTGTGGACATGTTCTGTAAATTAAATGATGCAAATCCTCAAACAATCCATGTTAATTCCAGGTTGTGAGGCAACAAAACACGAAAAATGCCAAGGGGTTGAATACTTTTGCAAGGCACTGTACTTTCTATTTATTATTGCTAGAAGCTTAAAGTGATTATATGTAAAGTCTCATTTTTTTAAAAATAAAAAACATGTTATACTTACCTGCTCTGTGGCGTGGTTTTGCACAGAGCTGCCCCGATCCTCTTCTTGTTGGGTCCCTCTCTGGTGCTTCTGGCCCCTCCCTCCTGTTGAGTGCCCCCACAGCGAGCAGCTTGCTATGGGGGCACCCGAGCCGAGCCACAGCTCCCTGTGTCCATTCAGACACTGAGCCACAGCTTGGCCCCACCCCCTTTCTCTCCTCATTGACTAAAATACTTTGATTGACAGCAGTGGGGGCCTATGGCACCAGGCTGCTGTCTCAGCCAATGAGGAGGGGAGTCCCGGGCAGCTGAGACACTCCTGCAACATCGCTGGATCTAAAGGAACCTCAGGTATGTATTAGGGGGCTGAGGGGAGCTGCTGCACACAGAAGGCTTTTTATGTTAATGCATAGAATGCATTAACATAAAAAACATTCTGCCTTTACAATCACAGTAAAGTATAGCCAAAGGCAATTTTTCTGTTTTGGATAGCGTGGAGAAGGATTAGAACCCCCGGTCAGTTTTTATTGCTGTCTGTGTCCCCATTAAGGAGATTCACCCTCTCTATTTTTACCATTATCACTGAAAATGAAAGTAAGAGAAAATCTCAAGTTTTGGGTTGTCCCCAGAAAAGTAATAGATTGGAAATCTTCCAGTGGGGACACTACTTCCCTGTGGTCCCCAAGGAATTCCCTTACTTTGCAAGGATTTCCTCTCACTTCCTGTTTGACTATGGGACAGGAAGTGAGAGGAAAGTGAAGGGACACAGATGGTGAAAAAAATCTGACAAGGCTTAAACCCCCCTCTTACTCTATCCAAAGTGAAAAAAAACCCTCAGAAAATTGTATCATACTTACTGTAATTTTCTTTTCTGGGCCTATCCATGGCAGCATACATGTGATAGTAGCCCCACCTATTTCTGCCTACTTCCGCCCACAGGACCAGTGCATAGCTATAAAAAGTTAAAACCCACACAACAGCCCGATCCCTGTACATCCCTAGGAGCAAACTGAGTGGGCTCAGTATGCTGCCCTGGATAGGCACCAGGAAAAGAAAATTACGGTAAGTATGATACAATTTTCTGTTTTCCTGGTGCCTCCATGGCAGCATACATGTGATGGATTAATAACTAGCTACCAGGATGGGAAGCTTCAGCAAATCTTATCATAAGAAAGTGAGTAAGCTACTGGCTTCACGCCAAACACAGCTGCAGTGAGAAGTACTAAGCCATCAGTATTGCTGAAAGAATGCGCCATAATAGAACCTGATTGGCTCTCCTGTCTTTCGTGTTGGCTGACATCTCTGCATAAGGTGCCCACGATGTCCAGATGCAATTACTTTTGGTGGTTGCAGCCCAGCCATATAGTGGGACCTTAGAATTGACTTTATTTGGACGAAGTCTAAGGACTAATGCCGACCGGCTCCTGATCAGCGCTCTCAGCCAATGGCAGAATATTTAAATGTCAAGCACCTGTCAAACAGGTGCAGAAAAATTGGTCTTTGGGTTTCGGTGGAAGGATATCGGTGATTGTATTTTCCCTTATGTGCCACATCCCTAAATAGCTAGAAAGCGAGAAATCCCCTGCGGGTGGGAATTTAAGGCACTCAATAGTGATACAATGAAGTATTTAAAAGATCAATTTATTGAGTAGAAAAATTGTTAAAATAGAAAACATGAAATAAACCTGGATAGATCAACTGGACAAACATCATAACGATGATGTAACCGATTTGATTTTTTTGAAATGTCAGATCCCTTCAAAGACTGCCTATGCTGATGCTGAGTGACTATCCTGTTATACTGAGTAATTATCCTCTTAGTCCTCAATGATCATGATGATAGCTTGTAAGAACATTTTTGGTTCTGGGCGCCGCCAGTCCCGTCACCAGTGCCTAAGGCCCAATTTTTCAGCCCCTGTTTAACAGAGGCGTGTAATTACAATTTTTGATGCAATACTTTGCAGCAGGGTTAATTGCTGCGCTCCAACTAGAGAATCTGTGAGGGGTTGCAGTGTTGTGGCACCAGCACCAGTGCCCAAGGCCCAAATTTTCAGCCCCTGTTTAACAGGGGCGTATAATTACAATTTTTTTGATGCAATACTTTGCAGCAGGGCTCATTCCTACGCTCCAACTATAGCATCTGTGAGGGGTTGCAGTGTTGTGGCACCAGTGCCTTAGGCCCAATTTTTCTGCCCCTGTTCAACAGGTGCATGTAATTACAATTTTTGATAAAAAATTTTCACAGCAGGACCCATTCCAGTGCCCACCAAGAGTAACTGTGAGGACTTACAGTGTTGTGGCACCAGCACCACCACCACCACCAAAGGCCCAATTTTTCTACCACTATTCAACAATGGCATGTAATTACAATTCTTGATCTAATATTTCACAGCAGGGCACGTTCCTGCGCCCACCAAGAGTAACTGTGGCTTACAATGTTGTGGCAACACCAACACCTAAAGGCCCCAAATTCTGCAGAGTATATAGGACAGGCCCCTACTTTCAAACATCCAACTTACAAACGACTCCTACTTGCAAACGGAAGGAGACAACAGGAAGTGAGATAAAATCTACCCCTAAGAAGGGAAATTCTCTCCTTTAAGAGTTAATATGGGAAAAACGTGTCTCCTCTTCACTGATGCTTTATCACCAATCCTTTTTTCACTAAAAACCCCAAATTTTCAAAAAACATTTGTCATTGGGACAGAAAGTGAGGTGAAATCTTCTGAAGAGGTGCACAGACAGCAAAACAAATGTTACAGGGGTGATAACCCTTCCCTATGTTTTCCAAAAAGCTTAAAAATAGATTTTTTGGCTGGAGCTACACTTTAAAAATGTACCAGTTCAAAATTACAACCAGATTCTACTTAACAACAAACCTACAGTCCCTGTTTTGTTTTCACCGCCTCTATACTGCTGTTCAGAGTATATAGGACCTGTGGGCGGGGTTCCCCTTAATATCCATACAAGACCCAAAGGGCCTGGTAATGGACTGGACTGGGGGGGGGGGGGGGGTACCCATGCCGCCTGTCTCACTGATTTTCATCCATATTGCCGGGACCCGACATTACATTAAAGCAGTTATAAATTACTTTTATTCCTTTTAAGATGTCATTTTGTGCAGGGACTGTTCTAAGCACGGGAAACACGCACCATTTTACAGGCATACTATAGACACCCCCAGGTACGATATTTAAAGGAATATTTCAGTTTTTTTCACTTTAAGCATCATTAAAATCACTGCTCCCGAAAAAACAGTAGTTTTTAAAACTTTTTTTTGCATTGATACATGTCCCATGGGGCAGGACCCGGGTCCCCAAACCCTGTTTAGGACAAAAATTTGCATATTAGCCTTTAAAATTAGCACTTTTGATTTTGAACGTTTGAATCCCTTAGACTTTAATGGGGTTCTAAAGTTCGCGCAAACTTTCGGTCCGTTCGCAGGTTCTGGTGCGAACCAAACCGTGGGGGTGTTCGGCTCATCCCTAGTCCTCATTCACACTCGCTTTGAGATCACTTCTCACATAAAGACAGACACCGCCACCTTTCCTTTTTACCCTGTCTCTGAAAGAGTGCATAGCCAGGAATATTGATTGCCCAGTCATGTGAGGAATGAAGCCAAGATTCAGCAATACCGATTACATGATAGCTCTCCTCGTGCACCAGAGCTTCCAACTCACATATTTTGCTTGGCAGACTTCTGGCATTGTTGAACAAACACTTTAATGCATTATTACATTTAGCTCTCATGTTTTGCATATCTTTTTTAAAAGTACAAATAGCACTATAATTTCCAATGGTTGTTTGCAACATTGGAACCTTCTTGTCACCTGTTTACAATCACTTTAACTTTAAAAAAGGCAACAGCAGAGGGAGAGGCAAAATCAGGTGGTGGATTAAGCCACTGCCCGAGTAAGTTAAGTTTCTTATGTCAATACTTTGTTGTACTTGTAAAAAAACTTTGCATACATGTCTTCATGCCTTTAATTTTGACTTCAATGGCCTTTAAATGACCCTCTAAGATTTTACAATGACCTATTTTTGCCTAGTGGAACATCTCACCCTGCTGTTGCTCATAAACAAGTTGCTCTTTGTCAAAATTTTGTGTGCGACAACATTGAGTTCCTCCCGACAACATACAATAGGGCTGCAAGGGAGAACTCAGCATCAACATTGATCATCTAGAACAGGGGTCTTCAAACTGCGGCCCTCCAGGTGTTCAGGAACTACAATTCCCATCATGCCTAGTCATGTCTGTGAATGTCAGAGTTTTAAATGCCTCATGGGATGTGTAGTTCTGCAACAGCTGGAGGGCCGTAGTTTGAGGATCCCTGATCTAGAATATTCACGGACATGATGTACTTACCTCTCTTGTTGCTCAAGGTATCAAAATTGTGACCAGCCATGTAACTGTTTCTTCATGGATGTAAGGCACTAGCACTTTTTATAGTCCAACATCTCAACAGAAGCTTGTAATCCGCCACCAGTTTTTTGCCTAGAAGAAAAGAGATAAGCAACAAAGCAAACAAACTAGAAATCTAAGGTGTACAATAGAAAGGATCAAGTGCCATTTACTTGAGACAAATTAAAGACATTTGCAGTCATGCTTTCTAATGTCAGTACACACAATCAGACTAATCTTTAATTCCGGCTCAACACTATTTTCCTCTTGATGTAGCCCTTGATGTATTGGTATCACTTTTTCACATTATCTTCACTAGAGGTGCTACTCCCACTGATTTACAACTCTTGTAATTATTTTCCATTGCTTTTTCTTCCAAGCTTGATCACTCGTAAGCATGTGGGGACCAAACAACTTGTCAAACACAGGAGTCAGAATCCTGACCAATGCCACATTCTCTGCATATGTGAACTTCAGATTTTGTTGTTGACCATCTGAACATTTCCTCTTGTTAGGGGTACTTGCTATTTGCTTGACACTGCTGTGACTGGAACTTTCATGATGTCTGCTTTTCTTGGATCTTGAGAGAGCGGTCTTTGTGTAAGCATCACTGTTGTCAGTTGAGGGTTTCTCAACTCATTCTCAGAGGTTTATACAAACCTTGCTTTTGTTTCTTCCAGATGAGTGAGACTTGTTGGATGATCTGTGGATTCCATGGTGGATTGATTCTGGGGCACTATGAAAAACACAAGCATGCTTTTAAGTTGCTGATTAATTCACTTTGACATATAAAAATACCACCTATTGTTTACCATAAACTTTGCTGGTTTTACCAAGCCCATCCTTCCTGAGTTTTTTGCTTTTGGATGCTGCATCATTCAACTACAAGAAAATCACAAAGTTGTTGAAGCACAGTTAGATGGAGAAATGTAATGTATGTTCGTTTGGACGGTAGTAAATACTGTATATTCACAAAATGCAGTATGGCACTAACGAGGAAATCGGGGGGGGGGGAGGGGGGCTTCAGTAACCAAAACTACAGTGTTTATCCTCATGACACATCACAGGAAGCACCCTCATGGCTAACAGAGGACAGAATTAGGCTTAGACTAATAGACTTAAAAAACTTAACGTTAATAAGTCACCGGGACCAGATGGCTTGCACCCAAGGGTCCTTAGGAAACTCAGTCAAGTAATTACCAGAACATTGTTCCTAATTTTTACTGACAGTCTACTGACTGGAATGGTACCAGCTGATTTGAGAAAAGCCAATGTAGCACCAATATTTTAAAATACATCCCTGGGATTTACAGACCAGTTAGCCTAACATCAATAGTATGCAAGCTCTTGGAGGGGATGATAAGGGATTATATACAAGATTTTAATAATGAAAACAGTATAATTAGCAGTAATCAGCATGGATTCATTAAGAATCATTCTTGTCAAACCAATGTATTAACCTTCTATAAGGAGGTGAACTGCCATCTAGATAAAGGAATGCCCGTAGTAGTGTATCTGGATTTTGCAAAAACATTTGACACAGTTCCCCATAAACGTTTACTGTACAAAGTAAGGTCCGTTAGCATGGACCATAGGGTGAGTACATGGATTGAAAAATGGCTACAAGGGCGAGTTCAATGGGTAGTGATAAATGGGGAGTACTCAGAATGGTGAGGGGTGGAAAGTGGGGTCCCCCAGGGTTCTGTCCTGGACCAATACTATTTAATTTGTTCATAAACGACATGGAGGATGGGGTAAACAGTTCAATCTCTGTATTTGGGGACGATACTAAGCTAAGCAGGGCAATAACTTAACTAGGACGGGGGGTCCTAGTAGATGATAGGCTCAGCAATGGCATGCAATGCCAAGCTGCTGCTAACAAAGCAAACAGAATATTGGCATGCATTAAAAAAGGGATTAACTCAAGAGAAAAAGCGATAATTATCCCACTCTACAAGACTCTGGCCTGGCCTCACCTGGAGTATGCTGTTCAGTTCTAGGCACAAGTCCTCAGGAAGGATGTGCTGGAAATGGAGCGAGTACAGAGAAGGGCAACAAAACTAATAAAGGGTCTGGAGGACATTAGTTATGAGGGAAGGTTACGAGCACTGAACTTATTCTCTCTGGAGAAGAGACGCTTGAGAGGGGATATGATTTCAATTTACAAATACCATACTAGTGACCACACAATAGGGATAAAACTTTTCCACGGAAGGGAGTTTAATAAGACACGTGGCCACTCATTAAAATTAGAAGAAAATAGGTTTAACCTTAAACTGCGTATATGGTTCTTTACTGTTATGCCCTGTACACACGGTCGGACATTGATCAGACATTTCGACAACAAAATCCATGGATTTTTTCCGACGCATGTTGGCTCAAACTTGTCTTGCATACACATGGTCACACAAAGTTGTCGGAATTTCCGAACGCCAAGAACGCGGTGACGTACACCACGTATGACGAGACTATAAAAGAGCAGTTCAATACCAAGCGCGGCACCCTTTGGGCTCCTTTTGCTAATCTCATGTTAGTAAAAGTTTGGTGAGAGATGATTCACGCTTTTTCAGACTCATGGTTTTCAGATCGTATTTCTGGTGTTCAGTTTGTGCTTGTGGGTTTGTATCTGGTCTTCAGTGCATGCAGCGAGTTCCCATCGATTTGTCATTGTGTTCTTGTCCGCAGGGCCATCTTTAATATTGATTGGACCCTGGGCAAAACTTTTCTTGGGGCACCCCCATGCAGTTTCGCTCTCCACTTGCTCTGAGACATACAATAAGCAGGTGCAAAACAGACACCCTGTACAAGGAGAGAGGGCAGCTGCAAAATAAATACAGCTAGAAATCAGTTTACTGAATCAGATAAGGCAGCTATTGGTTGCCAGAGGTTACAGTGTATCATTACCGCTCACTGACTGGTTGCTAGAGGTTATAGCACACATTATGGGCTCACTGATTAGTTGCTAAAGGTTACAGCATATGATTTCTGCTTGTTGATTGGCTGCTAGAGATTACTGTGGATATGACCTCAGGGGGGCATGATATACATATCAATGCCACCGGCCGCTGCTATTCACATATGAATGCCGCCGCTATTTCCATATGAATGCCGGTAATTTACATGTAAACACAGGGTCTGCAGGTGAGTCATCTGTACACAACAAAAGGGCAGAGCTGGGCAGCATTAGTAGCAGCACTTCACACTGAGATATCGGGACACAGCACAGGACTAAAACTTCAAGGGGCCAGGGAATTTAAACTGGGATAGTTGGCAAGTACGTGGCAGCTGCTTTGGGCCCCACAACAATGATAAGGCCCAGGGCAGCTGCCCCTTTTGCCCTGCCTTAAAAACGGCCCTGCTTGTCCATTTGTTACTTATTTTCAGGTCACTCTTCACAGGCCTTGCTGTTCTTCAGTGCGTTCTGTTACTTCGTTCTGACCAGCCGACCGTTTTCTAGCCATGTTGCGTGTACGTACTCCTCGTAGGGTTTGTGCTGTGCAGGGGCTTGGTGTTGGGGTTCTTACTTTGACACAAGCCCAGTCCATGAACAGGGCGAGGAGGAGTTCATGGACCAAGAATTGGTTGCTCCAGTGTGACCAGTTCTGTCACATGCCTTTGCTCCGTGAGATCCGTGAGAATAATCCTGACGATTTCAGGAACTTTCTCCGGATGACGGACCCCGTATTTCACCATTTGTTGGCTTTGCTGACCCATTATATCAGCAGGCAGGATACCTGCATGAGGCAAGCCATCACTCCAGAGCAGAGGCTAGTCGCCACGTTGCAGTACTTGGCGATGGGGAGAAGCCTGCAGGACCTCAAGTTCTTGACAGGCATCTCCCCCCAGGCTCTGGGGATCATTATCCCAGAGACCTGTTCTGCCATCATCCAGGTCCTGCAGAAGGACTATATTAAGGTAAGATTTGTATCCTTTAACATCACATTTTATTGTATTTAATGTTTGCTAATGTAATGTATTTCTTTCCTTATTCCCTAATTACCATGATTGTAATATGCTGTGAATGTCCCTTTTGTCCTCATGCATGCTGGTTTTATTTGCCATTTTTTTGTCCTTCATACATATTTGCCTTCACTTACCTCCCCAGCATGCTCTTCTGGGCCTATATCCACCTCGTCTAGTCACTTAACAATGTATTTTGTCAAATCCATAGTAGTGCTTTACCCTAAACACCCCCTAAAATGTGTAAACATGCTTTTTGTGCTTTAAATTCTGGCAGAGTGCCAGAGGCTTTTTTTTGGGTCCCAAAATTATTTGGAACCCTCCCTCCCCCCCCCCCCCCAACTGCTAACTCAGCTGATACCAATCCTCTATCTGCTAACTTTGCCAAACCCATACACACTATATACCTACCTCTTTTGTGGTCAGATTTATGGATGAATTCACCAAAGCATGTTCTTATGAAGATCCTGCCAGTAACAGGCAGATTAGACCCATCGGTGCACGAATGCGGGCGTCTATGCGCACGCGCACATGCACTCCTTAGTGTCTGGCGGGTTATTTAAACCTGTCTGGCACTTGCATCATTGCTGTTTGCTCTGCAGCTCTGTGTGTGTCGTCCCTGAAAATCTGATATCTGCTCCTGTTTTGACCCGGCTTGCTTTGAGACTATTCCTGTTATCTGCCTGTACCTGATCCCTGGCTTGTTTGACAATCCCTCTGCCTGCTCTTTTTGTACCTCTGCTGCCAGCCTGCTTACCGACCCGGCCTGTCTGACGATCCTGGACTCCCATCCAGTCTGCTGAGCCTGTCTGCTGAGCCATCCAGGCTGTTCACCTGTCTGCTGATCATCCAGTCTGCTGGGCCTGTCTGCTGAGCCTGTCTGCTGAGCCATCCAGGCTGTTCACCTGTCTGCTGATCATCCAGTCTGCTGGGCCTGTCTGCTGAGCCATCCAGGCTGCTCACCTGTCTGCCTGATCCATCCAGTCTGCTGTCCTGTCTGCTGAGTTGTACAGTCTGCAGTTCCTGTCTACTGATCCATCCCTTCAGCTGTGCCGGCCATCTGATCCTTCTGCTGTTGATCCTGCCAGGCACTCATACCACTCCACACTCCTGCACCCCTGTCACCACTACCAGGGGCCCTCGAGTCGGAAGCGTAGGAGAGGCCATCCTCTGCAATTCGGGCTCACCCTTTAGGTACGTAACAGTAGCAAACAGCCATGTCTGAGCCCGAGCAGGGAACCTCTCCTATGCAGGAACTTTGTTTGCACTTAGCAGGCCTGACCCAGGCTGTCAAAAGCCTTCAGGAAGGATACACCCGGTTGGAGGAACGGGTCCAAGTACTGTCTTTTCCCACTGGAATTCAAGAAACCCCTCAAGCCTCTACCTCTTCTACAGGCACCGCATCCTCTCCTACGGTGGTGATGCTTCCGCCCGAACCACATGTCCCCACACCCAAAAAATTTGCTGGGGAACGTAGCAAATTCAGGGCGTTTCGCAATTCCTGTGAACTGTACTTCGCCCTCCAGCCACGTACCTTCTCCTTGGAAGCCACCAAGGTGGGCTTTGTCGTCTCTTTACTTTCGGGTGAACCTCAAACCTGGGCCCATCGCCTCCTGGAACAGAAAGCCGATGTGTTGACCAACCTTACCACCTTCTTTAATACCATGGCTCAACTGTATGAAGACCCTCAGCTTTCTGCAACTGCCGAAGCCGCACTGCACGCCCTTCAGCAAGGGCGCCGGGCGGCGGAAGATTATGTGGCTGAATTTTAGCGGTGGAGCGCAGACACTGACTGGAATGACGCTGCGCTCCGTTACCAGTTTCGCATGGGACTGTCTGACCCCTTGAAGGACGAGCTAGCCCGAGTTGGTGTGCCCCAGACCCTAGACACATTAATCAATCTTGCCATACAGATTGACCGGCGGCTGAGGGAACGTAGGTCGGAAAAAGCAACTGGATTTTCCCGACCAACCTGGATGTTACCTAGAGTGCCCAGTCACCTGCATCCGGCCCCTACCTCTCAGTCCACTTCTACAATGGACACTTCGGAACCCATGAAGTTGGGGTTGCTTCGCCCTTCTCTTACTATGGAAGAGCGCCAACGTCGCCGGGCAAATAATCTATGTCTCTACTGAGGGGAACCCGGTCACTATGTCAAGAATTGCCCTACTAAACTTCGTAAGTGTTTCTGAAAATCTCCTGAACATGTGCTTACTGGAATCCAGACCTCTTTTCATCTTGCCCTCTCTATCTCTTTGCAGCTTCCAGGAAAGACTTTGTCAGTGCTCGCCATTATTGATTCAGGAGCCTGCAGCTGCTTTATGGACTCATCTTTTGCAACAAGACATCAGATTCCTCTGCTTCCTAGGACCCAAAAACTGTCCATTCACCTGGCTGATGGGTCCACTATTAAATCTGGGCCGGTTATCCAAGAGACTTCCCCTTTGCCAGTCACCATTGCCGGTGCCCACCACGAACTGCTTCGTATGGACATTATCTCCTCACCTCTGTTTCATGTAATTCTTGGAATGCCTTGGCTTCAAGCCCACAATCCTGGTGTCAACTGGGCCACAGGGGAGGTCACCTTTTCCTCTCCTTGTTGCCAGCAATTCTGTGCCTCAAAGGACCCCCATGGGCCCTTTCCTTTGCTATGTCTGGACACTGAAGCTGAGCTATGCCAAACTGTCCCGAAAGCCTACCATGACTTCATTGACGTGTTCAGCAAGAAAGGAGCAGAAACTCTACCTCCCCATCAGGCTTATGATTGCCCTATCGAGCTCCTTCCAGGGGCCGAAATTCCCTTCGGAAGAATCTTCCCGTTAACCGAGTTAGAACAGGTGGCCCTTAAGGACTATATCGATGAAAACTTAAAGAAGGGTTTCATTCGTCCATCCACTTCCCTGGCATGTGCGGGTATCTTTTTTGTAGAGAAGAAGGATCACACACTTCGGCCTTGCATAGACTACTGTGAGCTCCATAAAATTACCGTCAAGAACAGGTACCCCCTTCCCTTGGTCCCCGAGTTATTCCAGAGACTGGGAACAGCTACTATCTTTACTAAACTTGATCTTCGAGGAGCCTATAACTTGGTCCGCATCAGGGAAGGAGATGAGTGGAAAACGGCGTTCCGCACCCGTTTTGGGCACTTGAGTACCTAGTAATGCCCTTCGGGTTATGTAACGCTCCTGCCACGTTCCAGTATTTTATTAACAATGTTTTCCGGGATTATTTAGATCTGTTTGTCATCGTCTACTTAGACGATATTCTAATCTTTTCTTCCTCCCTAGATGCTCATCGCAGACACGTCAGGTGTGTTTTGACACGACTTCGACAGCATGGCCTGTACGCGAAGTCAGAAAAATGTGAATTTGAACAAGAGAGTATACCATTCCTGGGATTAATCATCTCCATAGAAGGTATCAAGATGGATCCGCAGAAGATCGCTGCAATACTTGACTGGCCAGTTCCTGTGTACAAAAAAGGAATCCAACGTTTCGTTGGATTCGCTAATTTCTACCGGAAATTCATTAAGGGGTTTTCTGCCATCATTGCCCCTATTACCCAATTAACCAAACTGGGGGTTCGCTTCCATTGGACCCCAGAAGCTCAAGTTGCCTTTGAATCTCTCAAAGAATTGTTTACATCTGCCTCCGTTCTAAAACATCCTGATTCCGCCCTGCCATTTGTACTTGAGGTAGAAGCTTCTGAGATCGCTGTTGGAGCAGTACTCTCCCAACACCAAGGAACCAAGGCATTGTTCCACCCGGTAGCCTTCTTCTCCCGCAAACTTTCGGCTGCCGAAAGGAATTACGATGTGGGGGATCGGGAACTGCTGGCAATCAAATCGGCACTTGAAGAATGGCGGTTCTTACTTGAAGGAGCAACTCACCCAATCTTGATCTTCACTGATCATAAGAACTTAGAGTACTTGAGGTCGGCAAAGAGGTTGAAGCCACGGCAAGCCAGATGGGCGTTGTTTTTCTCCAGGTTCTCTTTTAATGTTACTTACCGGCCAGGCTCTAAGAATACAAAACCTGACGCCCTATCCAGAATGTTTCACAAATCCAAAGAAATGACTTCCCCCGATACCATTCTTTCTCCAGGGAATTTTCTTCTGCTGCAGGAAGATTTGCTCTCCCGGATCAAACAGGCTACTCTGGGGGTGGACGCCCCCCGCTAAATCGGAACTACGAGCAAAAGACGGGTTGTTCTGGTACAGAGACAAGATTTTTGCACCTGAAAGAGTATGACTCCCTATATTAGAACTCTGTCACGATCACGCACTAGCTGGACATTTTGGCATAACTAAAACCACCGATTTGGTACAACGTACCTTCTGGTGGCCTCAGGTAGGCAGAGACTGCAAGAAGTTTGTGGAATCCTGTGTCACTTGCATTAGGAACAAGAGCAGTAGAGCCAAGGCCTGGGGATTATTGAGACCACTGCCTGTTCCGGATAGACCCTGGAAGATGTTGTCCATAGACTTCATTGTAGAGTTACCTCCAGCAGAGGACCATACCACCATCTTTGTGGTGGTAGACCGGTTGTCAAAAATGGCACACTTTATCCCTATGAAAGGCACTCCCTCTGATTCTGAGACTGCACAGGTATTCATCAGAGAAATCATCAGACTCCATGGAGTACCGGCCAACATTGTCTCAGATCGGGGGGTACAATTTACTTCCCGATTCTGGAGGTCCTTATGCAAAGCTTTGAAGATCGAGCTATCTTTCTCTTCCGCTTATCACCCCCAGACAAATGGGCAAACAGAGAGGACCAACCAAACCCTCGAACAATACCTCCGCTGCTTTTCTTCATTTACTCAAGATGACTGGATCTCTTTGCTTCCGCTGGCTGAATTCGCCTACAACAATTCTACACACTCTGCTACAAAACAAACCCCATTTTTTGCCAATTATGGCTTCCATCCATCATTCCTGCCCAGCTCCATCCCAGAATGTCCTGTACCAGCAGTTCATGAAACAATTATTTTTTTTTCTCTCAACAATCAGCTCTTGCAAGAAACTATGGCCAGGACACAGGAACACAATAAAGAAGTTTTTGATAAAAAGAAATGTGGAGAACTGTTACTGGCACCCGGTAATCTAGTTTGGTTGTCTACACTGAACCTGAAGATGGCATGCCCTTCGAAAAAGCTGGGTCCTAAATTCATAGGCCCATTTCCTGTGAAGAGGAAAATCAATGAAGTGGCTTACGAGTTGGAACTTCCTGAGTCACTTAAAATTCATCCTGTTTTCCACGTAAAACTATTAAAACCCTCTGTTGCTAATCCCATTCCTGGCCGAAGCTCTGACCCTCCTGATCCTGTATTAGTAGATGGGGAAGAGGAGTTTGAGGTAGAAGCAATAGTGGATTGTAGGAGGAGAAACAATCAAACTCAATTCCTGATCAAATGGAAGGGCTATGGGCCAGAGGAGAATTCATGGGAACCTGAAGAAAACATCCACGCTAAGAGTCTGGTTCAATCCTTCAAAAGGACCCATCCTGAAAAATTGGCTCGGATGGGCATTGGGGGGGGGGGGAGCAATGTCATGAAGATCCTGCCAGTAACAGGCAGATTAGACCCATCGGCGCACGATTGCGGGCGTCTATGCGCACGCGCACATGCACTCGTTAGTGTCTGGCGGGTTATTTAAACCTGTCTGGCACTTGCATCATTGCTGTTTGCTCTGCAGCTCTGTGTATGTGTTCCCTGAAAACCTGATATCTGCTTCTGTTTTGACCCGGCTTGCTTTGAGACTATTCCTGTTATCTGCCTGTACCTGATCCCTGGCTTGTTTGACGATCCCTCTGCCTGCTCCTTTTGTACCTCTGCTGCCAGCCTGCTTACCGACCCGGCCTGTCTGACGATCCTGGACTCCCATCCAGTCTGCTGAGCCTGTCTGCTGAGCCATCCAGGCTGTTCACCTGTCTGCTGATCATCCAGTCTGCTGGGCCTGTCTGCTGAGCCTGTCTGCTGAGCCATCCAGGCTGTTCACCTGTCTGCTGATCATCCAGTCTGCTGGGCCTGTCTGCTGAGCCATCCAGGCTGTTCACCTGTCTGCTGATCATCCAGTCTGCTGGGCCTGTCTGCTGAGCCATCCAGGCTGCTCACCTGTCTGCCTGATCCATCCAGTCTGCTGTCCTGTCTGCTGAGTTGTACAGTCTGCAGTTCCTGTCTACTGATCCATCCCTTCAGCTGTGCCGGCCATCTGATCCTTCTGCTGTTGATCCTGCCAGGCACTCATACCACTCTACACTCCTGCACCCCTGTCACCACTACCAGGGGCCCTCGAGTCGGAGGCGTAGGAGAGGCCATCCTCTGCAATTCGGGCTCACCCTTTAGGTACGTAACACATGTAATGCAAGGGCCTGCCTGAATACTTTCAAATGGTACTGTTTCAAGTTTTTGTATCCTATTATTATCTTAATAATAGTAATAGCAGAATGTAAAAATGTGCTAAAATGTGTACAGTGTGTATTTATATCTTTGTATTATGACACTTCTTACCTGTCCAGTGGCCTGCCAATAGTGTAAGTAAGGAGGGGCTGACCAAAGTAATTAATATTATTTAGGCATTCATCTCTCAATGAAGTGGAAAGGATTACCTGTCCAAAACATCTCTCCCCCTAAAATGTTTTAAATCGCCCATGAGAGGGGGGGGGGGGAATCTGATAGGTGGACCTTATACCGTTGTCTTTAAAGCGGAGTTCCACCCTAAAGTGGAACTTCAGCTCATCGGATTCCTCCCCCCCTCCGGTGTCACAATTGGCACCTTTCAGGGGGGAGGGGGGTGCAGATACCTGTATAATACAGGTATCTGCACCCACTTCCGGGTATAGCTAGCCGCAGCTAGCCACAGACTCCCCGCCCACCCCCGTTATGTTATGGGAAATACCCAGTTCCCACAACACAACGGGGACCAGTGTAGACGCGCAGCGCGACTCGTGCATGCGCAGTAGGGAACGGGCAGTGAAGCCGCAACGCTTCACTTCCTGATTCCCTCAGTGAAAATGGCGGCGGCAGCACCCGAGGATCGAGGGACGGTTCTGTCTCGGGTGCCGACATCACTGGACCCCGGGACAGGTAAGTGTCCTTATTTTAAAAGTCAGCAGCTGCAGTATTTGCAGCTGCTGACATCTAAAAAAAATTTTTTCGTGAAACTCCGCTTTAAATACTCCCTAAAATAAATGTTATACTGATGTTGGCCAAGAATGTTTGTGTCTAATCTGCTTTCAATGTTTATGTGCAAAATGTTTAATTTTTGGTCCTTGTTTGACTCCACAGTTTCCTTCCAACCCACAGGAATGGCAGACTGTGGCCTCCCACTTTGCCCAGTGGTGGGAATTTCCTAACTGCGTAGGGGCAATTGATGGGAAACACGTCCACATCGTCCTACCCCCAACTCAGGGTCATACTATTATAAATACAAGGGGTTCAATAGTATTGTGATGTTGGCGGTGGTGTCAGCTACTTACGAGTTCCTGTATGTGGACGTGGGGAAGAATGGCCGGATGTCAGATGGTGGAGTCATCGCCCAGTCGGAGTTCTACAGGCATCTCCAGAATGGCAGCTTGGGCTTGCCACCTCCAGAAGACAATGCGGAAGGACTCCCATTCGTCTTCGTTGCGGATGAAGCGTTTGCGCTGGGGGACCATCTTATGCAGCCATTCCCTATGAGGACCCTCAACCCGGACCAGAGGGTTTTTAATTACCGACTGGCCAGAGCCAGAAGAGTGGTGGAGAACATGTTTGGAATAATGGCCAGCCAGTTCCGCCTATTTCTTACACCCATACACATGGCGGAATATAAACTAAATCACATCATCCTGTGTTGCTGTGTTCTCCACAACTTTTTAAGGAGAAATTCTTGTAACTATGCTGCCTCAGTTGGGCCTGAGGCTGGAATTAATATTAATGAACCAACCCTGACGGCGCTTGAAGCTGGCCGTCCTGGCTTGCCCCCCCAGAGTGCCTGCGAGGTCCGTATAAGATACATGGAATACTTTGCGGGTATGGGGGCCATCGATATGCCAGATAATGTCTGAGACATTTTTTAAATAAAAATATATTTTAAACTGAACAAATATTTGCTTTCATTTCCTGCTTGGCTTTCTTTTAGCTGTCTCCTCGGTTATCTTTTATTAATGGTCTAATTTTTGGGGCTTTTTCTTCAACAGTGCAAACAAAATTTCTTTGACACATGAGGTGACAATCTCTTCTTCCGCTAACTATTCATTATTATGTTGTGGGTCTGCTACACACACACCTTGTTTTTATTGTGAATGTATGTAATGCATTACTGACAAAAATAATAATAATTTTCAACACCATGCCCTAAATTTTTGGAGTCCTGAAAATGGCGTGATTGTGTAAAATTAGAAAGCACTGTTGGGTGTTATTTACTAAAGGAAAATACACTTTGCACTACAAGTGCACTTGAGACTGCACTGAAGCTGCACTTGTAGTGCAAAGTGGATTTGCCTTTAGTAAATAACCCCCATTGTCACTGAAAACAACAATTTTACTCCAAAAAATGCTTTTGAGCATTGAAAGAAGAAGCCACACATTGTTGATTATCAATCTTTTTAATCAAACCACAGTCACATGTGCATTTTTAAAAGGTTTTTTGAACAAACCAGCATGTTTGTTGTATAACAATTTTTTGGGTCACATTAAAAGTAAATATAAACATAAATAAAATATATAAAATAAAAAGTAGAAATTGTAATCGTCTTTTATGAAGGTAAAACAGGCAGGTTTAAAACCATAAAAAAATACACAACTCTGGAACTTACAAAGTTCAACTTTTATAGAAAGTGAAGGCAATATCAGACATGAGTATTTATAAACTGTGTTTGATATTGCGTTCAGCAGATGGGGTGATGTCACCCCTGGAAAAGCCAAATTTTGAAGATGCACACAAATTGCCTAATGTCCACATGTGGGGGATCAATGGACGTGTTTTGTGGGTGCAACCCCTTCCTCTCAGCTATTTTATTATTGAGGAAGGGGTTGCACCCACAAAACGCGTACATTGATCTCCCGTGATGGCAGATAGCACATGTTGACACACTGTGTGCATCTTCAAAATTTGGCTTTTCTATAATTTGTCAAAAAATTGTCCTAAAAATAACAATAATAAAGGTGCAATAAGTTAGGGATTTCTGGGTGTTTTAAATTCTCCCTAAAACATCAATGATGTTCTTCATTTTGTTTTGAACATCATTGATGTTTTGCTTGATGTTTTCCAAATCCCTATTACACCCCATTATTTCCCCGATGAGGATCTGGGCACTTTCACTGGTGAAGTGACATTCCTCTTCCACAACATCACGATCACCTAAAATATAAAAAAAAAAACACACCATGTATTATAAATATGCAGGCATTCATCTCTTACCTGAAGCTGTGGTCGCAGACACTCACCTGTTGTGGTGACAATTTCTACAACGTCTCCCTCCTCCTCCTCTGGTTGGGTTTGGGGGATTTCCCCTTCTTCCTGAGGTGGGGAGTCCGTGGTCTCCTCTGATGAGTGGTGTCCTCCGAGTCTTTTCTCCCCTATGTTAAAAAAAATAGGTATACTTAGCACACAGATATTTGATGGCAGAAATAGGAATATGAAACATTGCTTGGAAGTGGGGTACAATTGTCTGTTTTGGCAATTACTTACCTGTTTTGTACAAGCTTCACAGATGGAGTCACCCCTATAGTATACACTTGAGCACCTGTGTGGGCCCCCTAATAAAAAGGGTGTTCTTGTGTCCCACACTAGTGCTCCAGCGTCCAGATGTGTAAACAGCTGCTGAGTGCCCCCTCCTTACACAGAATCTAGTTTGCATTTCATTCTAGTTACTAACCCATCTAGACAACAAACTTATTTTAAGAGAAGTAGGCCAGAAAAAATGTATTGAACTGCATCTGGACAAAACATGGTGTTTTCTAGGCCAAACAAACAATGTTTCCTACGAACGAATAATGTGTCCATGAGCATGAAAGTTGCCATTTTAAACTGTACAACAGTAAAGAAAAGCACATGGAGCAGCACGAACGTAAGATAAATAAAGAATAGGAGCACAGGACAACTACTTACTTTTTTGCAGCACTCTCCTGATCCTTCTATACTGATCGTGCTCCCTGATTTTGAGGTCCGACCACCGCTTCCTCAGTTGATCCTTGGATCGCCGTACCCCAAAATTCCTGTGCAGACTCTTCACAACTTTCGCCATGATCTTGGCCTTTCTGACATTGGGGTTGGGGTAAGGTCCATACTTCCCGTCATAGTCTGCACTCTTCAATATGTCCACCATCTCCACCATCTCTACAAAGGCCATATTTGATGCCTTAAATCTTCTCCTCCGGGATCGTGAAGTTTCTGGCTCCGGCCTTTCCTCCTCCTCCTCGTTGCTATTAGCATGCACCTTTTGTGTCTCCACCATGTGCTCTTCCCCACTGCGCCGAACGAGAAGGGGCAGGGAATAGACTAGAAAGAACGTCAGGGACAGGCGGAGTTTCACGCATGCGCAGTGTATATAAAGCGTAACACGCATGCATCGTATGTACGATCTGTGAGCGGAGGAAGGAGTATCGGAAGAGCCGTTCGTGATAACGAAGGTAACATTAAAACTTGGGCCTATACTGCTTATAGATTGAGGCCTATATTGGGACAAGATTAGGAGATTTTAGCTTGACATTAGGGTTTGTCTTGTGTATTGCAGATAAAATGGATGGCTTCAATGACCACAACTTCCTCCCCCTGTTCATAGATAAATACAGGGAGCTGCCCTGTTTGTGGCAGGTCAAACACCTGCATTATAATCATAAACAAAAGAGGCAGGCAATGCTGGAGAAACTGCTGGAGTTGGTGAAGCCAGTGGTCCCCACAGCAACCATCCCCTATTTAAAAGCCAAAATTGGTGGCCTAAGGAGCACTTATCTTAGGGAGCGCAAGAAGGTCCAGGATTCCCAGAGATCAGGAGCTGCAGCAGATGACATTTATGTCCCCAGGCTGTGGTACTATGAGAGACTGCGATTTCTGTCAGACCAGACTGAAGTCAGGGAATCCCTTTAAACCCTACCTTCCACTCTTCCTTCCATCCTATCTTCCACCCCAGCTGAGGCTTCCGATGTCCAACCTGGGACTTCCAGCCAGGCAGAAGTGGAGGAGCCCAGCTTGAGTCAGGTATAGCATTGTTCTACAGATTTCTGGTCAATAAATAAATGATGTTTACTAGATATTATTATTGATCACTAATTGCTGATAAAGTGTTTTACATATCAATAGACAGTAGTGGGCAAAAATAATTGGAACAAGAATTAAAAATGCTGGGCTCAGAATGATAGTCTTTTATATTTGTTAACACTCAATTTTCAACAGTCATGAGGTGAAAATTGTGTGTGACTGATGAAGAAAAAACTAAAACTATGTCCCTTTTTCATACACAGGAAGACCTCAGCCAGGGGGAGACTGTGGAATGTGGCACACAGGAGGAGGCTGTGGAATGTGGCAGCCAGGAGGTGTCCGGAGTAAGTGGCAGCCAGGAGGAGGCGGGGGTAAGTGTCAGCCAGGAGGTGGCCGGACCCAATAGGAGCCTCACAGAATCGCAGGTCTCTCCCCTCCGCCTTCCAAACAAAAGACCAAGGAAGGGGAGTAATGTGGAGGAGTCAGCGCTCAGGCTGATTCAGGAGGCTTCTGCATCCCTCAGAGCCACCCCCACTCATGAAGAGGCCTTTGCCTGCATGGCTGCCACAAAACTGCAGGACATGCAGGAGGGCCAATGCCTCATGTGTGTGGACATCCTTTATAAAACATTAACTAAGGGGGTGAGGGGCGAAATCACACCCAATACCCACCTGTGTGAGTTGCATCATCCTCCTCCTCCTGCCACACCTCCAACACCACAGACACAGCCTGGAAGGAAGCGTGTAAGGAAGACAAGAAAGTGATGGCCTGGGTTTAGTCTGGTCTGACAAAAGATGCAGGCTCTTGTATGACCATGATGTTCATGATCTCTTGGACTTCTGGAACAGATTGTCCCTTATATATGGACTCCTCAGGCCACCAATTTTGCAGTAAAATAATTGATGTGTGCCCTGGGGGCCAAAGGCTTCGCCAATTTCTGCTGTTTCTCCAGCGTTGCCACCTTCTTTCTTTGGTTAGGACCCTTTAATAATTTTTTTTTTTTTTTTTTTTTTATACTCGCCTATGTGTGTTTTCCTTCAAAAAGGACAGTTTGTTTGGCAGGTACATTTCAAAAATACAATGTGAAATTAACAAGAGACACCAGCACCAAGCAACCTCCTTGAGATTAACCCCTTCCTGCTGAGCGTACGCAGATGTGCGTAATCCGCTTTCCAGGGTTATACCGGGATAATGCCCGCAGCTGCCGGCATTATCCTGGTACTGTTTTTTAGAGCCAGCGATCGGCTATCCAGTTATAACAACCGATGCGGCTAAAAGCCGCTCAGATGTTATACCGGAGGAGCAGGAGGGGACGTCCCCCTCCCGCCGCCTCCCGCTGCTCTTACCGGGCCCGATGACCAATCGGCCACCTCCGGCGGCTGGGGACGGGCTAGAACGAACCTGTGAGCGGCTTCGTTCCAGCCTCCTAATCGTAAACACGGAAGCAACGTCATGACGTCACTTCCCGTTTACTCGGCTGCCAATGGCGGTTTTATAAAAATACACAGTATTCAGAATCTCCGTTTTCGGGGATCTGAATACTTTGAAGTGCAAAGGAGGGATCGGGGGTCTTTTAGACCCCCGATGCCTCCATAAAGAGTACCTGTCACCACCTATTACTGTCACAAGGGATGTTTACATTCCTTGTGACAGCAATAAAAGTAATCAAAAACTTTTTTTTAAAACACGATTTATAAATATAAAAATAAATAAAATAAATAAGAAAAAAAAAAAATTTTAAAGCGCCCCGTCCCTGCGAGCTCGCGCAGCAAAGAAAACGCATACGGAAGTCACGCCCGCATATGTAAACGGTGTTCAAATCACACATGTGAGGTATCGCCGCGATCGCCAGAGCGAGAGCAATAATTCTAGCACTAGACCTTCTCTGTAACTCTAGCCTGGTAACTGTAAAAAAAATTTAAAGCATCGCCTATGGAGATTTTTAGGTACCTTAGTTTGTCGCCCATCCACGAGTGCATGCAATTATAAAGCGTGACATGTTTGGTATCTATTTACTCGGCGTAACATCATCTTTCACATTATACAAAAAAATTGGGGTAACTTAACTGTTTGTTTTTTTTTTAAATTCATGAAAGGGTCCCTTTTCCCAAAAAGTTGCTTTAAAAAACCTCTGCACAAATACCGTGTGACATAAAATATTGCAACAATAGCCATTTTATTTTCTAGATTCTCTGCTTAAAAATATATATATAATGTTTGGGGGCTCTAAGTAATTTTCTAGCAAAAAATATGGATTTTAACTTGTAAACACAAAATTTCAAAAATAGGCTTAGTCATGAAAGGGTTAAATAATACAAGAATCATGTTGTGGTATCTTGACACACAAAACACACCCAAAGCTATTCTGGAGTTAAAAAAAATATATACAAAAAATAACAGGAGATCAGGATTTCTAAAAATAAAAACAAAAAATACAAACTCTAAAAACATCCAAAAATTTAATTATTTTCGGGAGATGTGACAAATAAAAATATTACATTCATGAAATCACGATAAATAATAAAGAAAGAAGCTTGTGAGAAGTCTGTGCGAATATGAGCAGCAAAACAACTTCATTCTTCTAGCATTATAAAGAAGAAGAGAGTGCGCTGCATTAAACAATTTAAAACACTGCAGCGTGACAAAAGTGCTATATCCATTATGAACGCTAATTTTACCAGACCGAGCAGTTCCGTCTCGAAATTTATTCTGAGCATGCGTGGCACTTTGTGCGTCAGAATTGTCCACACACGGTCGGAATTGACGCGAACGGATTTTGTTGTCGGAAAATTTTATAGAAAAAACTGCGCTAAGGTGTATATTTTGTGCAATACACAAATCTGTACTAAACCCCTAAACATAGGCAAATGTGAAAAAACAGCAATTCTCTTATATGACACCCATATAGTATAATAAATTTAAAAACACAAGAATCGCGCTAACCTGTGAATATATATAAGTAAATAAATTAATAAATAAGTGAAATAATAAATCATGAGCACTGAAATATAAACAGGTGAAACCTAGATAATATTACGTATATCCCAAAAAACCCGACCACAAAAACTGTGAGTGGGAAAACAAATAACTAAGGTAATAGAGTGACGAATCAAACTTGGATATGTGTAAAAGTTCAAATAAAACTAAATTAGTCTCTGTGGGTGATTAAAGCAAACATCATCCACCCGTGCTCAAATGAAAATCAAGTTTCTCCACATGAGAAAATCTTCATCCGCTGTGTGATACAAAACCGTGATCCACCACTACAGAGGATCATGGAAAGCATGAAAGCTGTAACTCTGGATATGTCACATGTGCTGATCAGCCGCTGGGTCCTCAGATCATCTCATTAGATAAACAGGCTCACAGGGAATGCACAGCATGTAACGAAACATGAAAACTCCAATAGTGTAAAACCTTTCAAATTTATTGAATAACATAGACAAAAACACACTTACAGAAGTAGCTTCATAAGAATAGGCTTGAGTCCGATGTGTCGGCCATACACAATCGGACAGACCCATCCTACTGGAAGAGAAAGCAGTGACTGGAGGTGACGTCAGCGCGTCGTCCTGCTCTTCCCTGCGCATTTCGTAATAGAATTACGTCATCCAGGGCACGGCGGCACGCTGCGTCACCTCCCTAAATACCATGACACCGTAACCAAGCCTCGTTCTGAGCCGCAGTTAATCAATAGACTTCCGCAATGAATAATTTGAACCGCAAGGCCCAAATCGAATAGCATTTTCCCAAAATTGATGAAACAAATTGATAAATGAGAGCAAAAACTCCCATGTTACTAAAATATCGCTTAGGCATCACCAATTTCTTAGATGAAAATAAAATTGAACACTGAGGCAAACACATCTATTCAGGTTAAAAATGGAAATGTGCATAATATCTGCACTGGTGACACGTGCAGAAGCTAGGAAAGCTGACATCTAGTGGGCAAATAGAAGACCAATAGATAATTAGATATTGATCCTCGGATGGTAAATAATAAATGTTCCTCCTATCTACAGTTTGCAGCATAAATCCAACTAATATGTTGGGAACCTCTCACAACCATACCCACAAAGGGTATGTCGTCTATCCCAACGGCAAATGTGGATGAACAAATTATCTCTTATCGAGTATCAATAAATACTCCAATAATCAAAAATTATATGTACCACTAACAGAGGTTAGATTTAACTCCATTAATAGTACCCACTAGTCCTGAGCCATCTATTATTCTCAGAAACCGGAAAGTAATTATTCTAACAATTGGGGCCACTTACACCGTAGTGAATGATGACATCTAGTGGATCACCACCAGAATGCACATCATGGGATATTTGTAGATAAAAACAAAATAAATCTAAAATTGAAGAATGATTTGATATCCAAATCGCCAATAGTGCGGTGTGGAAACCTAAATTAAAAATCCACATATAGTATGGATACATCAATTAATAATCCACACTAATTGTAAAACTAAAATAATATTTGATTATTAATACTATAAAAAATATAAAATATAAAAAAATATAAAAATGATAAAGCAATATTTTTAAATAAATATTGAAAATTAATAAAAACAAGGGAAGGGATGATGTGACACGGGTCTCACCTGAGCTCTCTACCTTGGCGGACAGATCAGCAGAAGAAGCTTGTTTCCCCTCTTAGCTGTCCGATTTTTTTTTTTTTAACAGAAAAGTTTTTATTTGTCTCCAACCGGAGAGTATTCAACATACAAAGATATTTACAAAGAATATAAAGAATATATCGTTGCTGCACATTTCCAGCTATATTTCTATATACAGTTGCATAGTTTCTAGTAATACATTACAGAGTCATAATATACAGTTTGTTGTGTTATTATTGCTTATGTATCCTCCTTTCCAGAGGAAGGAGTTCTTATGTCATTTATACCAATATTCCCACTTTTCCTTCTACGTTAGTTTAACTCACAGTAAACAATCAATATGTTATCCATTTGTCAATCATTTCCTCACTAAGTATTAATGTGTCTGTGATGAAGGATCAGACAAAAGGGGAAAGGGAGGGGGGGGGGGAAGGGAAGGGCCAAGGGAGGAAGGGGGGGGGGGGGAGAAGAAAAAAAAAAAAAAAAAAAAAAAAAAGGGGGGGGGGGGGGGGGTTGGAGAAAGGGAGGGAGAGAGGGGAGGGCAACATGAAATAGACGGATATTTTGATTGAGCTGGTCGTTACCAAACCCTACTACTGCTTAGCCCAGGCTCCCCAGATCTTGGAGAATTTCTTGGGGCATTTACGGTTGATATAGGTGGCTTTATAGAGTGGCAGAACAGAGTCTACTATACCCCTCCATTGGGTTACCGTAGGAGGGTCAGGTTGTTTCCATTTAAGGAGGATAGCCTTCCTGGCATAAAATGAGGCATAGAATACAAATAATCGTTTGTGCACACTAGGTATAACATTATCACATACCCCAAGGAGTAAAATAATCGGATTTCTCTGAATATTTAGATTACCTACTGCGTTAATCGTTTCCACCACCTCAGTCCAGAATTTTTGTATAAGCGGGCATTCCCATACTACATGGATAAACGTACCCAGCTCCCCCATACATTTCGGACATCTATCTGTTTGCGTCGGGTATATTCTAGCTAACCTCTGTGGCGTGTAATATACTCTATGAATGAACTTCAACTGAGCTGTCCGATTTTTGATTCCCTGATCTGGGATCTCTTGAATCTCATCACTCCACGCACTCTTTCCTGAATCATGGAAGCCTGTTCAAAACACTGAACACTAAGCACCAAGAGCACTAAGTATAGTGTATACCGCTATGCCTACGCCTATGCAGCACTTAAGCACCTGAGAAGTACCTGAATGTTTGAGCGTCTGTGAAAAGGAAAAATGAAAGAAAGGAATTTGCCAGTTTTTCCATGGCTTTTTCTCCTCGGCACTTCTGCTGTTCTCGTACGGTTCCTCTTCCCGCTTGCCTCCAGCTTGTTCTCATATATCAATGCCACTGACTGGATAGCTTCTAAACCCTCGGTAAAACCTTTTTTTTTTTAATACCGCGCTGATTTACTGAGCTTCTGGAACATTGGTATACTGAACTTGGACTTGAATCAAGCAGAACTGTAGAGCGGCATTGCACCTGGGAGGTCGGGGAAGTCTGTAAAGTCTGTGAGCTTTCACGCTGATTATCTGAATTATTGAACTATTGTATCTATCAGAAGCACGGAGCGTCATTAACACCTGGGGAGTCCGAAGTCTGATAAGTACGTGTCTGTTGGTTTTTTGTACCTCCTTACCGGCTCTTCAGCTCCAACACCAGCTCTCTATATCCTGGTTCCGCAACTCTAAGACTATATGCTATTACAAATCCACGGTTTAACAGTACCGGGGTTACATGTCTTTTTTGATTTCTCAGCTCGCCTATCTGTATGGTTACTCCGCAGGCTCTACAGCTCGCAAGCTTAGCGGCTTCTAAACTCAGCGGCTCTCAGCATCTCGACTCCTGGCTCTTGGCTCCTGGCTGGTTCTTGGTAACAGCACTCCCGAGCAGATTTATAACTATATAACGGTAAAAAAATGCTGTATATATGCTGAATAAGGTTGTACTATAACTCATCCTACTTACCTACTTATTACCTATCCACTTGTCACTTTTTTTGCTTAGTAGTTGGATTCTCAGGCGGAACTGCATAAAACGCTGAATAACGCTGCATAATGCTATCTAGCTACCTGCTTCTTGACATCACAGCTTCATAGCTTTCATTAATGCCATATCGGTATTAAGCCACTAAGTTACTATTAAGTTTCTTTGCTTGCACTTCTGGATTTCTTTTCTTTTTTTGATTGTTTGGTGCTTTGGTGCTTTAGTACATTGTTGCACCTCGAGACCTACAGTCTCAGTTTAACTATAGCCTAGATATAGCTAAATTATAACCACATCATATACCTTACACCGGCTACACCGGCTATCCTACAGCTCCTTTTTTTTTTTTTTTTGTCTTCAGACTAAATATGGTGAATAAGCGACACCAAAAACAGGATCCAAAACAGAAATCAGATATTATGCTAGATTCGCATACTCAAGATCTAACTCGACAATTAAGATCTGGTCCCCGTATGAATCCCGTGAATTCATTGAGTTCTGATATCAGCCAAAGACATTACTAGTGCTAATACAACTGACAATACTGATGCTGATACTGTTACTAATTATTCTACTGTTCCAGGTCCAGTCTCTGCTCCCGATTATATCATGCCTACTAAACAGAATTCTACTATGGATGAAGCAAAGACTAATACAAAGGGCTACTCCTGAAGCTGATGTTAACACTATTGGTACTCGACCGATTTCCCAGGATCAACAGGATATTCTATTAAACACTAAAAGCATTGCGGGAAGTTGCACTACTAAGATAGCAAATATCTCTAAGCCTTTGTCAGGTAATATTCCTGCTGAACCAGCAGTCCCAGCTCTTCTAGTTTTTGATGAAACTAGCTCTCTTTCTGCTTCCTGCGATATATCACTTGATACATTGTCTGATACATTGTCTAACAAAAACGATAAAATCGATAAGATGTTTGATATACTGTCAGGTTCAGAGGTGCTGCATATCAACTATAACACTAACTTAAAATTGCAAAATGAGAGCTTAAGCTTGAGGAATCCTTTGCCAGATCCTGTGTCTGAACTGTCAAGGGAAGATATAGATTTTTTCATCCTATATTCGTTCACTACCAACGAGAACAGACATGGAAAATTATGTTTCTCAACTTGAAGCAATGTGCAAAACCGAGATCTCCGTTCTCAAAACTGAAATCTCTCATATTGGATCCCGAGTGAATGAACGTATAGATAAGCATCATGACATTTTAAATGAACATACATTAGAAATACAGGAGATGATTCTGCAATTACATCAGGAAAACAGAGCAAGACGAAACAATATAAGAGTTCGAGGATTACCAGAGACTATAGAACATAAAAATCTAGTATCTGTTCTCCAATAAATGTTCAACAACATATTAAATAAAGACTCAGCAACGATCATTGAAATTGATAGGGCACACAGAATTGCAGGTGCGAGAAACTTGGAATCAGGGAAAACAAGAGACATAATTTGCCGCATCCATTTTTTTGCGGTAAAAGAAGCTATTATGTCAGCTGCCAGAAAATCTAAAGGTGTCCAGTATGAAGGTTTCCCTATAATGCTCTTGGCTGATCTTTCTAAACGCACATTACAATTGAGGAGATCATTAAAACCTCTTTTGGAAATACTAAATGCTAACGCAGTTCATTATAGATGGGGATTTCCGTTTAAATTGATTGTTTCAAAAGATGGGAAAACATTGGTGTTTAAACACCTAGGTGACTTACCGGAAATTCTGCTAACATTTAAGCTACCTAAGGTACAGCTACCAGACTGGCCTTTTAAATCTCTACTACTTAATTCCGTTTTAAAAGAAAACTGGGAGAAGGTTTCTTATACCTGAATTGAATGAACATGAACCCTAAGGATTAAAGCAGTATGGATATACTTTCAAGTTAAAGATTTCAGTGTTTTTGATTATTAAGAATTATTATGCTTTGACCCAGGAGTTTACTTGGTTATATATTACAGAAAGGAAATAAATATAATATGTAAGAGAAGGGTGAGGTGGAAGTTAATAAATTAATTATATGAGGGCGAGGAAGGGAGAGGAAGAGAAAGGGGTAGAAGAGGGAGGGAGTGGAAGGAATGGGACTCTGTTCCTATATTTTTTTTTCCCCTGCATGTATATATGTGTGAATACATGTAACCGGGTATGTGTATGGATATATATATATATATATATATATATATATATATATATATATATATATATATATATATAAATATATGGATATGCAGGGGTATTTATAGAAAGTGTATGTGTATGCCCCCACTTTGATTAAGGAAAGTTGCAGTGGAAACAAGTTTTAGGTTAGATATTTGCTTTAACTCACATGTTCTTATATATATTTTTTTCTTAGATACCGGTAATCTGCTGTCTAAAGTAAATGTCAATGGTACCTAGAATTTAAGATAATATGATGACAGTAAAAGGGGGGAAGATTGATTTTCCTCCGCCTTACTCCCCCCCCCCCTTTTTTTTTTTTCCTTCCATGATTACTCAAAAGAAGATATGAATAGTACTTCAAGTTCAGGTTTTTGAATTAAAGGTTTTGACATATATGTTGGTATAAATAGAAGTGCTAATTGTGGACTGATAGCCCTATCCTCCCTCCCCCTTTTTTTTTTCTCTCTCTCCCCTTTTCTCCCATCCCATTTTCCCTCTGTTTATGCCGACCTGTTTGTCCATTGGTGGAGTAGCGCTTCTCCTGTGCAGTTTGCCAATGCCCTACAGTAGGCTCCCTAATTTATGTTTTGGGAACTGGCTATATTGCCTGTTAGATTTTTTGTACTCTGATAATATTCAGAGACATCTAAGACACAATGCATGTCTTGAGACTGCGATGTGCCTAATTTTAAACAGTTTTTTTCTTTTTTCTCTTTTCTCTCTTTCTTTCATATTTTATTTATTTCTGGTGCTGTTCTCACATAATGAATACATAGGAATGATTAAAAAAATATTATTTTTTTATATCATTTTCAATATGCCTCTTTAACGTAAAGGGTCTTAATCACTCGAATAAACGCTCACAAATTCTTCAATATTTAAACAAAGAAAAGATTGATATAGTATTCTTTCAAGAAACCCATTTTCATACAGATAGAATTCCAACATGTAAAAATAAATATTATACCACTTGGTTTTATAGTATAAATCCATATGCAAAATCAAATCAAATGGGTAGTGGTGGGGTGTAATCATAGAGACCCGACGCGTTTCGCCTCCAAAGGCTTCTGCAGAAGCCTTTGGAGGCGAAACGCGTCGGGTCTCTATGATTACACCCCACCACTACCCACTGCGCTGTTTTTATACCACTTTTTATGCCTTTTTATATTATTTTGTTATTTTGAGCCGAGTTTTTACTGCCCTCGCTTGTAACTTTTCGGAGTGTACTCCTTAATAAAGTGCTATAACGCTTTTTACAAATAAGGATTTACACTATGTGGAAGTTTTTTTCTTTTCCTTGTTTACTCGTTCATGTGATGGGCCATTGAGGAAACGATCACTCGGTGACTGTAGCCGAATCCTGGAGGCTCCCGATCCCAATTTGGTACACCATCTGAGGACTTCTGACGAGATTCTACACAAGATCTCCTTACAGATCGTCACCCCATACCGCTTGATGGTACAAGCTCGTTTGACTCACCGCCAAGGGCCTGTGAGTCCACCCTATCTGGTAAGGGCATCCTTTTGCTTTTCTTTCTCTATGTTGAGACCATCCACATGAGTGAAGAATCCACCTGTATTTAAGGCTTTCTTTAAAACAGCCCTTAATCACTTCATATGAAGACGGCCTACGCCCAGATGGCTGTGGGGTTAACTAGGAGTACCCCATCTATCCAATAACAGACTTTCAGTATCCATATATGTTTACCCTTTTTTAGGGACTTGGACGTCCTTTCTCTTGGCTTTTGCCCAAACGAACACTATTTTTGCTGAGCTGCACACTCAGTATACTGTGACACCTTGTATAATTATTTTGTTGTATTGCTTTTTTGAATATGGTACCTTATGCACAATTGTTCCTTAATTAACCTATAGGTTGTTATTGAGTATTCACTCTCTCACATACCTAAGCACTCACTGTTATTATATATTATTATATATTCTTTATCTTTTTGGGATGTTTTATAAAACAATTACCATTCACTTAATAAGTATACACTTCAAGTTTTAACACTCCTCTATAGAGATCACTGTTACTTGACTATTGACATGTGTCCCACCATTCGTTAGCGCCACACTTTATTATCATTTTTACATTTGCAACAGTCAGATTGTTGTGTCGGCTGCTTCATTTTGTTTACCTTAGGAGCTGGCGCAATTTCTACACCTTTTTTATATCTTTATTATTTTGAAACCAGGTAAAGACGAAACAAATCCAAATAGCTATCGTCCTATTTCATTGTTGAATCAAGATATAAAGTTTTATGCTAAACTTATCGCTAGTAGATTTCAACCACTTTTGCCACAGATGATCCATACAGACCAAGCCAGCTTTGTGAAGGCCAGAGAAGCTCGAGACAATACTAGCAAGACTCTTTCATTGATCTCCCTGGCGCAGAAATGACAAATTCCGGCTTGCTTGTTAACAATAGATGCCGTAAAGGCTTTCGATCGATTAAATTGGAGATCTCTGTTTCACTCCCTTCGCCAGATTGGTCTGGGGGATAATCTGATAAATATGATAAATAAAATCATGGCGCTATATAGAAGTCCTTCTGCTCAAGTTCAAACAAATGGTATTTTTTCTAAGACATTTGAGATTAACAACGGTACCCGTGAAGGGTGCCCTTTATCTAGTTTACTTTATGTGATCACTATAGAACATTTAGCAATAGCTATACGTAAAAATCCCTCTATACATGGTATAACTATCAATGAAATAGACTATAAAACTGCACTGTACGCAGATGATGTATTACTTTATATAACATCACCTAAGATTAGTATTCCTTCTGTTTTAAAAGAAATTAATTTATTTGGATATTTAAGTAATTTCAAGGTAAATTTAACTAAATCTGAGTTATTGAATATTTCATTGCCCAGAGATGAGGTTTCTTCACTGGCAGCTTTATTTCCTTTTCATTTGCAAGAAGTTGCAGTGGAATATCTAGGAGTTAAGATCCCAACAGATCAGACTCTTGTTTACGATTTAAACTTCCTTCCACTTCTGCTTCGAACACAAGCTGAATTGATGTCATGGACGAAGCTCTCTCTATCGTGGTTTGGACGTATTAACTCCATTAAGATGGATATTCTTCCAAAATATTTATATTTATTCCAAACCTTACCTATTAAATTACCTAAAACATTTTTCAAAAAGCTGAATAAATTATTATTACAATTTATTTGGAGGAATAATAAATCTCGAATCAACCTGAAGACACTCTGTCAATCCAAAGATCGTGGAAGAGCAGGTTTGCCAGATTTTGAGTGCTACTATAAAGCAGTGATATTCTCTCTTGCTTTGGACTGGTTCCATCATTCCGTTGATAAACAATGGGTACATTTAGAAATAGGTTCCTCTCCATTGAATTCTAAAGCTGCTTTATGGCTTTGTACTAAGGATATAGGTTCACGTTCTTCTTGGCCTCTACTTACCTACACGGTTTTGGAGTGTTGGCATCATTATTTAAAATTATTTCCTCTGTCTTCCATTCCATCTCCACTTACTCCTTTAATAGATAATCCCTCTCTTCCTACTGAGTATGCACTCAAATGCTATCTTAAGCTGGGACAAATCTTATTGGCCACAGATTAGACATATGATTTTGGATGGTAGCTTTATGCCATTCGTAAATTTTCAAAGTTTACACGATCAGAAGAAAGGCATATGGTTTGTTTATTTACAACTGCGAAGCTTTTATTTTTCTCTTACTCCGAAACATTCTATCCATCGACCGCTCACAGATTTTGAGCAGTTATGTTTATCTCTAGATCCACCAGCACACACTATATCTAAGATATATACGCTACTATCTATTCTCAAGTCATCTGGTTTACCACCATATGCGATTAAATGGGAGCTAGAACTGAACCGGTTAATACAAGAGGAAGAATGGGATCAAATTTTTAATAATACTCATAAATTTTCAATAGCTTGTGATACCCAAGAACGCAATTTCAAATTGCTTTCTAGATGGTATCGCACTCCGATCAATTTAAACCGGATGTTCCCAGCACAATCAGATTGATGTTGGCGCTGTAATATCGCTATAGGTAATTTATCCCATTTATGGTGGGCCTGCCCTCCTATTTATAAATGATGGGATCAAATAATTAATTTATATAATACTGTTACGGGTGAATTGATTAATAACTCTGCCGAACTGGCTCTTCTCTCCTCCCTACCTCAATTATTACCTAATGCCAAAAAATCCCTTCTTTATTTTTTTTTTTATCAGCATTTAGACAATTAATACCAAGATACTGGAAATCCTCTACAGTTCCCACAATCTTAGAGTGGCTTGAGACTCTTAATAATATTATGCATATAGAAAAACTGGTAGCTGAATATAAGGATAATATACAAAAGTTTAATGGGTTGTGGCAGACCTGGATTACATTTAAAAACTCATCTGGAAACTTATCAATTTTAAAAATTTAGCGCTGTTGGAGTATACATATTCTATTTGATAAAAACAACTCTAAATTCTGAAAAAAGATGCTACGACTTCATGTGAGACACCGCCTATTATGTTTTTTGTTTATCCCCTAAAAATTACCCCCCCCCCCTTTTTTTCCCCCCTTCTCCTTATGTTTACAATTTAATAATTATAACTTTAATGAATTTTAAGGTTAAATATGTATTCTGAATGACTTTATTTAATTTGAGTATGTATATGTGTTTTGTTGTTTGTGTAAAAATACTAAAATCAATAAAAATATGTTGGACTAAAATTAATAAAAAACATTTTTCATATAGCCAAAAATTGAACATTAAAAATTGAAATTATAATTATAAAAAATTATAATTATATAATTATCTTTTGTTCTGAAGGAACATAAAGATAAATAAATGTTGACACTGGGGTCACTCTGAAAAAATGTTTGTGGTGACATCTAGTGGACCACAAACAAAATGCACCCCAGTGATTAGCTCTTGTAACAACTAAATTTGCACAAATCATCCAATTTAAATAAACCTAATACCCGTTACTGTTTGAATTTCAAAACACCAGTAACATCCCCATGGGTGCTAAATCCAAATCCTCGAAGAAGAATTCTAGATATGAAACATTGGATAAAATGAATTTGGAAAATATAAAAACTAAAGAGGATAAATTGAAAGTAATCTCTGATGAATAGAGGCTCAAAACAAAGGCCCATATAAAATCCTGTATTATATAATAAATAACTGTTGTATAATCTGTCAACAAAGTTGAAAGGGTAATGCTCAAGAGTTATTGATAAAGGCATTCACATCTGTATCAACATTGAGTCCAAACGGGACATATGATCTAAGTCTGTGTATCCAGGACATTTCACACTTTGAGACCTCCCTAACTAATGAACCACCTCTCCAATGGGGTTTATATTTATCTATCCCCATATACAGTGTATTGGAGGGGTTTCTATTATGTACCTCATCATAATGTCTTGATACTGGATGTTTGTCAAAGCCCCTTCTGATATTATTTATATGTTCATTTAATCTAACTCTGAGAGCCCTTTAGGTCCTCCCCACATACTGTAATCCACATGGGCATTGTATGAGGTAGACTACACCTTTAGACGAGCAGGTAATGAATGGTTCTACTTTATATGATTGTGAGGTGCTCGTGGAAGTAAATTGGCAAATTTTTCTTTCCTTACACCTATTAAGGGTGCAAACCTGACATTTCCTACATTTATGATAGCAGGTAAGGTTCTGGAAGAAACATCTATTGATGTTAGGTGGATCTTGAACCGTAGGGGAAATCTTATTACCAAGAGAGGATGCTCCTTAAAAATACAACCTGAGGACTCTTTGGTAATATAGTGCCAAGGACTTGATCACTGGTCAATATGTGCCAGTGTTTCTGAATTCGTTTCTTGACACTACGGTGTTGTATTGAAAACGTTGTAACAAATGGTAAGGAAAAATGGGTATTATCCCTATTCTGTTGTCTATCCATTAAAAACGACATTCTATCTTTATCTCGCATTGTCTTCAACGCCTTAGACAACAAATCTCTATCATACCCTTTTTCTATGAACCTACTGGTTAGAACGGTCGCCTGATTGTCAAAGTTTCAACTTCAGTACAGTTGCGTCTAAGGTGTGCAAACTGACCCTGAGGGACCGCTCTCAACCAGGGTTCATAATGGCAACTGTCCAGGGGGATATAAGAGTTTTTGTCTGTCGGCTTGAAATAAGTGGATGTCACAAATCTATCACCCTTGACTGTAATCTTCAAATCAAGAAAATTTATTTCTTCAAGGCTGGCTTCAAAGTTCGACTTGATACCCCTGTTGTTATCATTAAGGAACAACATAAACTTATGGAGCTCAGCCTCACTGCCATCCCATAGGAGGAGGAAATTGTCGATGTACCTGGCCCAAAGGACTAATTCTGGTCTCCTCTGCGCGTCGATGACGTCCTCCTCCCACTTGGCCATAAATAAATTAGCCAGGCTCGGGGCGTATTTGGCCCCATTGCCACACCCCTATCCTGATAAAATTGATAATCAAACCAGAAATAGTTGTGGCTGGCAGTGTATTCTAGTAGTTCCATAATAAAATTAATCTGAGATGGAACGAGACCAGACTCTGTTGTCAAATATAGCCTGACCGCCTCTAAACCCAAGTTATGAGGGATGATGGTATAGAGCGAGGTCACATCTGCCGTGACCAACCATAATCCCTTCTTTGGAGTAATGTTAGATAACATGTTGATGACTTGTTTCGTGTCTTTAATGAACCAAGGGACTTTCTGGACTAAAGGCTGTAAATAGTGGTCTATATACTTGCCCACCCGGGACGTAACCGAGTCAATCCTACCCAGCCTGCTTAATTGGATTCCACAGGTGTTTATTCCACAGCTATCATCAGTTAAGGAAACTCCAGAGTCCAGTCACACATTCAGCATATGAAAGAGGAAGATAAACTCATTGCGCAACATTCTTTTAAAAGCACACAGGAGTTTATTAAAAGTTGTACTTACAATAAAAACAATAAAATTAGGCTCAAAATGGAAACATTTGTTTGTCCAGTACCCTCCACGAGTGTTCAGACGTCACGGCTGCTTCGTGCCTAGCCTGGCGTACGTTTCGTCCAATGGGACTTCTTCTGTGAGGCAGTAAGGGTCAGCGGTGCTCACATCACTTCCTTATATTCAGAGAAATTTAATAGAATAGAATAGAAATTTCTCTGAATATAAGGAAGTGACCCTTACTGCCTCACAGAAGAAGTCCCATTGGACGAAACATACGTCAGGCTAGGTACTGAGCAGTGGTGACGTCCGAACACTGGTGGAGGGTGCTGGACAAACAAATGTTTCCATTTTGAGCCTAATTTTATCATTTTTATTGTAAGTACAACTTTTAATAAACTCCTGTGTGCTTTAAAAGAATGTTGCGCAATGAGTTTATCTTCCTCTTTCATATGCTGAATGTGTGACCGGACTCTGGAGTTTTCCTAATGGATGATAGCTGTGGAATATACACCTATGGAATTCAATTAAGCAGGCTGGGTAGTGGATGCGGTTGAGCCCATAGTGAGGGGTAAAAGCTCACTAATGTGCAGATAGACCCTGGAGGGTCTAAATATCTGGTAAGCAGATACACTTACCCTGTCTATCCTTTTTTTTTTTCACTTTAAAAGGTTTTTTATTGAGTTTTTCAATATCATACAGAGACAGGGTTAAAACAAAAAAAAAGAAAAATGTAAACAAATATGATTAACAAGTATGAATAGGAAGCACAGAGCCAGAGTGATCGTATTTAGAATTACAGTAATATATACTTACAGATACTTATGTATACTTGTATTTGCTAGTCCATAACACCCAACATTTGTCGAATTTGTCACAGTAAAGTGAGTTAATTGCTAGGAGACGTTCAAATGTATAGTTTTGTTGCACTTTTCTGATCACATCATTTATATTGAGTGTTAGGGTGCTTTTCCAGTTTTGGAGTACCAGGGACCTAGCTACCAGTAGTATATGGGTGACTATGTGTCTCATGTTGTGCGGGAATTTTTCTAGCCCTATTAGTAGGATAGCCAATGCGGGCTTTGGGGATGTGGGTATTCCTGTAATGGACAAGATGAGTTTAAACGTTTGATTCCAGAAGCTAACGACACTGGGGCACTCCCAGAACATGTGGAGAAGGTGGCCTTTGTGTCCACATTCTCTCCAGCATAGGGATGACGTGTTGGGAAACATTTTTGCAATTCTGCATGGGGTGTATTGCCATTGGTTCATCACCCTTATTGAGGATTCCCAGTGGCTGATACAGTGTGAGGTACGTTGTATAGTTTGAAACATGAATTTCCATTGGTCTTCAGTAAGCGTTTTTCCGTTGTCCATGTCCCACCTTATATGTACTGCGGATTTTTTGAACACTCTTTTGTTCTGTAGCGTGTTGTAATACAGTGATATACCCTTATTGTTTTTTGAACCTTGGGTGAGGTGTCGCCATACGGAGGGCGGGAGTTAGAAGGTACTTATTGGGTTTCTTTTCATAAAGTGAGATACTCGTAAGCACGTGAAAAGCATATGATGAGGCATATTATGTTTTTTCATAATGTGTTCTGCCGATTGTGGGGTATTGTTTGTGAGAAGGTCATGTACTTTTGTTATCCCATGGGTGGGGAGCGCTTTCAAGGATATCATTGGAATATTAGCTTTAATCATGCTTAGAGGAAGAGTGAAATCTATGGTCTCGCTGTTACTAAGTGTGCGTGTTAGGAGGAATCTCCAGGCTTGTAGTGATATGATGATAGTTGGGGGTAAATTTCTGAGGTTCCAAGGTATCCAGGTGTCTCCTAAAAGGACCGTCTTCAGGTCTGGTAAGGGAGCTAGATATGTTTCTATGTCTACCCATAGTGGACTATCCGTGGTCGAGAACCAATATTTGAGTTGGTCAAGTCTAGTTGCCCACATGTAGTCGTGTATGTCTATTAGGCCTGTGCCCCCTACAGATTTATGGGGTATTAGATTGGGTTGAGAGCATCTTGCTTTTTTGGGTCCCCATAAGAGTTTCCATTGAAGGTTAGAGAGGGATTTAAGATAATGTGCCAGAATAGCTAGTGGAAGCACTCTGAACATGTACAAAATTTGAGGGAGAATCAGCATTTTAAATGCTGCTAGCCTACCCAACCAAGATAATTCTCCATTTGCTATATTACAAGTTTGAGTTTCTATTTTGTATATGAGTGACTTCATGTTAGTGTCCATTAGTGAAGTAATATCATTAGTTAGGGTAATGCCCAGGTATGTTATACCATTAGTGCTCCATGCGTATGGGAGGGATTGTTGTAGTTCAAGACAATCTGCATTCAGTACACCCAAGTTAAGTATGAGGGATTTTGAGAAATTCACCTTGTAGTATGAGATATCACCAAAAGATTTCAGTATTTCGTGTGCTGCTAGGAGGGATTTTAGTGGGTTTGATAGCATCAGGATTACATCATCTGCGAATAAATTGATGACATGGTGGGAGGAGCCAAAATGGAATCCATGTGTATCAGTATGAGTTCTAATGGCCTCCGCCAGGGGTTCAATCATGAGGTTGAAGATCGTTGGGGATAAAGGGCAGCCCTGGCGGGTACCATTAGTTATCTGAAACGGTATGGAAAGCATACTGGATGTGTACACCTGCGCAGAGGGGCAGGAGTACAGGGCCAGCACTGCGTTCAGTATATGACCACAAAAAACAAATTTGGACAGAGTCATTAACATGTACTTCCAGTGTACCCTGTCAAACGCCTTCTCTGCGTCAATTGAGAGCAGCAGAGAAGGCATTTGATTTTTAACAGCATAGTGGATTATATTAACCATTCTCCTTGTAGCATCTGAGGTTTGTCTCCCCTTCATGAAGCCCATCTGGTGGCATTGTATAAGGGATGGAACACATTCCGCTAGTCTTTGTGATAAGAGTTTTGCGTATATCTTTATGTCTGTGTTTAGTAGGGAGATTGGACGGAAATTAGGTGGTGTATTAGGTTCTTTGCCTCGTTTGGGCAGAGTAACTATGTATGCCTTTAGCATTTCTGGGGGGAAGGATGATGTGTCTGCTGCTTTTGTAAAGACCTGTTGAAGGTATGGTGTAAGGTGTGATTTGTATATTTTAAAGTATTCATTGGAGAACCCGTCAGGTCCTGGCGATTTGCCATTAGGTAGTGAGGCTAATGCATTTTCTATTTCGGGTATAGTGAATGGAGAATTCAGTAAGCTAATTTGGGATTCCGATAAGGAAGGGAACTTCAGGCTGTGAAGAAAGTTTTGTATATTTGGTTGAGTTGGTTGGTGTGTGGTAGAGTCATCTTTAATATTGTACAGACTACTGTAGTAATTAGCGAATTGGTTGGTTATGTCCTGTGGATTAGTGATTTTATGTTTGAGGGTGGGGTGAATCAGATGTGTGATTCTCGATTTGGATTGTACCGCTTTTATTCTATTAGCCAAGTATTTGCCTTCTCTATTAGCATTGGCGTATGAGTTCAATTTCAGTCGGCGTAGGTGGTAGTCATATTGTTGGGTCAATATATCTCTTAATTTGTTTCTCAGTGTGGAGAGTTGTTGTGTGAGGTTAAGGTCAGGCGTTTGTTTATTTTGTGATTCTAAGGAATGTATATCCGTCAGAATGGAGTTGATATGGGCTGTGCGTCGCTTCTTTTCTCTAGCACTCAGCTGAATTAGTATTCCCCTCATATATGCCTTATGGGCGTTCCATAGAGTAAAAGGGTTTTCTACCGATTTTGCATTATCATTAAAAAAATTGCTAAGGTGTTGAGATATGATTGTGACAAAAGTGGGAGAAGATGGTAGTTGCGCTGTGATGAAGGGGGGGAGGGGAAGCTACAAAGATGACTAAAGTGGCAAAGTGAACTAAAAAAGCAGAAACGGGCCAATGCATGAATGGATCCTACATGCTAAAAGAACATGGTGGGGATGCAGTGCAGTGCAACGTAGCTAATCAACATGGCTATAATGTTGCGGGCAGACAAAGCCTAATATATAAAGGTAATTGTGAAACAGTGACTGCTTGAATATAGCAAAGCAAAATTGCATATACTAACACAAATAGGATGAATAATGACACAATGCAAAAAAATATATAATGCAAGAAAAGTATATGTGGGCTAGTGCCCCATTAGCAAAAACGTGCCAAATCCTGGTGAACTACAAGTGACAAATCCCTAGGGCTAACATGAATATTAGTTCTATCATCCAGTCCAAAAAACAAAAACTCGTGATGAGAAACACAAAACAATTCCAATCGTGAAGGGAAGGGGGATCTTCAGTGAGGACACCTCCATGTTTGCAAGCCGCTTACCTTACAGCTGTAAGGTGTACAGCCTGTGTTGCAAATGACCCGCAGGTGTAGACGTTCCGTGTATAAGGTAGTGACAATGATGAACATGCCAAGCGAAATATAAAAAATATACAGCATGTAAAATAACTCTGCGATGACCACAGTGGAGGGGGGGCAAGACACACACGGGGGAAGGTTGCACTCACTTTCATGAAGTGAGTGTGGGCATCAATCCACGAGCGCCGAGCTTGTATGCCTCCAGGGGTATCACCAATCTGGAATCTGTCCCCGTGCCTGGAAACTGGAATATGTCCCCGTGCCTCTCTCCTCAGTGTTCGTCAGGTAGAGTAGTGATGTACAGTGTGAGGGGGAAAGAGACGCACATAGCGTGATCCCATATAAAAGGTATATTTATTTAATAAAACAAGTTCAATCAACTTACATTTAAAACAATGCTGCAGTGTGTAGTAACTATGAGCGCCGAGCTCGTCTCCTGTTGTTTGTCTGTGGCAGCGTCCCGTGCTCCAATCCTAATGCATATCGTCACGTCACGTGACTTCTTCAGAGGATAACACGGGATAGAAAGCCAATGCTTATATATAGTCCCCTTGTAATGGGCGCCCAATATCCACAGCCAAAAAAATATATGGAGCAAATACGCAAATACGCTAATTCGCCCCGCCGACAAGGGCGGGGGCCTTGTCATTTTAGATAAGGAAGATTACCATCTTGAGATGTGTCGCATCCTTAGTGACGATAAGACCTATGTAGCACTAAATAATGACCCCGCAAAGGTGTTCAAAAAGAGACTAATAGAAATTGTAGAACGGGGATACAGGCAAGGTATTCTAAATAAAAAAGAAAAAGAATACCTTGTCCCAGTGGGTCCCAGGATCCCGGTTATGTATTTTCTCCCAAAAATACACAAGAGTATGACCAAACCTCCCGGGAGACCGATCATAAGCGGTATAGATTTGATTTCTTCCAGAATCGGCCGCTACATCGATTTCTACCTCCAACCGCTGGTATGCCAAGCCCCCTCCTATTTAAAAGATACAGGTGATACCATTCGCCGTTTATCGTCCATCGACTACCAGGATAATCTCATCCTGGTCACGGCAGACGTCACGTCACTATATACCTGCATCCCACATAAACTGGGACTGGAGGCTGTAAAACATTACCTTGCCATGACCAACAGTATTCCCTCTATCCAACAAAGCTTTATAATGGAGCTCTTACAATTCGCCACACTTACCAATTATTTCTGGTATAACAACCAGTTTTACCTACAGAAGAAAGGCGTGGCTATGGGGGCAAAATTCGCCCCCAGCCTCGCCAATCTTTTTATGGTGCTATGGGAGGAGGATGCGGCCCGAGCTGTGTCTATGGACAAGATATATAGACGACATCCTCCTCCTATGGAAAGGGGATGAGGAAACTCTCCATGAGTTCATGGCCACTCTCAACAACAATGAGAGAGGTATAGTCCTCACCTACGAGATAAGTCCCACTTCCATACAGTTTTTGGATTTAGAGATATCCATAGCTGACCGTCGGATAGTGACTACCACCTACTTCAAGCCGACGGACAGAAATGGCTACATCTCTACAGACAGCTGCCATTACAGCCCCTGGTTGGAATCTGTCCCACGGAGTCAACTGTTGCGGATTCACAGAAATTGTTCTACCTCTGGAGACTTTATAAAACAAGCCCATTTTTTGAAAGAGCGTTTTATCGCAAAAGGGTACCAGCCATCATTTTTAGATCAGGAGATCTCCAGAATATCTTGTATTGATCGAGACACTCTCATTACTGAACGTCCCAAGACCATCCCTGATGATAAATTCAAATGGTCAATGTTCACCCAGTTCTCTATCCAACACAGGCAAATTAAACATATCTTAAACCAACATTGGAGAGTTCTGAAAAGCGATCCAGTTCTAGGTCCTGTGCTCCCTAATCATGCAGGCGTTACCTTTAGAGGAGCTCCCTCTCTCCAGGATCATATTTCACATAAAGTTATAGACGCACCCAATAAAACGTCTCTCTTTCCAGAAACTAAGGGCTATTACCCTTGCAGACGTTGTAATGTCTGCATGCATAATGTATGTGGACGTAGGAAGTCTGAAACATTCCAGTCCTCAGTTACTTCTATTACATATCACATGAAGCATTTCACCACGTGTGCTACACGCTTTATTGTGTACCTCATCACTTGCCCGTGCAACAGACAGTACGTGGGCCGCACGATAAGGACGTTTAGCACCCAGGTTAATGAGCACATTACTGCCATTAAACTAGGCCGTACAAATCATAGTGTGCCCCGACATTTTCTCGAACATCACGATAGGAATCCAAAAGGCACAAAGTTTCAAATCATTGATAAATATATTTCGCATTGGAGGGGGAGCTCACGCATTAGAGGAGTCTCTCAACTTGAAACTTTTTGGATATTCCAGCTTAAGAGTTTTTTCCCTTACGGGTTAAATGTTGAATGGGACCTGAATGCTTTCATCAACAAATCATAATGTAGATTTGGCCTCCATGTTCTTAGTGCACTCAGGTTATACATTTACCATTCAATCTAGTTAGATGTTTAGATAGACCGATTAATGATGCCTCATATGCCTCAAGCTAAAATTGTTAGGATGTGTATTTAATATGAGATGTAAGTTCCTTTTTATATGTCTATGAATCTGGACAAAGTATGTATGAGTCTAGCAATTGATGTCCCTGTGTTCCCAATATGTTTTTATGCTTTTTAATTTTGATCCTGACAAAAGTTTTTCTTTGTTAGCACATCCGTGCTTCTTTTTAAGCCTTCCGGTGTCACATCCAGCCGTCCAGTCACCTGCGCTTGGCCCCTCTATGCAATGACGCTGTGGCACGATGGGTGGGCGGAGCTACGCTGCTCCACACTTCGTATCCATACTTGCCTCTCCCTAGAATGGAATCGAGGCTTGGAGCACAAGAGCCAGAACGTGGGGACGACTTCCTGTATTGTGACGTCAGGTGATGTGTTTAGCAGCTCGTGATTGGGCTGCTGTACCAACACAAGCTATTTCCATCCTCCCAGATCGTCAGTGGCTGTGAGGTCCGCCCTATAGCGGTCTCTCACAGCTGATAGGACGCATATAGCTACTTGTGATTGGGTGGCTGAACAAGTGCATGTCATTTTTGTTTATCTTGATGTTTATTGGCTGAGAGGTCCATTTCACAACGGCCTCTCACAGCTGATTTCAGTTTGACAGCTGATATTGATTCCAAATCATTTATGTGTCCATATATATAAGCGTGATACCAAGCAAAGGACAATATGCACCAGTAGAAGGACCTCTAGTCCGAAACATGTCGGGTTGCGATTGATTTTTTGTTCCTGGTACCACGCTATTTTTTACTGTGATCACTTTTATTCTGGCTGCTGTTGTTTGGATTTTTATCCTGTTTGGTTTACAATAAACCTGTTTTATCCGGATTCAAGCACTATGTGTGGCCTTTTTTTCCTTTTCCATGTCCCTATGGTGGCTATGTGAAGGGTGTATCTTTCCAATATACACCTGTTGAAGAAGTACCTGCAACTGGACTTTGAACATCTGCTGTCTCCAGGCCGCTCACCTTTATTGCGAAGGAACCAGTGGAACCTGCTATATACGCCTCTTCACTAAAGCACCTATTTGGATCGATCGATCCTCAAGCCTGTATGACACCTAGCCGTACGGCAAACGTGTCCAAGCGTATTTGCTCCATATATTTTTTTGCCTGTGGATATTAAGTACTGGAACATCACTCTTGTGAATCACGTAGCACCTTTAAGAATCCTTTTTCTCATCCAACACCTATATTGTTCACATTTATTGGACATTTATATGAACATCACGTTCACGCTATTGGTCATTGATTTGATCATGGACTTACTATAACATTGTAATGGTTTTTATATGTTTCCATTATTGTTGTTTCACACCTGATTACACATCATCATGCTGCACGGGTGTTAGTCACATCTGTGCGGGTCATCCAATCTGGGGAGTGTGTCTGGACAGGTCTGGTAACAGCTACAGCTCAGCGTATTGCGGGTGTCTGTTGTCAGGTCTACGTGATACTATCAGGAGTTGTTCCTTGACATGATAGTAGTGTACCCTGAGTAGCACATCCCTGGGAGTATTTTTTGGAAGGAAGGAAGGTTTGGGGATACGGTGGATGCGATCCACAATGAGGTCCTGTGGAGACAGGGATGGGATTAGGGTGGAGAAGAGTGCTTGGGTATACGACAGTAGTTGTGTAGAAGGAACAGATTCAGGTATCCCCCTAATCTTGAGATTGTTCCTCCTGGAACGGTCTTCCAAATCTGCTACTTTTGTTTTCAGCCATGTGATTTCTTCTGTGTAGTTGCTGTGTGCATCCACCATTGTATTGAAGGATGAGGTAAAGTCACTCATACTTTGTTCAATATGGCCTACTCTACTTCCCAAAGCCTGCACTTCTCTCTGACAGTGGTTGATTTCTGCTGTTATATCAGCATGTAATGAGGCTTTTAGTGATAATAGCATGTCCTTTAGGACTGTATCTGACACCGGTCTGTCAGAAGTGGGGAAAGCTGCTATAGGGTCTGGTGCATGAGTTGTAGCTGGCACCACAGTGGTGTGAGGCCTGCTTACCTCCATGTCAGAGTCCATCAGCGGTCTCTCAGGGGAAACAGTCCTTTGTTTCTGCTTTACTGGGCTCCTGGTGGACGGACTAGATGTTCCAGAGGAAGATCCGCTATCCGGTCGGGTGTTTAGTGGCTCGTTCTGAGGACCGGAGTGGCCATTTTGTGTGGATGCAGCCCACTGTTCTTTCTGGCTCATCCTCACGCCGGCTCCATTTTGGTGGTGATCGCGCGCTCGGAAGAAATCCTGCAGTTTCTGCGGATTTTGAGGATTTTTTCTGTGCCTAGGCATATCGGCGGGCACAGTGGGTTCCAGGGATTCCATGGATGGATTGTGAGGCAGGGATGATGCCGGTGTTCGCGGATGTTTTCGGATTCTCTCCGGTGACCAAGCGGAGCTCTTACATTAAGTGTCCATGTTGGAGCTCGGTCGCCACACCCCCCCCCTTACCCTGTCTATCCTGTGGGGAGCACTGGGTGTCTTCACCAATTGAACATTGGAGAAGCACACATTTTGAGTTCACTTTATGGATGTGAAATTGGGACATTTGGACTATTATTAATAATAATTTTTTTTTCACGTTTTCACATTTTTCATCTTTATTGCATTATATTAGATTTTTTTTGCACTTTGATCATTAAGGCCATGGTTTGACAGCGCTACACGTTTTTGAATTTAATACTTTTCCATGGTTGAGTTCAAGGTCAGGAGGTTCATCAACACCTCAGACACCCCATCTGGGAACAAGCTGTGTCGTGGGGGGAGACCATTCAACTAACCTTTAAGCTATTTTTCAAACATATTAGTAGGAAAATGGAATTGGTATATGATGCAGAGGTAGAGGTGGAGAACTCCCCTTAGGAGTAATGGTAGTGTGTGAAACATAGGTGAACCATGGAACCAGTAGGGACGCAGCCCAGGTTGTGTAGATAATGGCAGCAGCAATAGTACAGTGCATTCAAAATAGGTGGGTGATGTGACATATAGCAATTTTACATCAAGTTAGTAGTGAGGCACAGGTCTGAGGGTATTAGTGGGCTGCTTATGCTAGTGAGAGTTAGGTAAAGCAAGTCTTGGGAATGAGATGGGTAAAAGGTCAGATCAAATACAAGGAACTATGAGTATCTGATCATCGTCTCACTGTAGATTTTTGGATCCTGGGGGGAGAGCCCATTGAGGTGAGTGAGGCATTAAGGAATGGAGAAAAAGAAGAGTAGATAAGGGGTGGGAGAGGGAAAAAGAAAGAGAGTAAGGGGGAGCAGGAGAGATAAGAGGAGTAGCCGGGGAAGGAGGGGAGAGTCTTCTGGCTACATATACTTAGGAGGGAAGTAGCTTAAGGGCGGAGTAGAGAGCTATCAAAATCGGGGAAAAGAAAATGATCTACCCATGGTTGCCAAAGCCTTTCAAATTTAGTGCCCTTATCAAGGAGTACGGCCTTGACCTTAGCGTGGATCATTGCTATAGTGATTCAATGTTTAGTTTCCAAAATGCTCAGATGTGGGGTTTTCCAGGTCTTTGTGATCATTTGCTTTGCAGCTGTGGTGACCTGCAGAAGTAATTTGAATTGGGGGTGAGTCAGGTCTTGAGGTTTTTTATTAAGTAGGGCAATGGAGGGGTTAAGGTCAAGGGTACTGGAAGATGTGGAAGATTTTGGTCCAAAATGTTTGGGCTAAGGGGCAACTCCACCAAATATGGAGGTGCGTGCCTCATTTAGTGGAGCCTCAAAAGCAATTAGGGGAGTAGGATGGGAGGTATTTCGAAATCCAGGCAGGGACTAAGTACGAGTGCATTAGTACCTTATAGTTGGCTTCAGAAGCTACTACATTTTGGGAAGCAGATCTAGTGACTAGCCAAATGTCGGACCAGTCTTTCGTCTCAAACTGGAGGTGTAGATCGGCTTCCCATTTCGCTGCATAGCGGAGGGAAGAGTGTCTGGGGGGATCTAATAGCCGGGTATAGATAAAAGATATTAAGCCCCAAGCGTGAAGGTCTTTATTAGAGATGTGTTCTAAAGCTGATAGGTCTGGGAGGGAGGTGTGGGTGCACAAGCAAGGGGTAAAGAAGTGCTTGAGTTGGAGGTAACGGAAAATCTTAGGAAGGTCGTGTTAGGAAGGTCATGGGACTTGCTGAGTGTGGGAAATGGTTTGATGGTATGAGGAGTAGTAAATGAGTAGGCTTGGATGAGATTAGCGTACAACCACCTATGGAATGTGGAGGGTGAGGACCACCCAGGGTAGAAAGCAGGGTTGCGGAGATAGGACAAGAGGGGGTTATGTGGGGATTGAAATCCAAACTTGGTTTTGAGGTTGTCTCAAATTCATAGCGAGTGGCGCGTAATGGGGTTCTTTAGTGTCCTGCGATCACATGGGTGGAGCCACAACAAGTTGTCCACTGAGAGAGGGTCACAGTCCACAGATCTGAAAGCAACCAAAAGGAAAGTTTCCTGAGTAGTGTGGTATTTTGGTAGTTGGGCCAGTTGGGCCGCCTGATAGTATTTGGCGAAGTGAGAGAGACCTAGTCCGCCTTAATAGTTTTGGAAGATAGTGAACTGATTTGGGTACTCAAGGTCAGGTTTTGCCCCAGATATAGGTGAAAGCTCTACGTTGCAAAATTCTGAGGAAGTGTGAGGGGATGGGGATGGACAGAACCCAGAATAAGTAAAGGATCTTTGGGAGAATGGTCATTTTGGTAGCGTTAATACGTCCTAACCATGCTAGAGGTAGTGTGAACCAGGAGGACATAAGGCTGGTGAGGTGGGATAGCATGGGCGGGTAGTTGGCAGAATAGAGGGCTACGGGATCTTCTGTTAGTTTAATGTCTAGATAAGAGTTGTAGGGGGGGGACCATAAAAATGGGAGAGCTTGTTGAAATTGTTACAATAGAGGTTGTGGCAGGGAAACGTTAAGGACTTGTGATTTCGGTGGATTTATGACAAGACCGGAGATAGAGGCAAATCAATCTAATGTGGAGAGAATATTAGGGGAAGACGTCATCAGCAAACAGAGTTTGTGATGGTGACCACCTAGTTCGAGCCCTTTAATGTTTGGATTGTAATGTATTATTTGAGCAAGGGGTTCGAGGGCAAGGGCGAACAAGAGTGGGGATAGGGGGCAGCCTTGTCTCGTTCTGCGACGTACTTGGAAAGAGGCTGATTTATAACCGGCATATTTAACGCACGGGGAGGGGAAAGTGTAGAGGGAGGAGACCCAAGAGAGCAAGTGGGGCCCAAATCCCCATTTACGCAGTATAAATTGTAGGTAGGGCCAGGAAAGCGAGTCAAATACTTTTTTTTATATCCAGGGACACAAAGCATGTTGGAACCTGACGAAATCATGCTGCCTGAGCTATTAAAACTGCTCTACAGACATTGTTGCCAGCTTGTCTCACATGGATGAACCCGACTTGGTTTAATGAATGAGGGAACCTATAATCGAATTTAGGAGAGATAATATGATTTTAGCCATTATTTTAATGTCAAAGTTCAATAGTGAGATTGGGCGGTAATTGGTCCAAGAGGAGTCATCTGATTGGGGTTTGGGTATCATGGAGATAATAGCTGTAAGAGAGTCTGTGGAGAAGGAGTGGCCTTTCAGCATAGAATTAAAGGCTTTAGACAGTAGGGGGGTAAGAGGATCAACAAAGTGCTTGTAGTAGGAGTGCCAGTGCTCGGCTGGCTGACATTCAAAGGGAATGCAACCTGCCCACCAGCCGCCTCATTTGTGACATGCTCACCAGGTGGAACTCAATGTTGTAAATGCTGCAGTGGCTGCACACACAGGGCCATCAATGAGTACCTGTGCAAGTATGGCACCAGGACAGGGTCAGGGGAGCTTGGCTTCTTTTAGCCACGCCGGTGGCTACTGATCAAGGATGCATGCACTGTCCTGTCACCATTTGAGGAGGCCACAAGGATGGTGAGCAGCAACAATTCATGCATCAGTGACACTGTCCCTCTAGTCTTCCTGTTGGAGCACACGCTTTGTGGAATCATGGACAGGGCCCTTTAGGCAGAACAGCAGGAGGAAGAGGAGGACTTCCTTACCTCTCAAAGCCCACTTTATCCAGATAGCATTCTTGCGGGCCTGCCAAACACACAGGAAGATGAAGAGGAGAATTGTGTCAGCATGGATGTAGAGGATAACACTCAGCAGCAGTCTTCAAGGGATGGTTTCCAGTCCCCAGAAACCCAAGGAGTTGTACGTGGCTGGGAGGAGGATCATGTGATCCTTAGTGACCCAGAGGACTCAGAATCGAATGCCACTGCAAACTTACTCTGCATGACCTCCCTGATTCTGCAAAGCCTGCGAAATTACTCTAGGATTCGTAGTATCAAGAAGAGGGACCATTACTGGCTGCCAACCCTTCTTGATCTACGTTGCAAGGGTAGGGTTGCAGAACTCATCCTGCCTTCGCAGAGGGAGCAGAGGATAAAACATCTTCAGGAGGCTTTGAAGAAAGGTTTTGTGCAATGCATTTCCAGACCCTGGGAGGTTACAATTTCCTGGTTCTGGACAACGTGTTGCAGAGGCTTCGTTACATCAGTGGAAGAACGGTGGAGAAGGTGGCCAGGTGACCGATGCCTTTAAATGATTTTTCAGTCCTCAGCGCCAAGGTCTGATCAGTTCCAGCAACCTTCACCAGCGTCTGCATTACATGGTGCAGTAACAACTAGGGGCAAGAGCAGACTTGGAGACCTTTCCAACAGAGCATCCACTGGGTTACTAGGTCTTGAGGATGGACCACTGGCCAGAACTTTCTCAATATGCAATTGAGTTACTGGCCTATCCTGCATCCAGCGTGCTTTCTGAATGCACATTCAGTGCTGCTGGAGGGTTTGTAATGGATCAAAGAGTGTGCCTGTCCACAGACTCCGTTGATAGGCTCACATTCATAAAAATGAATCAGTCTTGAATCAGCAGCTATCAAGCACCTGATGCTGATGTAACTGATTACATTTGCTATGGATGTCGGATCCCTTGAAGACTGCCTATGCTGACTATCCTATTCCTCCTTAATCTTGATGATGCTAGCTTCCAACAATATTTTTGGTTTAGGACACCACCACCCACGGCCCAATTTTTCTGTCCCTATTTAACAGAGGCATGTAATTACAATTTTTTTAAAAAATTGGGTGCGGCTTTGCCCTTAATATCCATACCAGACCTTAAGGGCCTGGTATGGATTTTGGGGAGAGGGGGACATCCACGCAATTTTTTTTTGGTATTTTTATCTATATTGCCGGGATCTGACAATACATTACAGCCGCAAACAGTTTTACATGACATTTTTTTCTTTAGAAATGCCATTTTTCTGTGGCACTGAAGAATGAGGAAATCTGGAAGCCGCACACTGGTATGATGATAAGTGCTTTTATTAATGAAAAACATAGCTATGAGTAAGCACTCGTTATGAGTGCGAAACGCATCAGATGATCTCTGTACACTCCTGCTGTAGTGCCTTGTATACTTACATGATCCAGTTTTTCATTAACCACTTGAGCCCCGGACCATTATGCTGCCTAAGGACCAGAGGTCTTTTTCCAATTTGGCACTGCGTCGCTTTAACTGCTAATTGCGCGGTCATGCAATGCTGTACCCAAACGAAATTTGCGTCCTTTTCTTCCCACAAATAGAGCTTTCTTTTGATGGTATTTGATCACCTCTGCGGTTTTTATTTTTTGCGCTATAAACGGAAAAAGACCGAAAATTTTGAAAAAAAATGATATTTTCTACTTTTTGTTATAAAAAAAATCCAATAAACTAAATTTTAGTCATACATTTAGGCCAAAATGTATTCGGCCACATGTCTTTGGTAAAAAAAATGTCAATAAGCGTATATTTATTGGTTTGCGCAAAAGTTATAGCGTCTACAAACTAGGGTACATTTTCTGGAATTTACACAGCTTTTAGTTTATGACTGCCTATGTCATTTCTTGAGGTGCTAAAATGGCAGGGCAGTACAAAACCCCGCCAAATGACCCCATTTTGGAAAGTAGACACCCCAAGGAAATTGCTGAGAGGCATGTTGAACCCATTGAATATTTATTTTTTTTGTCCCAAGTGATTGAAAAATGACAAAAAAAAAAAAAATATTTACAAAAAGTCGTCACTAAATGATATATTGCTCACACAGGCCATGGGCCTATGTGGAATTGCACCCCAAAATACATTTAGCTGCTTCTCCTGAGTATGGGGATACCACATGTGTGGGACTTTTTGGGAGCCTAGCCGCGTACGGGGCCCCGAAAACCAATCACCGCCTTCAGGATTTCTAAGGGTGTAAATTTTTGCTTTCACTCTTCACTGCCTATCACAGTTTCGGAGGCCATGGAATGCCCAGGTAGCACAAAACCCCCCAAAATGACCCCATTTTGGAAAGTAGACACCCCAAGCTATTTGCTGAGAGGCATATTGAGTCCATGGAATATTTTATATTTTGACACAAGTTGCGGGAAAGTGACACTTTTTTTTTTTTTTTTTTTTTTTTTTCATAAAGTTGTCACTAAATGATATATTGCTCACACAGGCCATGGGCATATGTGGAATTGCACCCCAAAATACATTTAGCTGCTTCTCCTGAGTATGGGGATACCACATGTGTGGGACTTTTTGGGAGCCTAGCCGCGTACTGGACCCCGAAAACCAATCACTGCCTTCAGGATTTCTAAGGGTGAAAATTTTTGATTTCACTCTTTACTGCCTATCACAGTTTCGGAGGCCATGGAATGCCCAGGTGGCACAAAACCCCCCCAAATGACCCCATTTTGGAAAGTAGACACCCCAAGCTATTTGCTGAAAGGCATGGTGAGTATTTTGCAGCTCTCATTTGTTTTTGAAAATGAAGAAAGACAAGAAAAAACATTTTTTTTTTTCTTTTTTCAATTTTCAAAACTTTGTGACAAAAAGTGAGGTCTGCAAAATACTCACTATACCTCTCAGCAAATAGCTTGGGGTGTCTACTTTCCAAAATGGGGTCATTTGGGGGGGTTTTGTGCCACTTGGGCATTCCATGGCCTCCGAAACTGTGATAGGCAGTGAAGAGTGAAATCAAAAATTCACGCCCTTAGAAAGCCTGAAGGCGGTGCTTGGTTTTCGGGGTCCCGTACGCGGCTAGGCTCCCAAAAAGTCTCACACATGTGGTATCCCCGTACTCAGGAGAAGCAGCAGAATGTATTTTGGGGTGTAATTTCACATATTTCCATGGCCTGTTTGAGCAATATATCATTTAGTGACAACTTTGTGCAAAAAAAAAAAAAAAAAAATTTGTCTCTTTCCCGCAACTTGTGTCGCAATATAAAATATTCCATGGACTCGACATGCCTCTCAGCAAATAGCTTGGGGTGTCTACTTTCCAAAATGGGGTCATTTGGGGGGGTTTTGAACTGTCCTGGCATTTTATGCACAACATTTAGAAGCTTATGTCACACATCACCCACTCTTCTAACCACTTGAAGACAAAGCCCTTTCTGACACTTATTGTTTACATGAAAAAGTTTTTTTTTTTTGCAAAAAAATTACTTTGAACCCCCAAACATTATATATTTTTTTAAAGCAAATGCCCTACAGATTAAAATGGTGGGTGTTTCATTTTTTTTTTTCACACAGTAATTGCGCAGCGATTTTTCAAACGCATTTTTTGGGGAAAAAACACACTTTTTTTAATTTTAATGCACTAAAACACGCTATATTGCCCAAATGTTTGATGAAATAAAAAAGATGATCTTAGGCCGAGTACATGGATACCAAACATGACATGCTTTAAAATTGCGCACAAACGTGCAGTGGCAACAAAATAAATACATGTTTAAAAGCCTTCAAAAGCCTTTACAGGTTACCACTTTAGATTTACAGAGGAGGTCTACTGGAAAAATTACTGCACTCGATCTGGCCTTCGCGGTGATACCTCACATGCATGGTGCAATTGCTGTTTACGTTTGACGACAGACCGCCGCTTGCGTTCGCCTTAGCGCGAGAGCAGGGGGCGACAGGGGTGTTTTTTTTTTTGTTTTTTTTTTTTCTTTATTATTTTTTTGCTTTTTTAATCTTACTTTTAAACTGTTCCTTTCATATTTTTTTTTTTTAATCATTTTTATTGTTATCTCGGGGAATGTAAATATCCCCTATGATAGCAATAGGTAGTGACAGGTACTCTTTTTTGAAAAAATTGTGGTCTATTAGACCCTAGATCTCTCCTCTGCCCTCAAAGCATCTGACCACACCAAGATCGGTGTGATAAAATGCTTCCCCAATTTCCCAATGGCGCTATTTACATCCGGCGAAATCTAAGTCATGAAATACTCGTAGCTTCCGGTTTCTTAGGCCATAGAGATGTTTGGAGCCACTCTGGTCTCTGATCAGCTCTATGGTCAGCTGGCTGAATCACCGGCTGCGTTCTCAGGTTCCCTGTTGAGACAGGAGAGCCAGAGAAAAACACGGAAGACGGTGGGGGGGGGGCATTCCCTCCCACGGCTTGTAAAAGCAGTCTAGAGGCTAATTAGCCGCTAGGATTGCTTTTACATGAAAGCCGACCGCTGGCTGAAAAGAATGATACCAAGATGATACCTAAACCTGCAGGCATCATTCTGGTATAACCACTCAAAGTCGTGAATGGCGTACCTGAAGACAAAAAAATGGTTAACAATGGTTAACAATAAAGCACAGTAAAGTGTAAATAATTACACACCTGAAAAACAAACATGATAAAACATAATAACAATAACAATAACAATAACAATAAAACATTGCAGAATAGAATACAGTAAAAAAGAGCAGAACAATAGAGAGAGAATAGAGAGAGAGAGAACAATAAAACAACAACTATTTTTTTTTATTTCTTATTTTTTTTACACTTTTTTTGTAACTAACTTTTATAACGGTAACCGGTTCCAGGTTCGGGTCTCTCAAAATGCGATGGCATCTTGGGAGACCCTGTGAAAGTGTGCCTAGTCTGTGCAATGCTGTACCCTACGCTAATACTCAACTAGTGAATGGTAGCGTTCAAAACATTCACCAATGCAAAGACCAGGATTGTTAGGACAGGAGGGACAATAATAGCGGGTGTCACGCCTATATCCGCGCTTGCTGCAGACACGACATCTTTTTTGGGGGGGTTCGTTGGGTAGGGGTACTTGGGAGGACATAAAGAAAATGCCTCTCATGCAGCCGACTGCATTTGGTTGGGGATGTGAATGGGGGAAGTACGGGCGCTGCAGAAGCGGTGGGTTCCCAATTAGGATTGGCGAATGCAGCAGGAAGGGCACTATGGGCACGACGGGCCTGTGTTTGTCTTCTTGGTGGCAGTGGGACACTACTTGTGCTTGCCACCTCACCAGCTTGAACTGCACTTATGGGACTCGCCACGTCACCAAGTGTTACTGCAGTGCTGGTTTGACTACGACCGGGGTGTACTAGGCCGCTGGCGCTTGCCAGTTCACCAAAACGCTACCAAAAAACTGTTAGCGATCGCAGGGATCAGGCCTGACTCTGCGAACGCTGCAATTATGCGTTTAGTGTTTTGTAAGTGACAGTGATCGATCGATACTGCACTTGGGTGGGCTGGGCCGGGCCGGGCGGAGGGGCAAAACGCAGGTGCTAGCAGGTATCTGGGCTGATCCCGCTAACACTGCGTTTTTGGGAACCCTAAACTGCTGGTGACGCTAGTATAGATCTGATCGGATCAGATATTGATGCGATCAGATACTATACCACTAAGGGAGGTGTACAGTGCGTGCGTGGGTGTTAGCGGTACTGGCGCTAATCTGACGCTGCCTGGGGCTGGTGCTTGCCAGTTCACCAAAACGCTACAAAAAAAACTGTTAGCGATCGCAGGGATCAGGCCTGACTCTGCGAACGCTGCAGTTATGCGTTTAGTGTTTTGTAAGTGACAGTGATCGATCGATACTGCACTTGGGTGGGCTGGGCTGGGCCGGGCGGAGGGGCAAAACGCAGGTGCTAGCAGGTATCTGGGCTGATTCCGCTAACACTGCGTTTTTGGGAACCCTAAACTGCTGGGGACGCTAGTATAGATCTGATCGGATCAGATATTGATCCGTTCAGATACTATACCACTAAGGGAGGTGTATGGTGCGTGCGTGGGTGTTAGCGGTACTGGCGCTAACCTGACGCTGCCTGGGGCTGGCGCTTGCCAGTTCACCAAAATGCTACCAAAAAAACTGTTAGCGATCGCAGGGATCAGGCCTGACTCTGCGAACGCTGCAGTTATGCGTTTAGTGCCTTGTAAGTGACAGTGATCGATCGATACTGCACTTGGGTGGGCTGGGCGGAGGCACAAAACGCAGGTGCTAGCAGGTATCTGGGCTGATCCCGCTAACACTGCGTTTTTGGGAACCCTAAACTGCTGGGGACGCTAGTATAGATCTGATCGGATCAGATATTGATCCGATCAGATACTATACCACTAAGGGAGGCGCATGCTGCGTGCGTGGGTGTTAGCGGTACTGGCGCTAATCTGACGCTGCCTGGGGCGACGCATATCACCGCCGGGCGATCGGGGGGCTAAACCTTTATTCGGTAATAAACGGCGGGTGCCCTGACACTATAAAAAATAAACGAACTAACCAGCGTCAACCGTAACGGTTATACGGTGATCAGTGGTGAAAGGGTTAACTAGGGGGCAATCAAGGGGTTAAAACATTTATTAGGTAGTATATGGGGGTCCCTGACGCTATAAAACGCTGACGGCGAACCTAAATATTTACCTCACTAACTAGCGTCACCAGCGACACTAATACAGCGATCAGAAAAATGATCGCTTAGCGACACTGGTGACAGGGGGTGATCAAGGGGTTAAAACTTTATTAGGGGGGGTTAGGGGGGTACCCTAGACCTAAAGGGGGGTAATACTCACTGTCCCAACACAGTAACTGTCACAAACTGACACTATGCAGTAATCAGAACAAAAAAAAAAAAAAAAAAAAAAAAACTGCTGGTGTCAGTTTGTGACGGGGGGGGATCGGGGGGCGATCGGGGGGGGGATCGGGGTGTTTTGTGTGCCTGGCATGTTCTACTGTGTGTGTGTAGTGTTGTGCACTCACTCACATGTCGTCTCTCCTCGGGCCGGAACGGAAAATACCGACCCGAGGGGAGATGACATCACTTCCTTTGCTGCTGTTTAGCATACAGCAGCAAAGGAGTGTTCTCATTGGCCGGCTGCGATCGCGAGGGGGGGGCCACGAACGGATGGTCTCCCCCTCATCACCGATCGCCGCTGGACAAAAGACGACCGCCTCGGGCACCGGGGGGGGGTCCGATCGGACCCCCCACCCGCGGAAGGCAAATCACGTACCCTGTACGTGATTTTGCCTGTCCGTGCCACTTTGCCGACGTACATCGGCGTGAGGCGGTCGTCAAGTGGTTAATAAAAGCACTTATCATCATACCGGTGTGTGGCTTCCAGATTTCCTCGTTCTTCCTTGCCTCATCCTGCATCAGCCAGCACCTGGAACTCTCCCTTGAAGGATCCACACTGGTTTTTCTGTCCAAGATACGAACCTACCTGAGCGGTGGAACTTTTTCTGCTTAATTTGCTGTGGCACTGTAATAAACATGGGAAAGATGCGCTACTTTACAGGCATACTAAGGACACCCCAGGCACAATATTTAAAGGAATACATTGCCTTTCAAAAGTATTCACCCCCCTTGGCAACCTGGAATTACCATGGATTGTTTGAGGATTTGCATCATTTAATTTACAGAACATGACTACAACTTTGAAGATTTTTTTTATTATTGTGAAGCAAACAACAAATAGGACAAAATAGCACAAAAAGTCAATGTGCATAACTATTCACCCCCCTAAATTCAAAACTTTGTAGAGCCACCTTTTGCGGCTATCACAACTTTGGATGAGTCTCTATGAGCTTCCACATCTTACCGCTGGGATTTTTGCCCATTCCTCCTTGCAAAACTGCTCCAGCTCCTTCAAGTTGGATGGTTTGCACTTGTGAACAGCAATCTTTAAGTCTGACCACAGATTTTCTATTGGATTGGGGTCTGGGCTTTGACTAGGCCATTCCAACTCATTTGCATGTTTCCCCTTAAACCACTCAAGTGTTGCTTTAGCAGTGTGTTTGGGGTCATTGTCCTGCTGGAAGGTGAAACTCCATCCTAGCCTCAAATCACACACAGAGTGGTACAGGTTTTTCTTAGGAATATCCCTGTATTTAGCACCATCCAGCTTTCCCTCAACTCTGACCAGTTTCCCAGTCCCAACTGCTGAAAAACATCCCCACGGCATGATGCTGCCACCACCATGTTTCACTGTGGGGATGAGGTTCTTTGGGTGATGTGATGTGTTTGGTTTGCGCCAGACATAACGTTTTCTTTGATGGCCAAAAAGTTAAATTTTAGTCTCATCAGACCAGAGCACTTCCTCCATACATTTTGGGAGTCTCTCACATGCCTTTTCGCAAACTCAAAACGTGCCATTTTGTTTTTTTGCTGAAAGTAATGGCTTTCTTCTGGCCACTCTGCCATAAAGCCCAACTCTATGGAGAGTATGGCTTATTGTCGTCCTATGTACAGATACTCCAGTCTCTGCTGTGGAACTCTACAGCTCCTCCAGGGTTACCTTAGGTAACCCTGTGCCTCTCTGATTAATGCCCTCCTTGCCCGGTCTGTGAGTTTTGGTGTGTGGCTGTCTCTTGGCAGGTTTGTTGTTGTGCCATGTTCTTCCCATTTGGTTATGATAGATTTGATGGTGCTCCTAGGGATCATTAGAGATTTGGATATTTTTTTATAACCTAACCCTGACTTGTACTTCTGAACAACATTGTGCCTTACTTGTTTGGAGAGCTCCCTGGTCTTCATGGCAGTGTTTGGTTATTGGTGCCTCTTGCTTAGGTGTTGCAGCCTCTGGGGCCTTTCAAAAAGGTGTGTATATGTAATGACAGATCATGTGACATTTAGATTGCACGCAGGTGGACATCATTTCACTAATTATGTGACTTCTGAAGGTAATTGGTGGCACCAGAGCTTTTTATGGGCTTCATAACAAAGGAGGTGAATACATACGCACATGCCAATTATCAGTTTTTTATTTCTGAAAAATTGTTTTATGTATATATTTTTCTAATTTTACTTCACCAACTTAGACTATTGTGTTCTGATCCATCACATATAATTCAGATTAAAGAAACATTGAACTAAAGGCTGTAATGTAACAAAATAGGTAAAAAGCCAAGGGGGGTGAATAATTTTGCACGGCACTGTATTTAATTTTTATTGTTTCACTTTAAGCATTATTAAAATCACTGCTCCCAAAAAAAACAAACTTTTTTTAAAACTTTTTTTGCATTGATACATGTCCCCTGGGGCAGGACCCAGGTCCCCTGGGGCAGAACCCGGGTCCCCAAACACTTTTTATGGCAATAATTTGCATATAAGCCTTTAAAATGAGCAATTTTGATTTTTTATGTTTGTGTCCCAGTGGGGGGGGGGGGGGGGGGGCTGTTTGGCTCATCCCTAGTGGGAAGTACACAAAAAGATTGGTTTATGTGGTTGGTCAAGTTTACAGAGAGAAAGATCAAGGAAGGAGTCAGGTTTGTTTGCTTTGATATAGAAGTTGTGTCTGGACCGTCATAGTGATTTTTCAGCGACTCAGTTAAGAAGAGATCTAATTCGAGCCTGTCTTTATCTAAGGCCTGCTTGTGAGTGGGGGTGGGGTTATCCTAAAACGATGAGTGGGCGTGGTGGAAAGAGAGTTCCAGTTTTTGATGAAGAGTGTGGCGCTCTTTCTTGGCATGAGAGGCTAGACTAATGCAAGCACCGCGAATGACAGTTTTATGAGCTTTCCAAATGATTACCAGGAAATGTCACTGGTAGCATTGTGAGAGATATAATCTTCAATGGCGAGAGCTCAGATCTGTGGGAAGGATGAGCTAAGAGGGTGTCATTTAGACACCAGGAATGGTCTCTCTGTTTAGGAATGAGGGATTTGAGAGACGTGAAGACTGCGGTATAGTCTGACAAGGGGGAGGGGATAATCACTGAGGATAAGAGCGATGGAAAGGTTCTGATGGAGGTGAGGATATGGTCAATGCGCGAATGGATTTTGTGGGAGTGTGAGTAGTATGTGTACTGCTGTCTGGCAGGGTTAATTTCACACTAGGTGTCTTTGAGAGAGTGTCTATGTAGTAGTTGTTGGAAAGAACGTTTATTGGGGCTCAAGAAAGAAGGAAGGAGAGATTTATCAAGAAAAGGATAGATAACTTGATTTGAGTCTCCACAGATTAATAGGGTTCCTTGTTTATGCGTGGCTATCATTTAGAATAGGTGTGAGAGGAAGGATGTAGGATTGCAGTTGGGGGCATAGTAATAGGCGACTGTGACTTCTATGTCTAGTAGGAGATGTGTGAGGATAAGGTACCTGCCTTCTGGATCTTTGATCTCTGCCCGGAGAGTGAAGGGTGTAGAACGGTGGAACGTTATCAATATGCCTCTACGTTTAATGTTAGCTGACGCTGTGAAAAATTGAGGGTAGGATGCATGAATGAATTTAGGGGAGGAATGTTCGGTGTAGTGAGTTTCTTGGAGACAGACCCTGTGTGCTTTATTGGAGGCAAACGACCGAAAGGCTTTGACTCTTTTGTGCGAGAAGTTCATACCCTGCACATTGAGGGTGATTACGTTTAAGGAGGCCATGATGGAAAACTAGGGTGGAGTATGTTAGTGAGGAGGCAACCAGACAGGGCCCTTTTTCCCCGGCAAGGGAGAATGGGTAAAAAGATCAGAGGGGCAGGCAGGAGGAGGTAGAAGGGTGAGAGAAGGAGGGGGGGTTGACAGAGAGATGTGGGGGAACAGGTGTAGGGTAGCGCAGAATATACCCATCTGGGTTGGTCAAAGGCACCAGCGCAGAGTGGACCATGTTGTCCGAGGAAGGTTCCAACATGAGAAGTTCCACAGACAAGTGAGGGGGCAGTAGTGACAACAGGCATGGGACATGTCAGCCACCGCAGGGAAACTAAAATTGCTTTACGATTTTGAGGGGCAAGGCAAATGAATGCATTGATAGAACTGCAGATATGCAGTAACAATGTCAGGGAATCATGTAGCTGAGTGGTATGATGCTGATAGACAAACGTTTATTGCAACTATCAGTCCCTCCCCTCACGCCAGGGTACTGGGTGTAATCCTGGACGCTGACTTGTCATTTCAGCCTCAAATCAAATCGTTGTCAAAAGTTTGTAGAATTCACCTCCATAACATCTCTAAAATTCGCCCCTTTTTAAGAAATGAAACCACCTAGCTCCTCATTCACTCCTTTGTTATCTCTCGCCTTGACTATTGCAACTCTCTTCTCATTGGCCTGCCTCTCCATAGGCTATCCCCTCTTCAGTCTATCATGAATGCTGCTGCCAGACTTATACACCTTACCAACTGCTCAGTGTCTGCCAAACCTCTCTTCCAATCCCTACACTGGCTCCCAATCACCCAGTGAATTAAATTCAAAATACTAACCACAACATACAAAGCCATTCACAACTGCCCCGAGCTACATCACCAATCTTGTCTCCAAATATCACCCAAATCGTCCTCTCCACTCTTCTCAAGACCTCCTACTCTCAAGCTCTCTCATCTCCTCCTCTCATGCTCATCTCCAGGATTTCTCCAGAGCCTCTCCCATCCTCTGGAACTCGCTACCTCCACCTCTCCGGCTATCCCCTACTCTTGCTACCTTCAGGCGATCCCTGAAAACTCATCTCTTCAGGAGAGCCTATCACGTCTCCAACTAATCTTTTACCACTTCCATCAGTTCATTCCCCACAGTTACAACTTTTTGTACCACCTGTCCCAACCTATTAGATTGTAAGCTCTTCTGAGCAAGGCCCTCTTAATCCTCTTGTATTTTATTGTATTATAACTATATTGTCTCCCTTTTATATTGTAAAGCGATGCGTAAACTGTTGGCGCTATATAAATCCTGTATTATAATAATAATAATAATTGTGAGGTGCAGCAAGTTCAACAGGGGAGGTCTGTGGACCAGGCCAAACTTCTGATCATGTCTTGTTGAATCAGTAAACTTAGGACAACCGAAATGTAATAAAAAGAAGATAAACATAACAGCAGTTAATCTGTAAGACGAGGGGGGCACGAGTCCTCAGAGCAGATCAAATAACAGAGGGGATGGGGGGGAAGAGGGGGTGATATTGTTTGGTACATGGTATAGATTAAATCGGGATAGGACTGAGGTGTGGATGCTCCGAGGGATCATTATTATTATTATTATACGAGATTTATATAGCGCCAACAGTTTACGCAGCGCTTTACAATGTATAAGGGGGACAACACAATTACAGTACAGTTCAATACAAAAGGTACAGGAGGGCCCTGCTCGTAGAGCTTACATTCTAAAGGGAGGGGGTGGTGGTACAAAAGGTAATAGCTGCAAAGAATGATTTGATGGGGGTGGCTCAGGGACAGTTATGTGGGTGTGGGATAGGCTTCCCTGAATAAATGAGTTTTCAGGGATCTCCTAAAGGTGGACAGGGTAGGGGCTGATCGGACATACTGGGGCAGGGAATTCCAGAGGATGGGAGAGGCTCTGGAGAAGTCCTGAAGGTGAGCATGGGAGGAGGTAACAAGGGAGCTAGAGAGCAGGAGGTCCTGGGAGGAGCGGAGGAAGCGATTTGGGCGATATCTGCAGATGAGGTTGGTGATGTAGATGGGGGCAATGTTGTGAATGGCCTTGTATGTTATGGTTAGCATTTTGAATTTTACACGATGGGGTAGGGGAAGCCAGTGAAGGGATTGGCAGAGAGGAGCAGCAGTCACGGATCGATTAGTGAGGTGTATTAGTCTAGCAGCAGCATTCATAATAGACTGAAGGGGGGATAGCCTGCTTAAGGGTAGGCCATTAAGGAGAGAGTTGCAGTAGTCGAGGCGGGAAATAATCAAGGAGTGAATAAGTTGCTTTGTGGTGTCATTAGTCAGGAAGGGTCGAATTCTGGAGATGTTGCGGAGGTTAAGGCGGCAGGATTTAGTCAGTGATTGATATGGGGGCTGAAGGAGAGGTCAGAGTCAAGGATTACACCCAGGACCCTGGCATGTGTGGAGGGACCAATGGTTGTGTTGTTGATATTAATGGTGAAGTCACAGGAGGGGGACCGTGAAGGAGGAAATATAACAAGCTCAGTTTTAGAAAGATTAAGTTTGAGGAAGTGGTGTGACATCCATACCGATATGTCATTCAGCAAGTTTGAGATCCGTGAGGAGATAGTGGGGGTGAGTTGAGGAGTGGAGAGATAGATCTGTGTGTCATCGGCATAGAGGTGGTATTGGAAGCCATGGGAGGTTATCAACTGGCCCAGGGAAGAGGTATAGAGTGAGAAAAGGATAGGCCCAAGGACGGAGCCTTGGGGTACCCCAACAGAAAGAGGAAGGAGGAGATGGAGTGGTAAGTGACACTGAAAGTGCGCTGAGATAGGTAGGAGGAGAACCAGGATAATGCAGAATCACGGAGGCCAAGAGAGTGTAATTTGCTGAGGAGCAGCAGGTGGTCAACTGTGTCAAAGGCAGCAGAGAGGTCTAAAAGTATGAGTATGGAGTAGTGGCCATTGGTTTTGGCAGTTATTAGGTCATTGGTGAGTTTTAGTAGGGCAGTTTTAGTAGAATGTTGTAGACGGAAGCCAGACTGTAGGGGGTTGAGAAGGTTGTTGTCCGTGAGGTAGCGACTCATTTGGTCATGAACAAGGCGTTCGATGAGCTTGGAGGCAAATGGGAGAAGGGAGATAGGTCTTAAGTTATTCAAACAGGTGGGGTCTAGTGAGGGTTTTTTGAGTATGGGGGTAACCAGTGCATGTTTGATCGGGGAAGGAAAGGTGCCGGAGGAGAGGGAGAGGTTGAAGATGTGGGTTAGGGAGTTGAGGATAGAGTGGGAAGGTGGTCGCAGTAATTGAGAGGGGACAGGGTCCAGGGGACATGTAGTGAGGTGGGCCATGGAGAGGAGTTTATCAACTTCTTCTGTGGTAACTGGGCAAAAGGAGGAGAGTATTGAGTGTGGTGTTGGACCTGATATGTTGGGTAGGGGATGAATTTGAATGCTGGATATCTCCTTGCAAATTGTGTTGATTTTGCTATTGAAGTGGTTGGCAATATGTTGAGCGGTAAGCAAGTTGGTGGGTGGGGGCAGTGGGGGGTGAAGTAAGGAATTAAGGGTAGAAAAGAGTTGACGAGGTTTGGATGAGAGGGTTTTGATGAGAGTGTTGTAATAGGTTTGTTTAGCAGTGTAGAGGCAGGAGTTGTATTTGAGAAGGACAGATTTTAGAGGGTAAAATCTCGCAGGGATTTAGATTTACGCCATGCTCGCTCAAGAGCACGGCTGCGTCTCTTGAGACTTCTGGTGTTGTCTGTTTGCCAGGGTTGTGGCAGATGGGGCCTGGTTCTGCATGTAGAAAGAGGAGCAAGTACGTCTAGGGAGGATGACAACGTGGTGTTGTAGATGGAAGTGGTTAGGTCTGGGCAGGACAGGGGTGCGATTTTGTCATAAAGGCCATCAGTAGCAGAGTGAAGAAGGGAAGGTTTGAGGTTGTGAAGGTTCCTGCGGGTAGTGGTTTGTGGGTTGGCAGCATGGGATATAGGAGACAAGGAGAGTGTGAAACGGATAAGGTTGTGATCAGAGAGAGGAAAGGGTGTGTTGGAGAGATTGCAGGGAGTGCAGCGATGGGAGAATACAAGGTCAAGAGTGTTGCCGTTGGAGTGAGTGGTGGTTTGTGTCCATTGTGTTAGGTTAAAAGAGGAGGTTAGGTTGAGTAGTTTAGAAGTGGTAGCATTATTAACATTGATTGTTATGTTAAAGTCACCTAGGATGATGGCAGGCACTTCGGATGAGAGAAAATAGGGTAGCCATGCAGAGAAGTCATCCAGAAAGCGTGACACTGGTCCAGGAGGCCGATTAATGACTGCGACCCTCAGACAAGCTGGAGAGAAAAGACTAATGCAGTGCATTTCGAAAGAGCAGGTGGAAAGAGAGGGAGGTGTGGGCAGTACCTGGAAGGTGCATTGTGGGGAGAGGAGAAGTCCGACGCCACCTTCTTTTCGTCCACTGGGTCTGGTGGAGTGAGTCCAGAGAAGGCCACTGTGGGACAGTGCAGCTGGAGAGGTAGTATCGAAATTCCTGGAGCCAGGTTTCAGTTATAGCAAATAGATCAAGGGATTTGGAGAGGAAAAGGTCATTGACAGAAACTAGTTTGTTGAAGACTGAGCGGGCATTCCAGAGGGCACATGAAAGAGGGGGGCTGACTTGTGGAATCAGGGGAATTGGGATGAGAAGGTTGAAGTTACAACTACTGTTGGAGGAGGTAGATGGCCGATCTTGGCGTTGGGAATTGGGTGTGGGAGGGCCGGGGTTTGGTGCGATGTCCCCAGACATTAGGAGTAGTAGGAGGGTGAGGGTGGTAAGGCGGGAGTGGGATTTATAGGTGGGCAGATGCTGTGGTGGAATGGACGTGGTGATACTGTGTGGGCTTAGAATGAGCAGGAGGTGGTAAGTGGAGTAATATTGAGTGGGCAGAAGAGAGGGAGATATGTAAACGTTGGGGGCTGGAGAGGGGGGTAAAGACATGACAGTTTGAGGAGAGAGGACGTTATAACAAAGATTAGTGTGAGCTTTTTAGGGGGAAGGGACAGGCTAATAGAAGGAAGGCTGAGAAAAGTTAGAGAATGAAGTGGAACTTCCTGCAAAATAGCTGTGGAGCAATAATGTCTGTACTTACTTTTTTGCAGCAGTGCCTTAGTCAAAGTGCCCGTGTCCAAGTGCCAAACACTTGTTGCCAGCGTGACACTTTGTGCAAGGAGTGACCAGCCTAAACCCTCGCCAGCTGTCCCAAGAAATGAACTAAATTTATAGTGGGAAGGTGTGGGGGGGAGATTCAAAATTATTCAATTAGAAGCTGATAAACCTTTACCTATGAGGTACATAGGTAAAGCATACCAATCATTAGTATACATATACAATGGACGTATATCATAGGTATAGATAATGAAGAGTCGGAGTTTATAGAAGCAAAAGAAAAAGGAAAAAAATGAGGGCTCTAGAAAAACGAGGTTTCCTCGTTTTTCTAGAGCCCTCATTTTTTCCTTTTCCTTTTGCTTCTATAAACTCTGACTCTTCATCATCTATACCTATGATATACGTCCATTGTATATTTATACTAATGATTGGTATGCTTTACCTATGTACCTCCCCCAGATCATACAATAATCCTTACAGGAAACCCCTGAAGAAGGAACTGCATTTTTTATCCGAAACATGTTGGGTTCCTATGTACCACATATATGTATGCTTCTTTTAGCCAGAATGCTCATCTATATGGTCTAGGTACTTTGTATGGACTGTTCATTGTTCTAAACATTGTTTTTGTATATTTCAAATAAAGTACATATTCTTTATTACCTTTGGGCACTTGTCATACCAATCACATTACCCATTACTTTTTCCTTTCCCCCACATATGTTTACTCATTAATATCTCCTACCCCCTCACCCGTACAATCCCAGGGTTCCTCTTTTTTATTTTTCCAAATGTATTATCGGGATGCGGTGAATTGGGTAGGAATTTACTTCTATATTCATATGTGGCAGTACATCATCCTTAACCAGACTTGTAGGCAGATGCACACGGATGCAGGACTTGTAGACAGATGCACACGGAGTCAGGGCTTGTAGGCAGATGCACACAGATGCAGGGCTTGTAGGCAGATGCACACAGATGCAGGACTTGTAGGCAGATGCACACAGATGCAGGACTTGTAGGCAGATGCACACGGATGCAGGACTGGTAGGTGAGCGCGCACTGGCACAGGACAGCAGACAGAAGCAGGGTCAGACAAGCCAGGTCAAAGCAGCAGATCAATCATACAGAAGCAGCAGGCAGAGAATGGTCAAGTCCAGGCAGAATCGGCAACAGGAGATCAAACTGGAGACAGGTCAGGAGAAGCCGGGTAACACTGGAGCAGATACGGGTGCAGGATCGGGTACAGGATGAGCTGCAGATCAGACAGCAAGGATGCATTCTGAAGAGGCATCTTTTAAGGATCACTGGGCGCCAAAGCTGTGTTAGTGTGCGCGCATCCGCGTTCTGCGCACACGCATTGGCGCGCGTCTATTCACTGCTGAATGCCTTTGGACTGGAACACGTACCAATGGAGCCGTACGCCCGCGGCCAGTTGCAGAACCATGCGCAGTACGTCCATGACAGTGGCAAAGGCATGCTGTACCCTGGTAGCCAGCGTTTTGTTCCCTTTATCTAACGGAGCATGCTCCTGTGTGTGTTCACTGGCATTACCTGTGCAGAGTTTCAACCTCTCAGGTGAGACATCAACCAGGCGTATCTCCCCCATGTCCAATTCTGGTGTCCCACATGTCCAGTAACCGAGAGCTTCTCTGTAGGACTGATAATACTGAGATACCGCCCCCCACAAGGAAGTTTTCACCCCATTGATGTGTCACCTGGCACCCTCTAGTCTGGCCAACCGACACCTTAATATGTATAAGTGCCAGTCTCCTGGGTACCTGCACCATGTTACTTCCGTTACGTCAATACATGTCATACATTTAAAAACCTTTTCTTCTTTCAATTCAATTCTTTCAATTCCTCCCTCCAACAAAAAAAAACATATATTTTACATTTCATGTTCTGACGGATTGGATGTGTATATTCCTTCCCCAACCTCCAACCCATCGCACATGTATTAATAGCACGTTTGCATTCATCAGGAGAGACTCCGGCAAAAATGTTTCACAAGTCTTGTTGATAGGCACAGTCTTTCAGATTCAGCATTAGCCCTAAATTGTCCATAAGCAAGTATTAAACTCGTTTGTCCCATCTCTCCTGATGTTAATCAGAACAAATTTGCGGTGTGGTATGGCACAGACAAACTGCCAACCAGATGAACATCTGTCATCAATTTTCCATGGACCTCTCCAATCTCGCTTCACCAGGACTCTGGAAGTGAAAAATAAGAGCAGCATCAAATTCTTATCCATAATATCTGCTCGCTTACTATGTTTACTCATAGTTCCCTCCTTGAAACCCATGAACCCAATATTCCTGGCTTCTGCAACTCAAAACAAATTATCAATACAACCATAATTTCTTTAGGCTGAACCCACTCTAAAATGGATCCCCATGGTATGATCAAAACTTAAAATAAAATGATCGTCAATGTTGCTTCTCAAAAAATTCTCAATTTAAACACTAAGAAAAACAATGCATTTATCTTTCTTTAACTACTTCCCACCCGGCCAATGTACATAAACGGCCGGGTGGGCGCTCTCTCCTTCTGAGTGGACGTTCAGGAACGTCCCTCAGAAGGAGCGGGATCGCGCGCGCGCGTGCCCGCGCAGCGGCGCGATCCCGATGCGCTCGTGTCCCCCGGACACGGCGCATCTCGGATCGGCAGGAGGGCTCTGTGATTGGCCCTCCTGATCACATGACGGCCGTGTCCAATCACAGCCGTCATGTGATGTAAACACAGCCGGTTGCTAGGCGATCAGCTCTCCTCTCCTCACACGGAAGTTGTCGCTGAGGAGGAGAGGAGAGGGGATCGCTGCAGCCGGCTGATGATCAGTGAGTATGAGCTGTTTTTTACAGCTTTTTACTCACTGATCACCAACCTAGTGTCAACACACATGTAAATACATACATGTAAAACACACACATGTCCCCACATAATGTAAAACACACACACATGTCCCCACATAATGTAAAACACACACACATGTCCCCACATAATGTAAAACACACATGTCCCCAAAACACATGTCCCCAAATAATAAAAAAAGCTGTCCCCCACATATGTCACACTAAAATCACATGTCCCAATGGTAATCTGCACACATATGTACGTGATCACCTGCACACATCTGTACATGATCATTTGCGTACATATGTCCGTGATCACACAAACCAATTATTATACACTTAACAGGATTTTTTTATCAAAAACATGTAGCAGAATACATTTTGGCTTAAATTTATGACAAAATTTGATTTTACTGGATTTCTTTTAAAACAGAAAAAAGAAAATATTGTTTTTTTTCCAAATTTCCACTATTTTTGCGCTTATATCGCAAAAAAAAAAAAAAATGGAGTCGTGAATAAATACCACCAAAAGAAAGCTCTATTTGTGCGAACAAAATGATAAAAATTTTATTTGGGTACAGTGTAGCATGACCGAGTAATTGTCATTAAAAGTGCGAGAGCGCTGAAAGCTGAAAATTGGTCTGGGAAGGAAGGGGGCGAAAGTGCCTAGTATTGAGGTGGTTAAGATCTATGCCCTAACTCCCCTTTCAGGTGGACAAAGGCTAAACCTTTTGGAACTCTTTCCACCTAAATGAACATAAAAACAAATAACAAAAAAAACGAACTCCAGCGGCTAGAATGGCTTCCTACCAGCTCTTGTCTTACCCACTTCCCGCCCGGGCCATAGCAGATTTCGGTCGGGCGTTGGTTCAGTTATCCTGACTGGGCGTCATATGACATCCAGCAGGATAACATGCCGCCGCGCGCCCCCGGGGGCGCGCATCGCGGCGATCAGTGGAGCGGTGTGTCAGTCTGACACACCGCTACACCGCGGTGTGTCAGTCTGACACACCGTTACACCGATCTTGGTAAAGAGCCACCGGCGGAGGCTCTTTACCACGTGATCAGCCGTGTCCAATCACGGCTGATCACGCTGTCAACAGGAAGAGCCGTTGATCGGCTTTTCCTCACTCGCGTCTGACAGACGCGAGTAGAGGAGAGCCGATCTTCGGTTCTCCTGACAGGGGGGGTCTGTGCTGATTGTTTATCAGCGCAGCCCCCCCTCAGATTACCACACTGGACCACCAGGGATCGCCACTAGGACCACCAGGGAAGGGGCAACATGTGGATGGCCAGGTATGTACCCCATGGCCATCCACATGTGCCCAATCTGTGCCAATCAGTGCCCACAGATGGGCACTGATTGGCACCATTATGTTCCAGATCTGCCCAGCAATGCCCCCAATATTTTTTATCAGTGCCACCTGTCATTGCCCATCGCTGCCACCTGTCATTGCCCATCGGTGCCACCTGTCAGTGCCCATCTGTGCCCATCAGTGCCCACCTATCAGTGCCCATCAGTGCCACCCATAAGTACCCATCAGTGCCACCCATATGTACCAATCAATGCCACCTACGAGTGCCCATCAGTGCCGCCTATGAGTGCTCATCAGTGCCACCTATGAGTGCCCATCAGTACCGCCTATGAGTGCCTATGAGTGCCGCCTATGAGTGCCCATCAGTGCCACCTATGAGTGCCCATCAGTGCCACCTATGAGTGCCCATCAGTGCCACCTATGAGTGCCCATCAGTGCTGCATACCAGTGCCACCTATCAGTGCCCATCAGTGCCACCTATTAGAGTCCATCAGTGCCGCCTATCAGTGCCCATCAGTGCCCATCAGTGCCGCCGTATCAGTGCCTGTCAGTGCAGGCATATCAGTGCCCGTCATTGAAGGAGAAAACGTACTTATTTACAAAAAATTTAACAGAAACAAAGAAAAACTTGTTTTTTTTCGAAATTTTCGGTCTTTTTTTATTTGTTGCGCAAAAAATAAAAACCGCAGAGGTGATCAAATACCACCAAAAGAAACCTCTATTTGTGGGAACAAAATGATAAAAAATTTGTTTGGGTACAGTGTAGCATGACCGCGCAATTGTCATTCAAATTGCGACAGCGCTGAAAGCTGAAAATTGGCCTGGGCGGGAAGGTGTCTATATATAATATATATATATATATCTGGTATTGAAGTGGTTAAATAAACAAAATGTATTCAGCTGGAGGACATATCCCATGACCATCTATTCAGCTGCTAATTTACGGAATAGCCAATTACCTCCCTTTCAGATGGACTAAACAATAATTTTTCCACCTGAACAAAACAAAAATAAAATAGATGACTAAACAAATACCAAAAATATTAAAAAAAAGAAAAGAAAAAAAATAACAGAAATAATAAAAATTCTGGCCATTATCACACAAAAACAACATGACAAGACAACCACCACTATAAAACAATGACAAACACTCAACTTTTAATTAAAGACATCCATGGACTTTCCTCATGAGAAGAGTAAGTGCTCATTTTGATCTGAAAGACAATTATGTAATGGGAAAAACAAAAAACAAAACATCTGTACCTCATCACAACATTTGTAACTTCATTTGTGACTCTTTAATCCATTAATGTCTGACTATTGTTTAATTTTTTTCATTGCTTGCAAACAATTACTAATTAATGAGCTCATGGTACCATGTGATAATTGATTATGCATTTACAATAACCTAACCCCTGCTTTGCTAAATTTTCCCACTGTTGTTCTCACTTTGAAGGACCTGCAAACAAAACACAAACATTAGTATGCAACCCAGTTTAACTTCTTCCCTGGTCTCTGGAAAAGGAACACAAAGACAGTGATTACACACAATTATCATGACAATTGACTTTTTGAGCCCCCCATGCTTTTCCCATTAATCGTAATGCTAGGGGAACAATTGCCCTATAAGAACAATTTTCCTATACTAAGCAAGCAGTGTTGGTAAACTTTGCCATATTACTCATATTTAAAACATGAAGCTCACATCTAAACCTTATTCATAGCAAGGAAACATCGACCAGAAAATTCTTAGCATCCATGCAGCTCATTAAGTGCTGCTAACATTGTTTCCCCCTGTGCTACATTTGAATAACCATGCGGCTACCTCCATTTTGACTTTACGTAACTGTTCTATATATTGATGATTTTCAGTTTGTAGTCTCCACATTTGGGTCTTAAAAGGGAAATGGGTTTGATTACTATGGCCTCCATGCTTTGGATTCTATCCCATTGGGCAGAATACACTTCATAATGCCTTAGGGTCGTTTTAGGGTGGTGCAATCTTCTTTTGATAGCATTATTCGCCGCCCAACAATATTTTGCGATGTGACCCCCCCTTTTACACAAAAAACATTTGAGCTCTGGTCTCCTTGCATAGGCGCTTCTTTGAGCATATGGCGCTGGAAACTCACATTGCTGGATAATATTACTATGAACAGACTTTACACTTTCATTGTCTGAGCAGTCATCATAAGTTTCCATTGTTTCAACTCCTGAATCAATTTAAAGCGCAGTTATCGCACTTTTATTTAAATCTCCAACATTGATTTCTATCATAGTAACATCACTTGCAGCAATAAGAGCGCCTGGTTTTTCTGCATGTTGTTTCACTTCTATCTTTGCTGTGCACTGAGCATGTGCGGAAGGTACCTCCACCATTGCACATTCGGCTTTTGCATGTTTGTAGGATAACTCCATTATGGCTGCCTGTGCACCCTGTAATTCCTCCCTAAGCAGTGTGATAACACGCAAATTTTCAGCCTCTCTTTGATTCAAAGAGGCAATGCAACTTTCTCTTAATTTACACGTTTGTTCTAATTAATCACATTTCTCAGTCACTAATTGTTAAATGTGATCAGCAACATTTGCAACTATTGCTAATATATTCTTAGTTACATTTTGTACCTGTTCCAATAATTGTTTTCTCTCACTATACCATTCTAATTTTTTTAATTCTTTTTGTTCCGCAATGTCTTTCATTTTCAACAACATGCTTATAACATTGGCCATTCTCTGTTTCTTGCCTCTTTTGGAATACTTTTTATACTTTATGGCATCATTATGATTATTGCATTGTTTTAATATATCATTGTATTGGTGTGTTAACGCATTCTTTTGTATAATATTGAATTGAATACAGGCATTTTTTTAAAGAAACTCTTCAAGGATATCCATTGATATGCTAATTTGCAACTTAGCCTACACTGATGTTGCTCAACCAGTTGCTTACACAATGCACACAGATACACAGACAATACAAAACACACCCAGAGATACAGATAAAGCTGTTTAAAAGCTAACTTTCACCTGTAGTCCCACAACCAAAAAAAAAAAAAAAACAGATACAAAGCTGTTTAAACCTAACAGTGACTTGTAATTCTCCAAGACACAAGTCACACTCTTAATCAATGCCTTACTATATTACCACTGATTTTTAGACCCCTTAGATCTCAGGCAACATTGAACTTCTATTAGAACAGAGAGCTATTTTACACTCACGTGGGGGAAAAATAAAAATAAACTAATAATAAAATAAAAATTAAAAAAAATTAATTAAAAAAAAATCTATATTTCTCCCACTTTTTCCTCAAAGATGTGTGGTTTATCCTGTCAATCTGCAGGCTACATCAGATAACCAGGGTTGATCAAACCCTCACTCACCAGTACCGTTGACTGGTTACAGGCCACATTAACAATACAACAACATTTAACATATATACATATATCAGCCAAACATCTCACCAGGTTCTGCGCATCCGCTTCACTGATGAAATATTTCACAGAACTTTCATGACCATCCTCCAAGTGGGGCTTCAGAATTCGCGAGCCAGCACCAATCTTTGTCCACACTAGAGACGATTTTCAATTCTGGGTGTATTTGAGGATTTATGCTTACAGGGACGCAAAAACAAAAATACATTAGGGTTTGTGAATTCTGTGCAGAAATAAATCCTACACGCCTTCTGAGGTGCCAAATGAACTAATCGATACAATATTATACAATCTATTATATCCTATATAACTATTGCATACATGTATTAAATTGTCTAGTCCCTATTGCTAGCTTAATCTATTAGAGTCTGATAAGCACAATGATTTAACAAATACATCTACTTCGTAAACAATGTTACATTTTTTTTCCAAGAAAATAGGAATATACTACACAGCAGAATTAGGGAAACTAACATAAAGGTATTAAAAGAAATTACAATGTTACAACGCTTACAATCAGAACACAATGCAAAATATATACTTATCACATCCACTAAGATAGACTCCTATTGGCTGGTCTCACGATGTTGAAAGAGAGAGCTCTGTCCTGCAGGGCTTAGGCCCAAACCAGCATTCAGAGCAAAGTCCCAAGATGACAGAGAGACATCCTAATGGTAAGGCTTTCCAGCGAAAAAGAGAAAGAACTCTCTGTAACAACCCTTTTTACAAACTCACTCATCACTCATTCAAACTCCCCCCATTGCCAGTCCCATTTGCTTTGGACCAGTGTTCACATGACAATCCTCCTTATATTACTGACTGTCCTGCCATACTTGGCCTCTGGGGGCAGTATTGCAGTCCATGCGCCCTAGGCCGTCTTTATAATCAATCTCTTGGAAGCTTCTAGCACACCAGGTGGGCTGGAGATAAGCCCTTTTACTATGCAGATTCTGTTTGGTGCCACATTCCTCTGTACTTTTTTAAACTGTGGGACTGCAAGTGTCAGCATGGCTGGTCTTGGAAATAAGGAAACATATGTACAACATCCAGAAATATGATAGTAATTCATGTTGAATTCCAACACTGGGGAACCCCAATTTCCACCCCTGACCATTCCGAGTACTCCTCATTTATCACTACTCTCTGAACTTGCCCTTGTAGCCAGTTTTCAATCCATGTACTCACCCTATGGTCCATGCCATCGGACCTTACTTTGTACAGTAAACGTTTATGGGGAACTGTGTCAAATGCTTTTGCAAAATCCAGATACACCATGTCTATGGGCCTTCCTTTATCTAGATGGCAGCTCCCCTCCCCATAGAAGGTTAATAGATTGGTTTGGCAAGAACGATTCTTCATGAATCCATGCTGATTACTGTTAATGATACCGCTTTCATTACTAAAATCTTTGTATATAGTCCCTTATCCTCCCCTCCAGGAGCTTGCATACTATTGATGTTAAGCTAACTGGTCTGTAATTCCCAGGGATGTATTTTGGCCCTTTTTTAAATATTGGTGCTACATTAGCTTTTCTCCAATCAGCTGGTACCATTCCAGTTAGTAGACTGTCAGTAAAAATTAGGAACAATGGTCTGGCAATTACTTGACTGAGTTCCCTAAGGACCCTGGTCCCGATGACTTATTATTGTTAAGTTTCCCAAGTCTATCTCTAATTCTGTCCTCTGTTAGCCATAAAGGTGCTTCCTGTGATGTGTCATGAGGATAAGCATTAATAAAATCACTGCTCCCGAAAAAAACGGCAGTTTTTAAAACTTTTTTTGCATTGATACATGTCTCCTTGGGCAGGACTCAGGTCCCCAAACACTTTTTATGACAATAACTTGTATATAAGCCTTTAATTAGCACTTTTGATTATTCATGTTTGTGTCCCATAGACTTTAACGGTGTTCGCGCGTTTTTGCATGTTCTGCTGTGAACCGAACCGGGGGGGGGGGGGGGGGGGGGTGTTCGGCTCATCCCTAATCAAGGTAGATGATGAGTGGTTCCTTGTTGGTATCGATGTGAAGTCATTATATATATCGATACCTCATCAATGGGGATTAAGAGCTGTAGAATTTTTTCTTGATAAATTTTATCCAGAGATGGCTCATCAGAATCAATTTATCCTTGATCTCCTGAATTTTGTCCTGCATAATAACTTTTTTGAATTTAGTGATGTCAACAGGTGTCAGGCACATCTATGGGTGTGTGCCATGGGCACCTTCATACACATGCCTACACCTGGGAATGTGGGAGGAACTAGAAGTATATAAATGCAGTGCTTTTGATGGTCTGGTGGGTTCCTGGATAAGATACATTGATGATATCCTGATGGTCTGGAAGGGAACCGAGACGGAGTTGCACGAGTTTATAGATGAGTTAAATGACAATGACTGTAATATTAGGCTTATGTTTGTATTCGACTGTCTCGGTTCCCTTCCTTGACATCAGGATTTCAAAGAAGGATGGCCTCCTGGTAACCTCTACCTTTTGCAAACCTATGGCAGCTAATACTTTACTTCGGGCAGACAGTTTCCATCCTATGTCCTTAGTGAAAGGCATTCCAATGGGTCAATTTCTCCATACCAGGAGGAACTGTACAAATGACCTGCAATTTAAAAAGGAGGCACATGACATGTATGCCAGGTTTAGGGAGAGAGGATATAGTCATAAGGTACTGAAGGCAGCTAAGAGAAGAGTGATGAACACAGAGAGATCCTCCCTTCTGAAGGAACGGAGGCCCTCCCTTTCTTCTTTCAGTGTATGCCTGATTTTGGTAGGCTTGCTAATTGTACACCTGTGTGCTGGCTTCCTAATCATCCCAGGAATAGAGATCAGTGCTCAGACTTGGAGAAAAGTGAAGGTGATGAACTGGATTTAACCCCGTATGAACTTGGCTTGATGGACAATCTATTATTCACAATATATCCACAAATAGGACTATATTATCACAATGATCATTTATAGTGTGATTGATCAGCGCTACTAATGTTATAGTGTTTTCTGTAACATGTTTTTGGTATTAGTGCGCTGGATTGCTATATCCACATATTGTGTATGACAAGCACTCTGGAGCCCTGTTAGACAAGGCAGAGGTATCAGAAATACCAGCGGTAACAGAGATGGTAAAAACTGGTGTGGAAAAAAGTGTTGTGCAAGAATAGTCGCTGATGAAGTGTTGGACAACAGGGGGCGATGCAAAACTGTGGGAAGGTCCCATAGAGAGTAACTGCTTCCCCGTGTGTGGTCCCTCCTCAGACACTGTCCTAGCAAGCGATGGGACCAGAGTTCCTGGTGATTTTGAACTGGGTAGTTTGGAGAAAGTGGTTGCCAGGGGTAACTACACAGGTATCAGCGAACCTGAATCCCAAACATTTCTGGGTAAAGCTGGGACATATGTTATAAAAGTAGGCCCCCTACAGTCCTGGGGGAGTAGGTCTGGGGGAGGTGAAAAGAAAGGGAGGACCCCAAAGATTAGGGAGAAGTGCATGTGGAAGTACACCCGGAAAAAGCGGTGGGTGGAGTGCCCCTTTAGGAAAAAGGGTTTTGTATTTCTCCCTCCAGTGCAAAACAGGGGGGGAGGATATGTGGAGATGTGACCCCTAGTCACAGGTGCATATTTTGGTAGGCTTGCTAATTGTACACCTGTGTGCTGGCTTCATAATCATCCCAGGAATAGAGGTCAGTGCTCAGACTTGGAGACAGCTCCACCCGGCAGACAGGAAGTCTGGCCTGGGAGGTCAGGAGGGTCCCAGTAGGAGACGGCTCCAGGAAAAGAGGAAAAGAGACAGGAGGTCTCGGAGTCTAAGGATGCAGGTGGCAGCCTGTGTGTGCATGTCTGTAGCAGGCAAGTGTGGCCCGTGACCAATACAGCACAAAGCTTTCAGTGAGTAAGCCAGGAGGCTATAGTTTGTGTTTATACAGTGATGGTGGAACCCCCCTGCGAGGGAAGATTACTGTTTGTTATAACTTTTTCTTTACCTTTAAATAAAAGTGGGCTGCCATGCCCTAAAAACGCAGCTGCCATGCCCTATATATATATATATATATATATATATATATATATATATATATATATATATATATATTATTATTATTATTATTATATGAGATTTATATAGCGCCAACAGTTTACTCAGCGCTTTACAATGTATAAGGGGGACAACACAATTACAGTACAGTTCAATACAAAAGGTACAGGAGGGCCCTGCTCGTAGAGCTTACATTCTAAAGGGAGGGGGTGGTGGTACAAAAGGTAATAGCTGCAAAGAATGATTTGATGGGGGTGGCTCAGGGACCGTTATGTGGGTGTGGGATAGGCTTCCCTGAATAAATGAGTTTTCAAGGATCTCCTAAAGGTGGACAGGGTAGGGGCTGATCGGACATATATATATATGATACCTGCATTTAAAAATTTATATCTGGATGTTAAGTACGTTGTAAATCAAGTATCATGATATCAAATGGGTTACTTTAGGGTATATTTCTCGCAAACTCCAAAAGATGTGGATGACGAGACCTGAACGTAGGATGAAACGATCTTTATGTGAGTGCTCCATCTGCATTGTAACATGGAGGTTCAGCTGACTTAAGCCTGTCTTAGAGATGTCATATTGCAGGCACAGATTCTATCATGTTCTGTAGCTATCTCCGCATACTACTCATCCATGCATCAATTTACAAGATTGCCCTTAATGGAATGAAATTGACATGAGGCTCTTTAATTGGCTGAAATGAAATCAGATTGTAAAACTCAGTTACAAGAGCAGCCTTTGAGACATGTTATGAAGGACGGGAGAAGAATGCAAGTGCACATCAACCTGCTTACAGCTTTGATGTCTGAGATCTTTACAAGGTACGCTCACATGTTCTCTAAAGAAACAGCTTTACCTAACTTGACGTTTAAGCAGCATTTATTTATAGGCACAGTGGTCCCTTAAGATTGATGCAGAAATTAGGGAATTAAACAGATTGCATTTATGTGAGATGAGGCTTATGTCTGGCTTTAAAGATATCATTTAGTGAAAACATAATTAACAAGTTGGTTGCATAATTACCAAACTGCTTAAAGGGAAGCTATAATGGTCAATTGTATTTACATTTTGGTGAAATTATGTATTTTTATATAAATTCTTTTCTTTACAAATAAATGTTTTATTATTATTATTTTAAAGGATTTATATTGTGCAGTCAGTTTGCACAGCTCTTGACAATATAAAGGGTGACAGCACAATCACTACACAATTTAATACAATAGGGCTAGAAGGGCACTGTTCATGAGAGCTTACAATCTAATATGGTGAGGGGCAGATGGGGTTTGCATGTTTTTCCTGTGCCTGTGTGAGTTTCCTCTGGGTACTCCAGTTTCCTCCCACATTCCAAAGACATGCTGGTAGGTTAAGTGGCTCTAGTCTAAATTTGTCCTAGTATGTGTATGTATGAATTTGAGCTAGGGACCTTTGACTGTAAGCTCCTTGACTGGGCAGGGACTGAAGTGAATGTACAATAAATAAGTACAGTAAGGGAAAAAAGTATTAGCTCTCCTGCTGATTTTGTACATTTTCCTACTGACAAAGACATTATCAGTCTATAATTTTAATGGTAGGTTCATTTTAACAGTGAGAGACAGAATAACAGACAGAAATATCCAGAAAAACACATTTCAAAAAAAGTTATAAATTGATTTGTATTTTAATGAGTGAAATAAGTATTTGATCCCCTATCAATCAGCAAGGTTTCTGGCTTGCAGGTGTCTTCTATACAGGTAATGAGCTGAGATTAGGAGCACTTTCTTAAAGGGAGTGCTCCTAATCTCAGCGTATTACCTGTATAAAAGACACCTGTCCACAGAAGCAATCAATCAATCAAATTCCAATCTCTCCACCATGGCCAAAACCAAAGACCTGTCCAAGGATGTCAGGGACAAGACTGTAGACCTACACAAGGCTTTAATGGGCTACAAGACCATCGCCATGCAGCTTGGTGAGAGGGTGACAACAGTTGGTGTAATTTTTCGCAAATGGAAGAAACACAAAATAACTGTCAATCTCCCTCAGGCTGGGGATCCATGCAAGATCTCACCTCAGTGATCATGAGAATGGTAAGAAATCAGCCAAGAACTACACGGGAGAATCTTGTCAATGATCTCAGGGCAGCTAAGACCATAGTCACCAAGAAAACAATTGGTAACATACTACGCCATGAAGGACTGAAATCCTGCAGAGCCTGCAAGATCCCCCTGCTCAAGAAAGCACATGTACAGACCCATCTGAAGTTTCCTAATGAACATCTGAATGATTCAGAGGAGAACTGGGTGACAGTGTTGTGGTCAGATAAGACCAAAATCGAGCTCTTTGGCATCAACTCAACTCGCTGTGTTTGGAGGAAGAGGAATGCTGCCTATGACCCCAAGAACACCATCCCCACTGTCAAACATGGTGGTGGAATCATTATGCTTTGGGGGTGTTTTTCTGCTAAGGGGACAGGACAAATTCACTGCATCAAAGAGATTATGGACAGGGCCATGCACCGTAAAATCTTGGGTGAGAACCTCCTTCCCTCAGCCAGGGCATTGAAAATGGGTCATCGGATGGGTATTCCAGCATGACAATGACCAAAAACATACGGCTAAGGCAACAAAGGAGTGGCTCAAGAAGAAGTACATTAAGGTCCTAGAGTGGCCTAGTCAGTCTATATACCTTAATCCCAAAAAAAAATATGTGGATGGAGCTTAAGGTTCGAGTTACCAAACTTCAGCCTCAAAACCTTAATGACTTGGAGAGGATCTACAAAGAGGAATGGGACAAAATCCCTCCTGAGATGTGTGCAAACCTGGTGGCCAAT